>CM076574.1:1127542135-1128105843 GCA_034641835.2 Pinus albicaulis
CTAAGAAACCTTTTTCATTTACTAATAATTTCAATTTTATATATTATTTTCAACCTCTTGTGGTTATCAATTATTGAAGAGGACATTTGCAGACGTTTCGAATCCCAACTAGTATCCATCTTCTAGATTATAATATTTTTACATATTATATGTATTTCTCCTAATTTTTTGTATTCTTATCTATTGTATAAAAATAAGTACAAAATAAATCATAATAATTTTAAATAAAATTAAGAGTATTAATAATATATATTTAATATTTCAAATCTAAAACTTGCTCCATCAAAAATTAATAAACATAAATATTACAAATAATAATGTTTTTGGATTTTTTCTATAAAAAATAGAAACTTTTAAAATTCGATACTTCATTTTCTATTTATATAAAAAATAATAAACATATATGCTAAAATCTCCAGTGTGTTTTAATATTAACTAGCACTTGGTCATTGGGTGAAAATATACCAACACACAATCATGTGACAATTGTTGATGGTTCCTGTAATCCAACACATGATCTTTTAGGATTTTTTTCAAGTGTGGATCTTTGGACAGAAAAAAACATGTTTAGGCCTATCACTTGGTTTGGCAAGGAATAACGGAGGAAAAAATCTATAAGCAACATGTAGCAAAGGAGGGTCTTGCACCAAGAGTTGGTGGTAAGAAGAATTATAGTTTTAATTCTATTAAACCTTGAAGATAATGACAATGATGCCAATAATTGTGATGAATTGAAAGAGTGACTCACCCAACTAGAGAATAGGTCTGAATCTCTAGTTAGTTCTAATGTTATGCTTCACCAATATATTCTCCTTTTATGAAGAGATTACTTGGACACCTTTACACAAGTTGGATTGCCAATTTTTAGGAGACTCTTCTCCACGAGAATTAAGATGAAATACTTTCCAAAGAAGAGAAAAATATCACATGGGAAAATTGTGAAAATTTCACAGTATCGGAAAATCTCAAGCATTCCATGGAAATCTCTCATGTTGAGATGGTCAAGTAACAAATCAGCATGTTGAACAAAACACTGGAAATTATGACTTGACTTTAGGACAAGCCACAATGTGAAATTTGAGTAAGAGAAATCATGCTAATGACCAAAATTTCAATAACGGTGATAAAGTTATAGTACAAATCATAAATAAAAAATCTAATAACATTGTTCACAGTGTCATAGTTGAATAACTGGAGCAATGTTAATGACCAAAATTTCAACACTCATGACAAAGTTACAATACAAAAGCTACATTAAAAAAAAAAAACATATATCATCCTACGGAGCTAAGATTGCACATAGTGACATTGTCCTAGTACAAAATATGACTGGTAAATGTAAGAACGAGAGTTACGAAAATCCCCTATTTTGAAGTGAAGTAAATCTCCCAAGTAAATTTACATGTGGCGACTTTCCTTGTTCTCAAGTGAGTTAATCGCAATAACTAGATTTTCACTATTCAGGAGACACACTTATTGCATTAATTCAATAATAATGAGCTTCACGGAATACAAAAGACAACACAATTAACACAGAGAAAATATTGTAAACCTAGAATTTCCAGCTTTTATTCTTGTAGCATAAATTATTACATAATATATGCCAAAATTTATTCCTTCCTCACAGGTGTTATATAATATTTTCAATGCAATATTAGTTATATCAAGTTCTCAATCATACACAAGATATAAATTTTAAGTTTACAACAGGTATCAGAGACCATTACAAGCTTGCTACTTTCGATTCCTTTGAAATTCTTGGTTACTCCTATGGTCCACAATTCATAAATAAATTCATCTCTATATAATATTTTCAATGCAATATTAGTTATATAAAGTGCTCAGTCTTACACAAGATATCAAGTTTAAGTTTAGAGCAGGTATTGGATACCATTACAAGCTTGCTACTTCGGATTCCGTTGAAACTCTTGGTTACTCCTATGGTCCACAATTCATAAATCAATTCGTAAGAAAAATGCAGCAGTGATACACCTCATCTCATATGTAAATTGATGTAGAAATTCCTATCCATTGTATTTTATCTCTTAAAAGAACCACACCATCTAGGCTTGATTCTAGCTAAGGTTGTCTGAAGTCTAAAATCTTCCAGCAATTTGACAAAAGAGAAATATCTGTTATGGTTGCACCAAAGTTCTGCAAGACTTCAAATTTGAATAAATGCACTAATATGGTATGTATATGCTTATTTCAATACATCATAAATAATTTGAGGCAATTTAAGCGTAGTTGTAATTTCATCAAAGTAATCAAGGCATGAAATAGACTATATTACAAAAAATATTGCCATGAAAAAACCCATTGGTAAAAGAAAGCTTGACGTGAATTTATCACACAGCCAAAATTAATCTAACACAGAAAAAATGAGAAACAACAATTATATTTAATTTTATTCAATCAATAATCATGATCGAATTAAATATGCCCAACTCTAGTTGACACAAACCTCATCTTCAATGAAAGCATCATTCATTTTCTGAGAGAAAAAAAAAGAGATCCAAGTTTCTGAGACACCCATTAAAGGTTCATGTGTTTGAGATAGTGATAGGAAAGTAGAAGATATGAAAACTCAAAGATAATTCCTCTCATGTTGTATGACGCATCTTATGCTTAGAAATTAATGTTGGAAAATACATATTCCAATGAGATACTAAGTTGGATGAAATGAAAGTCACGGTAAGCATGTTGACCACCTCATTAAACTAGTTTGATATTAGAAGCTCTCTATTCTCATTTCTAAATTATATTTATATTTCCATGGGCTTATTTGAAATTGTTTTAATTTTGAAAACCAAGATTATTAACTCTCAAAGATTCAAACCTATGGTTATGTTGAGTATCTCTATTTACCAGGGAAATCAAATCATCTTAAGTTGTATTTAATACTTTGTTGAAGTATGTTTTTACATCAAATATCACTTTATCCATCTAATTATATTATGGATGATTTAGATTTTGTTGTTATTATTTTACATATTAATGTAATTTAGGTTGCCTTGTAAAGATGAGGCAAGCTTTTGATTTTCTTCTTGCAAACAATTTATAGAAATTTCATTATTCAATCATTATAAGCTTTCACAAAATCTATATCGAGATTATCTATTCAAATTTAAAATAATCCACGTATATTGAAATGAACAAAAAAAATTCTCACAGAAACACTCATAAATAAAAAAAATTGTATAAAATTTTGAATTCAGTCTTGTATGCTACTATTTCTTAAGATCCTACCTTAAAGCATTCCCATTGCAACATATGATGCAATTTCTAGTTTATATACAAACAATATATTCATTTAACAACTATACAATTTCATTGTTTAAATATTTAATAATGACAATAATATTAATAATAATATATAAAAAAAATTAATAATATTAATAATAATAGATAGAGATTAGTTTAATTTGGAGATGAGATGATATAATAATTTTAATATTTAATAATATTAAATATAATAATTTTTTATTTTTATTTAAATATCAATTATCTAACAGTTACAAATCAACGCAAAAAGACAAACATAGTTGAAAAGTGAAGTATCAAATTCAACGATGAACTAGTTAAATTGGAATAATTAAATGGC
The DNA here is from genome assembly GCA_034641835.2 of Pinus albicaulis. Lineage (NCBI taxonomy): Eukaryota > Viridiplantae > Streptophyta > Pinopsida > Pinales > Pinaceae > Pinus > Pinus albicaulis. The sequence goes on from CM076574.1 coordinate 1,127,545,740, forward strand.
GGGGATTATCTTTGCAGCGAACTAGAACGCAGAGAATCTCAGCGAAATTCGAATCAGATGCAAATGGAAATGCGATAAAAAAAAAAAAATTAATGATGCAAAATGTTGCGATTAAAAAAAATAATAATAACCTCATTAAAAAAACAGAAAATTACGATAAATTTTCTTTTAATCCAGAAACTGACAATAAATTTTCTTTTAACCTCTTTGAAAAAATAAATAGGATAAATTTTCTTTTAACCTCGTAAAAAACCACAAAATTAGGATAAATTTTCTTTTAACCTAATAAAAAAAACACCAGCTCACAACTTTTAACGCGATAAAAAAAGAAAAAACTAACTGTGGTAATTGCATTGGATGAATTCTTACAAAATATTTCCGAAGTCGGTCGGACTGCTAACCGTTCAAAATATTTTTAAATTCATCCGATGAATGTATTTCTATTTAAACAGAGCCACCTTAATTTTGTTTCCATCATGTAGATGGATTAGGGTAACAGTGGTGCCAAAACTTTCGTTCTACCAAATTTCTGATGACGAATTGCAACGTTTGCTTTGATTTTTTCAAGTTGCAACTAATTGCAACTTTTAATTTTCCTTTCTTCTTTCGCAGATTATGGTTTTTGTTTCCTTATATTTCTGTTTTTGCATTTTCACCTATGAATTTTCACTGGTTTTAATAGTTATCTTGGATGGGATGGGGCTTATGTTCGATATTTGTGAGTTCTTTTCTGCTTTCACAATAATATAAAGTGTTCTGGTTGGCACTATTGTAACTATTGATTCAGGATATGGCAATATAGCAAACAATTCAGCTGAGACTTCAGGTAACACTAATTTCTTCGGCTAAAGCCTTCCTCTCTATTACATGTTCAAATATTATATTTATCATTACTATTTATGTTCAAAATTACGTTGAATTAGTTATAGTAAGAGCTTATTTACAAGAAAAAAATCTAAATGGCAAAATGGAGGCTAATCCCTATGATTAAGAATATTGTTACATGTTGTTTATAAATTTGTATATGTTTAACTCATACATTAATTATTTTATAATTAATAATAATAATAATTTCAAATTGTAAACATCTGTGATCCATAATTGTTTAACTAAGTCTTCTAGAAAAATAACAATAGAACTACACTAGGTAATTATAATGTGATTTTTTTAATAAGCATTTGAATCTTTTTAAAATTAGATTCTTAATTTTTTAATTGTTTTCTATATTTATATAGAGAGCCTCTATAATCATAATCAATTGTAGAAGGGGAGAATGAATAAAGATACACAAATATATTACCATATAAGTAATTATTGGATGTTTAAGAAAATATGAAAATATATTAGTAATTTATATAAATAATTATTAAATTTTCTCATAAATGTTGATAAAGAAACTAGTTCAATGCTAAGGATTGGATAAACTTAGTTAGTTCTAATGTTATGCTTCACCAATATATTCTCCTTTTATGAAGATATTACTTAGACACCTTTACTCAAGTTGGATTGCCAATTTTCAGGAGACTCTTCTCCACGAGAATTAAGATGAAATACTTTCCAAAGAAGAGAAAAATATGGCATGGAAAAATTGTGAAAATTTCACGGAATCGAAAAATATCAAGTATTCCATGGAAATATCTCATGTTGAGATGGTCCAAGTAACAAATCAGCATGTTGAACAAAATGCTAGAAATTATGTGTTAGCCTCTCTAAAATAACAATAATAAATCAAAAATAATAATTAAATTGATTAAATATTCCAAGTTAGGAATATGTGCCTATCTCTTGGGTTGTTCCTCAAATATTGGAGTTTGCACGGACTATCTTCTCTCATCTATCTAAATTGTAAATTAAGTTCTTTTAATAAGAGAGATTACATGAGGAAGCCATGAGGCTTCTGCCTTTTCCGCCTTTATTTTCTGTGTGCTTTATTATGTGTGATTTATGTATGTTTCTGAGTTAATTATTTTGTTATGATGTAGTATCAGAGCTTACGGTGTGTTGAGGACCCATTAAGAGAGTTGTTTTCTACTATGTGAATCTTGTGCGTGTGGCTGGGTGCGTGAGTCACCTTGTTCGATCTATGCGACAGAAATTCGATCATGGGAGTTGTGCACTGGTATTTGGTGCACAAAATTGCTACCATAGGATCCATGTGTGGAACCTCTAAAGAGTTGAATTTGGGCCTATAGCTTTCTTGCTTCCCTGATTTCGAGGTAGTCGTGTAAGTGTCGTGTAACTTAAATTGTAATTTCCTTCTTTGAAAATCAGAAACACATCATCCCCTTCATCCTCATTCCTGGATCTCAATTTCTTATATTCTCGAAGACAGAACACTGGCTTGTGTCTGCGCTAAGCACATACAATGTCCATATTTTTCATTTCTCTCTTTGGGATTGAGAGAGTGATAAGCTTTGTTTGAAATTACGAAAAGCAGTTGTGTGATAGCGCTATCTTGTCTGAGCAATTCTGAAGGAAGCGATTGAACTCTGGTTTAATATTAATCGGAGATCTAATGAAATCTGGCTTCAATACAGTCAGAAATTGAAGTTTTTGATTGAGTGGTTTTATGGGAAATACCACTGGTATTGCATGGCAATTGGGCCGAAAGTGGTTTGATCGATTTGGAGCACGATCGGTCCTCAAAACAATGTTGACTACCATTAAAACTATCTGTGCATGGTCCTGTATGGACTGGAGAAAAAGTTGTCGTGCAAGAAGTTGTGAAGAGAACTTCTCGGTTTGGACTCCATTCACATATTGGGTGATTCACAGATCGTCACTGATTGGCTTAATTAGCGATCCACTTTCAATCCGCCATTCCTGTTCAATTGGATGCATCAGATTGTTCGACTTTTAGAAATGTTTAGGTAGACCAGTTTTTCTCGTGTTTACAGGGAATTCAATTGTGAGTCTGATGCTCTCTCGAGGTAGGGAATTATTGACGTGCTTGGGAATTTTTACTTCTATTTGATGCGTTAGGGCTCTTGGCAAGCCGCTGGATCCTTCATGATGGCGTTATTTTACAGAATTTGTTTTCTTCTTTTTAATTTTGGGATGGACACCTGGCACTTCTATATTCTTTTTTGGCCTATATTATGACCTTTTTGTAGGGTGATCTCATGTGCTCCATCAGCCGAGTGTAGATTTCTTGCACGTCAGCAAAGAAACTCTTGCTGATATTTCATGGCATCTACAGCAAACACATGAAACTATTGAGTTTCTTCAACTCGAGTCGCAACTTCAAAGGATTGAATTGCAAGAAAAGGGTGATACTTTCAAGTCTTTGAACAATCCAGATGATAAGTCATTCATCCCAACAACTTCAAGTGTTGAAGTTGTTCCAGTTCAAATTTCTTCCAAGCCCATCATCAAGCCCTGGGAAGAAATTCACAATAACAAGAATCGACAAGGCTTAGGATATGTCCAAGATGACGCCAACTTACATATTCTCGAATATTCCAAGCCCATTCAGTTCATCAATGCAGGATTTCTTGAATAGATCCCCTCAACACATTCAAAGACAGTTGCAGACAACCAGTAATGCATGCAACCCAAAGTTGCAGAAAAATAGAATTCCACACAACCTGAAGTTGAAGTCAAACCGAAATGTTTTCATTTTCAGAGAACCGGTCATATAGAAGATCAATGTTTTGATCTCCATCCCTATCGCCATTGTGGCAAGTCCAATCATTCCTCAGAAAAATGTCACAATCAACACAAATCAGCCAAATTGAAGATACATTATGAATGGATCAACCCTTGGGAATGGTCATCCACATTTAAAAGATTGCTTCAGTTCTACAACTGCATACAATCACACATAGTGCTACCAACAGTGAAAAGATGATGGTACTCTCATGCAGTTGAATAGGGGAGTACACCAGTGTAAACTCCTACACCTGAACGGGGGAGTACAGGAAATTTCCAAAGAAGTGTCTCTCCTTTCAGCTGATAAATTGGGGAAAATGTTAATGAGATTGACAGTGGCTTTCAGATTTAAAGTCTCGACAAAACCAACAAAAGCAGCCAGTGGGCATCTTCAACAGCCAGTGGGCATCATCAACAAATTTTCCAGTCGGCATCAAAAAATTTGTCAGTGGGCATCAACAAATTTTCCAGTGGGAAATCGACAGGAAAGAAGTAGTGAACAGTTTTTTAGCACAGCAAAAGCAACAATGAGTTGTTTTTGACATCATCAGCCAGTGGGCTTTGAACAAATTTTGTCAGTGGACAAAGGATGCTACTTTCATGCAAAGGAAGTATGGATCCTTTTGAAACTTGGAACTTGATGGAGTTGTCAAGCGCAATTTAGAGATGAATCAGACATACAACTGACTCATGGTCTTTTCAGATTGCAGTTTTTCAGCATCCAACTTTGGCAGTTTTTCAAGCAACGTTTTTTTTTAGGATCAACCTGAGAACTTTGAAGATGGTTCCTCATTCTTATTTTGGATTTTTAATTGAAGGGGGGAATGTTAGCTTCTCTAAAATAACAATAATAAATCCAAAATAATAACTAAATTAATTAAATATTCCAAGTTAGGAATATGTGACTAACTCTTGGGTTGTTCCTCAAATATTGGAGTTTGTTTAGGAACTCCTATCTTGGTGGGTTTTTGGTGAGAAATTATCTCAACCAAAAGAATCTAAGATAGCACGGACTATCTTCTCTCATCTATTTAAATTGTAAATTAAATTCTTTTAATAAGAGAGATTACATGAGGAAGCCATGAGGCTTTTGCCTTTTCCGCCAATGTTTTGTCTAGGTTTTGTATCTATGTTTTCTGTAATATGTTTTTGAATTATTTCATTTCTAATATTATGAATTTAATTTAAGACAAGCCACAGTGTGAAATTTGTAGGAGAAATCATGCTAATATCCAAAATTTCAATAATGGTGACAAATTTATAGTACAAATCATAAACAAAAAATCTAATAACATTGTTCACAGTGACACAGTTGAGTAACTGGAGCCACGTTAATGACCAAAATTTCAACACTCATGACAGAGTTATAGTAAAAAGCCTAAATTAAAAAAATATAATAACATATATCATCCTATGGAGCTAAGATTGCACACAGTGACATTGTCCTAGTACAAAATATGACTGGTAAATGTAAGAACGAGAGTTATGAAAATCCCCTACTTTGAAGTGAAGTGAATCTCCCAAGTAACTTTACATGTGGTTAATGTCCTTGTTCTCAAGTGAGTTAATCGCAATAACTAGATTTTCACTATTCAGGAGACACACTTATTGCATTAATTCAATAATAATGAGCTTCATGGAATATAAAAGACAACACAATTAACACAGAGAAAATATTGTAAACCTAGAATTTTGTCACGTCTCCCAAACCCATTTTTTTTTTCTCTATATCATGGGATTCTATTCTTATTTAGTAACATCCAATATACCTCATGGTTACTCCTCCTAACTTTCTTAACTCCTCTTCTATAAGTGGTTAATTTTACTCTGAATAAAATTCAACATGTCTCTCTTAAGGTCTATATTCCTAATAGGTCTATATTCATCACCCCGGTGATGAGTGCTACCCATATAACATAACTCAATATTCTCCGCTTTATGCGTCGATAACAATTATAGTTTTTATACGGAATCACCTACAATGCACACTGTTATCTGGGGTTTAGATTCTTTTCAGTACTTACAGACAGCCATGGAATACAAGAATTTCCAGGAGGATTTTTTTTTTTGGGCTTGACCTCCCCTCTTCTCAGTTCATATAGTAGACTTATATGTCTATATATTGTATTCCTCAGGTTTTCTGTTCAGGATGATCACTAGGCCCTTAATCAAACTTCCCAGTTTGTCGGCCTGCTAACATTTTCAATATGTTAAAGTTTCAGCATCGAGGTATAGATGTATGCCTCCTCGCATACATCTATCTCCACGCAGTTAACCACCATTGCTCCACTACTTTCCCAGTAGTTTCTATGGACGGTAACCAGATGCTCTGTTCATGGTATTTTACAGATGCTTACAATCTTCCCTCACACAAACTTGTATTACACAATAGATTTTTCAATAGGCTTTTTCCCCCCCTTATTTGTCTGTTATAACCATTCAACAGGTGTGACACTATGGTACAGATTCAACTGTTCCAGGGGAAAACCAGGAAACAGCTCCTATTGCTTCACTCCAATGGAGGGGGAGAATACTGAACTGGGTAGTTTAGAATCCCTAGTGTTAGATCCTCGTACTTAGTTAGGATTCAACTGCTACCTCCATATGTGTACCATTACATTTAATAGAATACTGTCAATTCTAATTTTTACAATTCTTTCCATTGTAACACAGCTGAGTGTTGTTGTTCCCTACTTTCTGTTATTGATCACAGTGAATTCTGTGCCATCAATATTGTTATGATAGATTTAGTTGTTTGGAACTTAATGTTCATGGGTACTGGTTTGTTAACATCTTCTGTTTATACACACAGAAATTAAATACTCCTTTAAAAGATAGCCATCTATACCTATACATAGTTATTATATTGGTTGCTCAATTGATCTATCATCTCAAACCTCATTATTACAATGTACTCATCTCTACACCCAACCATTTGTCTCTACTGTCAATAGTTGTAGTTGCAATTACATAAGTTACTGAACCATTAATCCATCTAACAGTTGCATAATGAAACATAACATAACAATTCATACATTCCATAATGTACTATAACATCACAATTTCATAAATTGCATAAAGGAATATAATATCACAATTTCATAAATTGAATAAAGGAATATAACATCACAATTTCATAAATTGCATAAAGGAATATAACATCACAATTTCATAAAACAGGGATATGATTAACACAGACTTACAGATATCTCCAAATTTATGCATGCACACCTCTACCATGACCAGTCCTCCCAACCTTAGAATCCTCTTTATCTCCCAGGATTCACCCCCGAGCAGAGATCCTCCCCAGAACAGACCAGCCTCAATCTGTTCTGGAGCAGCTTATTTAAGTTGTGCTTTCCCCAAGCCTGTTTCCAATTCTGCGTCCAGAATTTCAGGATGCTTTATTCTTGTTTAGCCTAGGCTTCCCATTTTGGGACTCTTTAAAGCTGTTTTAAGCTTTTCCTCAGCTTTTCCAGCTTTTTCTCACCTCTTCCCAACTACTCCTCTTCATTGGGGAAATTTAGATTTTTCCTCGAAAATCTAAATTAGAAATAATTTCTTTCAAGGATTTTTGAAAGATTTGGGGAAAGTCTTTTTCCTTTTCCATCACCTCATGGATTAGGCATGTGATCTCACTTTCTCATCTGGTCATAGTGCATGCACAATATTTTATTTATTTTTCATAAATAAATAGTTAACCATATCCACATAATAATTATCCATTGGGGTCCACTCCCCTATGGATTTATGTTCAAATGTCAAATTTGAAAAGCATAGAACTTGGGGGTGTTACATATTCCCCCTCTGAAAATAAACACCGTCCTCGGTGTTGACAACTATCTACTAGTTGATTTTGAACATAATTATGAATGCTTTTCCCTCATCTGAGCTTCTCTGTGCCATGTAGCTTTTTAACAGTAAAGTGCTCCACTGCACCTTTACTCGAGCTACTGTTCACTTTCGCAATTCATTTCTTCTCGCTTTCATCTTTGAAGCGACTCTGGAAGGAAATTCCTCTTCTGGTTCCACCTGGACCACATTTCAAATCAATCATGTGAGAAGCATCATGTACAAAAATTATAACTTTTCTTTTCCAACAAGGAGACATAAAATATATTAGGAAATTTAATAAGCAATGGTAGGGCTAATGTATAAGCCATTAGTTTCCAGCAGAGTCCTCTCCTGCCTCCACTCTATTTACTGATGCCTTATGCAGTTGGTCTTCTTCCTACTTCTTTGCAAGAAGTCTATATGGAAGATCTTTTATTCTGGTTTCTCTGTCCACAATTCATACCAATGTAAGTAATATCAGGTACATATAATTGATAATTCACAACAGCATTCTGCATTTCAATAACTTAAGACATTCAGTTATTAATCAAACCGTTTAGGTTCATAATAGTTTAGTGCAATTTTAGTACACTACTTATCCTTTCTTGTTTTTCAGTGAGATTCTTTCCTCACGCAACTTGGTTCAGTTCAGCTTTTTTGGATTTTCTAGGTGATTTATCTTCATCTTTTTCCTCTTTGTTTCTAGAGTGCCCAATTTCCTGTTACACACTTATCTAAAAAAATTTTCAACTTTTTCATTAGTACTCATAAATGAGAGAAAACAATTGTATCATATGCATGGTTATGCTTACCCTTTCTCATTTTATAGTTGTACTTATAGTATCTTTTCATTGTTTCTTTTGTTAGTTAATAAATTTAATTAGTAACAACTAGACTCATTAATAATCTCTACAATTCCATGCCTACCTCTCACATGAAATTGTATCCACTAGTTCAAAACTTAAGTGAACAAATTTGGAGCTGATGGGTTTCCCCCACACCCAAGTCCAAAATACAGCTCATCCTCTTTTCTCTCGGTTTGTAGCTGTATGATTTCACATCATTTCTCTGTCTTTGAATTTAAGACTCAAGAAATTTAACTTTAATAAAATTTACACCAAAAATTTTATAGTGAGAATACATGTTTCCTTTTTTAGTGATAAATGTAATTTCTATAATTCATCACATTCACAAATATCAATACTTGATAATGCCAAAAATAAATTTGACACAGTTTCCCCTTTTTCAAAGACTCACCAGAATTTATGCATTTACTTTTAATTGTATGTTCATGCTTTGCTAGTCCCTCTCTTCTATTTCTCTCATCGGCTTATAGAATTAATTAAAATGGAAAAGATTTTATAAATCATAAAAGTATTCCAACTTTTTCCTGAGTCATAAAAGAATTCCTTCTTTTTTTTAATGCATAAAAGCATTCCATTTTTCTAGCAAAAGCAACCCATAAATCTCTCATGCTTTTATTTTTAAATCTGTATTTGTTTTTTTTTTTTTCTCTTATGAGAGAAATATCACTTCTCCATTTTTTTTTTTTTCAAATTCTTTTACTCATTATCTCAAAACTTATAAAATATACCAAATGGAAGAATATAAATAAATAATTAAGAAATCATTCTTCCACTATTACAAGAATATTCTTCCTTAAGTAAATCATCAGGAAAATTTTAATTTACCCCTTCATTCATTCATGCCTAACTCAATGTAATGCCTTATTTATAGGATACATCTTCCACTTACTTACATCTCAAGCCTTGGGAAATATACATCTCATGAGCATATATATATATATCCACTAGGTTTGTATATATCATATATATTTCCAACCTTATTGTATAAGTAACCATGATATATATATATATATATATATATATATATATATATAGCCTTGGCAATACTAATTTGATGAATATATATATATATCCATATATTCATATATATTCATATATAAGTTCAAAGCCTTTTTGAAAGTGCTACCATATATATATATAAAATAATCCCTTTTATAATTTTTTTTTTTTTTTCCCATGTATATATTTCCCCTATATACATAAGATAACATGTTTCCCTTGGGGCCCCTATGTATAATCATTTTCAAGCACTCACATATCTATACCATCTACATGTCCACATGCAACATCTATATACAAATATAAAACTTACATGTATATATAAAGGTGCAACCTACATATAGTATCACTTACCAAAAAGTAATTACGATGAGCATAACTCTAGGTGTCACCGTTATATATTTTATACATATACGGGCACATCAATATATGAATGAACACCTATTCCGAACGCATGTTTTTATGTCACTTATATACTTATATATATACATCCAACTGACCACTTGATTAAACTTGACATATATATAAAATCAAAAGTTCTCATAAGTACATATATAGCCTATGTGAATATAGACCCATTCGTTCCATGAGAAAATGAGTATATACCTATTATAAGTATATGACATATCTTTATTCCAAACCTTTAATATACTTCGTCTTATATATATATTATATATATATAAAACGTATACATATAAACATCGACTTTCGATTCCATAAGGTATTATATATATCATACTTATATCCCATGTATTACACATGTAAAGCCTATGTATATCAACCCTCGATACCAAGCATATGTATATTATAGATCTTCACTATATAGTTTGGAATAAAACACATATGTATTGACCTATGTATCGGCATAACGCCTATGGGCATCATAGACAACACTTATATATATTGATTCCTAGTTTGGATGGTTATTAACTCATATATATATATACCATTGGCTCGGTCAATGAGTTCTGTGCAAACGCTAACGCATAACACGCAATTATATCATCTGAGGTAATACAATCTTACAATAATTATTTTTATTTGCCACCTCGGTCGATACCAGTCGACGAAAGCGGTTGCGCCCTTCCCGCGGAGGTATTACATAACCAAACTAAATTGGAGACCAGGGATCTCTGCGCATATACCCTACAATTAGCTACTGTCAGGTATAGCCAGGGTTACGGAATATGTCGGCTGTTGAATCATTAAGTTGTGTGAGACGGATCGCCCAGATCGGTACTGTTTCAAGCCTGGTTGGTGTTTATTATTCATTTTTTTTTTTCAGGCTCGATCCATGGCATGGCCACCAGTGTACTAACTAACCCTATACTGGGTTCACCACCGTACAGCAGACCGGCGGTAGGAGCAGTGGCTTAACCCAATTTTTCTGATTTGAGCCCCGCCTCTACACGCGCTGCGTGTTCCTTCGCCTGGTATTTACTCCCGGTACGTTTCAAAGATTGTATATGCCGTCAAATACCAGGATTGATACATCTGGGTTTTTAACGTGTAAGTGAGCGATTGCATTTTCGGGATTTTGTTATATATTTTTTTTTCTTGATTGCAGGAACTGTACGTGGGAGAGGAGTAACCGGTGCGGTCCATCAAGAACTTCGCAGGCAGAAGTTGAGATTGTCAAATCGATTGAAACGAGTGATGAGTGCATTGCGTTCCGCACCAGCTATTGCAATGACCGGACGACGGCGAGCAGGAACGCCCTGTCTCCTCCAAGCCCATTCGGGTACCTGGTACTTCTTCGGTCATCGCAGATGGTTTTCTTAAACCACCTTGGGATCTATGGAGGTTCTGCTATATTGGACTGAGGGTTCGGTGTTATTATAAATGGGAACTCCGTCAGTCGCCTTATTTCCCCAGATCTTTCCTATCGAGGTTCTTTTTTTTTTCTACAGCGCTTAACCAGATATCATATGGTTGCGCAGAGAGGGCAGGAGCTTCATACCTCGGTCTGTCCCCTGTGGGCTGAGGTCTAACCTGTCCTCACTAGCGCGGGTTAATTTCTTTTCCTTCTGAAGTATCGAACCGTGCTTAAATTTGTTTATTTCGGCTGTACTGATGTGTTCGGTGAGGCTAGGATACCGATTTGTTATATCGGTACTCCACCTCCTGGAACTAAACTCAGAGCCTTTGCCCACTATCTTTGTTTGGGTGATATTAGCCTACCTCACGATCTTCGTTCCTGTTACGCTGGCTTGGGGGTTTTTTTTTTTTCAAACACCACTGATATATATTAATAGTTGACATACGTTGCAGGAAGCTCGAGCAAGGCATTTAGATCCTGCTATGAACCATCACTGTGGAGGCGTTATTTCACAGTGCTTTCGTTCATCCAACGGCCTTCTAATTGCCGCGACCCATTTCGTTTTTGTTGTTGCTTAACAGAGATTTTTATTGCTTTAATTTAGGAGGCAGATCGCAGTAATGATTATAGTTGAGGTTTTTTTTTATCCTGGAGCCCGTCTACTTTCATTTACCACTCTGAAAAAAATCTAACCATTCCGCCAGAGTTACTCGAAATGGAATTATTATTGTGGCGCTTAGTATTGATATGGTGCTCGCTGTTGGGCGCATATTTGGTTGTATGGCACGTCTGGTGCAATTAAATTAGGTTTCTGGTTTCGATTTTTACATTGCAGTTGTGCTCATTGTTACGAATCATATGGTATTATTCTCGTTACTTTGATTTTCATTGAATTTAACACCGAGACGATCATTAGCGAGCCTGGATGGTACAAACCGGCCCGCACAATGAGTTTGGCTCGTATTACAGTCACGGCGGTGTATAGATATATTTTGTTCATCTCTGACACACATGTATAATCTTCACTACGCCTTTGTTAAAACAGTCATACAAATCATACATATATATTTCGTTTTTAATACTAATAAATTCGTATTTACAAATTCCCCTTTTTGTACTTATGATTCATAGCTATATAGGGGTATAGCGCGCGTGCCTGTTATAAAGAAAAACCTATGGTTACGGATTCTTGCCACGGTTTGATATATGCGTCTATGTTTCCCCATTTTTTTTTATTTTTTTTTATACATACATGTATATGTATTCGATCTTTTAAGTGATGATATATATCAAGCAAAGATTCAATCGATTTCCCTAATGGTTAACTCAATGGGGAGAGATGATGTAAACCTTCACAATGATCTATAGTTTCTAGGAATGCTAACGCCCTACTCTCATGTCGATTTCTTTTTTCTGTTTGTGATGATTAAAGGTCAAGTTACATAGGCTAACTTACTCGCTTGACATTTGTATTCGGCATTGAAAGTATCCTTACATGTCTTCCATGATGATTGACTAAAGAACCCTTATTTATAAGGCACTTGATTTTCTATATATAATGTTTTGTCAATGAGTAAGAATATGTTTTGGATGTAGCACATGTTTCAGATATGAATGCTATACCCTTATAAATAGCATCATGATTATCTAGAATACAATTCTTCTTTTTTTCATCACCATTATAGCTGTTAGTATGCTCCTATATGCAGCTTATAAAGATTATAAGTGTTAGAAGACTCCTATCTGAAATTTATATTCTAATATTTTTCCTTCGTTCTTTATGCTACATACCATGTGTAGATTTTAATGCTACTATAATGTTTAACTCGCAATACACATAAGCATATCAGGACATTTTTGATTTTTTTTTTTTTTTTTTTTCAGGAACATACAAAAAATTTAATCCTCTATAGAGGTCCAGTAACTTCAGATTTAGACCAACCTTGGTTTAGATATTCTGGAGTTCCTACTTTATGGAGTTGCTGGTCTACAACAAGACAGAATCTGATAGGTGAAGGCCTGATGATGGGTTCTGTTAAATGTAGTACCAAAATCAAACATCCAGATTCTCTTAAATTTTTATATGTAACTAATTCATACCATAGAACATCTGAATGAACAGAAAATTTTCAGGAACATACCACTATCTTATCTCTAGAAGTTCCCTTTTCAATGTATCTAGGGAATAAATATAAATTCATTTTTCTCTTGTTTTTCATCACAGTAAGGAATACTTAGTTTAGCAGTTTTTAGAATGGAAAACCTCCTATCCTCCTTGTAGTCTTTGCTCGACATCTGCATGTTCCTGGTAGTACCATTTTCCCCTTTCTTTTCCATTAACTTCAGCATTTATCCTTTCTACTGTATTTAGATGATTTCAGTATCTTCACTTTATGAATGCTGAAATTCCATAACTATGATAGTAGAACAATAGCTGAATATGTCATTATAAACTTTTTTTTTTTTTCATACTCTATTATTTTACATAGAAATGCTATTTTTCTGAGAGATATCGGTTTCCAGTTGTAAACCTATTATAGGTTTAACCATTCTGGTATATGAGCCTCCTCATATTACTCCCATATCAATGTTTCTACTTCCTCACCATCTGTTACATGTATACCTGAAAGTATATCCAAGATATTTGTATACTTGAAGAAATATTTTTAATATTCATAAAATTTATAACAGTTAACCATTTCTTTGTGAGCACATATCTTGCCCCAATTTTTGAACTTTAGCTCTGATACCATTTGTCACGTCTCCCAAACCCATTTTTTTTTTCTCTCTATATCATGGGATTCTATTATTATTTAGTAACATCCAATATACCTCATGGTTACTCCTCCTAAATTTCTTAACTCCTCTTCTATAAGTGGTTCATTTTACTCTGAATAAAATTCAACATGTCTCTCTTAAGGTCTATATTCATAATAGGTCTATATTCATCACCCCGGTGATGAGTGCTACCCATATAACATAACTCAATATTCTCCGCTTTATGCGTCGATAACAATTATAGTTTTCATACTGAATCACCTACAATGCAGACTGTTATCCAGGGTTTAGATTCTTTTCAGTACTTACAGACAGCCATGGAATACAAGAATTTCCATGAGGATTTTTTTGGCTTGACCTCCCCTCTTCTCAGTTCATATAGTAGACTTATATGTCTATATATTTTACTTTGTATTTCTCAGGTTTTCTGTTCAGGATGATCACTAGGCCCTTAATCAAACTTCCCAGTTTGCCGGCCTACTAACATTTTCAATATGTTAAAGTTCCAGCATCGAGGTGTAGATGTATGCCTCCTCGCATACATCTATCTCTACGCAGTTAACCACCATTGCTCCACTACTTTCCCAGTAGTTTCTATGGACGGTAACCAGATGCTCTGTTCATGGTATTTTACACATGCTTACAATCTTCCCTCACACAAACTTGTATTACACAATAGATTTTTCAATAGGCTTTTTCCCCCCTTATTTGTCTGTTATAACCATTCAATAGGTGTGACACTATGGTACAGATTCAATTGTTCCAGGGGAAAACTAGGAAACAGCTCCTCTTGCTTCACTCCAATGGAGGGAGAGAATACTGAACTGGATAGTTTAGAATCCCTAGTGTTAGATCCTCGGATTCAACTTCTACCTCCATATGTGTACCATTACATCTAATAGAATACTGTAAATTCAAATTTTTACAATTCTTTCCATTGTAACACAGCTGAGGGTTGTTGTTCCCTACTTTCTGTTATTGATCACAGTGAATTATGTGCCATCAGTATTGTTATGATAGATTTAGTTGTTTGGAACTTAATGTTCATGGGTACTGGTTTGTTAACATCTTCTGTTTATACACACATAAATTAAATACTCCTTTAAAAGATATCCATCTATACCTATACATAGTTATTATATTGGCTGCTCAATTGATCTATCATCTCAAACCTCATTATTACAATGTACTCATCTCTACACCCAACCATTTGTCTCTACTGTCAATAGCTGTAGTTGCAATTACATAAGTTACTGAACCATTAATCCATCTAACAGTTGCATAATGCAACATAAAATAACAATTCATACATTCCATAATGTACTATAACATCACAATTTCATAAATTGCATAAAGAAATATAACATCACAATTTCATAAATTGCATAAAGGAATATAACATCACAATTTCATAAAACAGGGATATGTTTAACACAGACTTACAGATATCTCCAAATTTATGCATGCAAACCTCTACTATGACCAGTCCTCCCAACCTTAGAATCCTCTTTATCTCCCAGGATTCACCCCCGAGCAGAGATCCTCCCCAGAACAGACTAACTTCAATCTGTTCTGGAGTAGCTTATTTAAGCTGTGCTTTCCCCAAAGCCTGTTTCCAATTCTGCGTCCAGAATTTCAGGATGCTTTATTCCTGTTTAGCCTAGGCTTCCCATTTTGGGAATCTTTAAAGCTGCTTTAAGCTTTTCCTCAGCTTTTCCAGCTTTTTCTCACCTCTTCCCAACTACTCCTCTTCATTGGGGAAATTTAGATTTTTCCTCAAAAATCTAAATTAGAAATAATCTCTTTCAAGGATTTTTGAAAGATTTGGGGAAAGTCTTTTTCCTTTTCCATTACCTCATGGATTAGGCATGTGATCTCACTTTCTCATCTGGTCATAGTGCATGCACAATAATTTATTTATTTTTTTCATAAATAAATAGTTAACCATATCCACATAATAATTATCCATTGGGGTCCACTCCCCTATGGATTTATGTTCAATGTCAAATTTGAAAAGCATAGAACTTGGGGGTGTTACAAATTTCTAGCTTTTATTCTTGTAGCATAAATTATTACATAATATATGCCAAAAGTTATGGTTTCCTGATAAGTGTTATATAATATTTTCAATGCAATATTAGTTATATCAAGTGCTCAATCTTACACAAGATATAAAGTTTAAGTTTACAACAAGTATCAAAGACCATTATAGGCTTGCTACTTTCGATTCCTTTGAAACACTTGGTTACTCCTATGGTCCACAATTCATAAATAAATTCATTTCTATATAATATTTTCAATGCAATATTAGTTATATAAAGTGCTCAACCTTACACAAGATATCAAGTTTAAGTTTACATCAGGTATCAGAGACGATTACAAGCTTGCTACTTTGGATTCCGTTGAAACTCTTGGTTACTCCTATGGTCCATAATTCGTAAATCAATTCATAAGAAAAGTGCAGAAATGATACACCTCATCTCCAATGTACATTGATGTAGAAACTCCTATCCATTGGATTTTATCTCTTGAAAGAACCACACCATCTAGGCTTGTTTCTAGCTATGGTTGTGTGAAGTCTACAATCTTCCAGCGATTTTCCAAAAGAGAAACATCTGTTATGGTTGCACCAAAGTTTTGCAAGACTTCAAATTTGAATAAATTCACTAATATGGTATGTATATGCTTATTTCAATAATTCATAAATAATTTGAGGCAATGTAAGCGTAGTTATAAGTTCATGAAAGTAATCAAGGCATGAAATAGACTCTATTAGAAGAAATACCGCTACGAAAAAGCCCATTGGTAAAAGAAAGCTTGACGTCAATTGATCACATGGCCAAAATTAATCTAACACAAAAAAAATGAGAAACAACAATTATATTTAATTTTATTGAAGCGATAAGCATGACCAAATTAAATATGCCCAACCCTAGTTGTCACAAACCTCATCTTCAATGACAGCATCATTCATTTTCTAAGAGAAAAAAAAAAATAAGAGATCCAAGTTTCTGAAACACCAATTGAAGTTTCATGTGTTTGAGATAGTCACAAGAAACTAGAGGATATGAAAACTCAAAGATAATTCCTCTCACGTTGTATTATGCATCTTATGCTTAGAAATTAAAGTTGGAAAATACATATTCCAATGAGAAACTAAGTTGGATGAAATGAAAGTCACGGTAAGCATGTTGACCACCTCATTAAACTAGTTTGATATTAGAAGCTCTCTATTCTCATTTCTAAATTATATTTATATTTCCATGGGCTTATTTGATATCATTTTCATTTGGACAACCAACATTATTAACTCTCAAAGATTCAAACCTATGATTATGTTGAGTATCTCTATTTACCACGGAAATCAAATCATCTTAAGTTGTATTTAATACTTTGTTGAAGTCTATTTTTACATCAAATATCACTTTATCCATCTAATTATATTATGGATGATTTAGATATTGTTGTTATTATTATACATATTAATGTAATTTAGGTTGACTAGTAAAGATGGGGCAAGCTTTTGATTTTCTTCTTGCAAACAATTAACAGAAATTTCATTATTCAATCATTATAAGTTTTCACAAAATCTATATTGAGATTATCTATTCAAATTTAAAATAATCCATGTATATTGAAATGAACAAAAAATTTCTCACACAAACACTGATAAATAAAAAAAATTGTATAAAATTTTGAGTTCAGTCTTATATGCTACTATTTCTTAGGATCCTACCTTAAAGCATTCCCATTGCAACATATGATGCAATTTCTAGTTTAAATACAAACAATGTATGCATTTAACAACTATACAATTTCATTGTTTAAATATTTAATAATGACAATAATATTAATAATAATATATATAAAAAATTAGTAATATTAATAATAATAATACATAGAGATTAGTTTAATTTGGGCGATGAGGTGCAATAATAATTTTAATATTTAATAATATTAAATATAATGATTTTTTATTTTTATTTAAATATCAATTATCTAGCGCTTACAAATCAACGCAAAAAGGCAAACATAGTTGAAAAGTGAAGTATCCAATTCAACGATGAACTAGTTAAATTGGAATAATTAAATTGCGGGGATTATCTTTGCAGCGAACTAGAACGCAGGGAATCTCAGCGAAATTCGAATCAGATGCAAATGGAAATGTGATAAAAAAAAAAAAAAAAATTAACCTCGTATAAAAGAAAGATGCAGAATGTTACGATTAAAAAAAAATAATGACCTCATTAAAAAGCAGAAAATTACGATAAATTTTCTTTTAATCCAGAATCTGATAATAAATTTTCTTTTAACTTAAAAAAGATAAATTTTCTTTTAATCTCATAAAAAAGAACAAAATTAAAATAAATTTTCTTTTAACCTCGTGAAAAAAGCACCAGCTCACAAGTTTTAACGTGATAAAAAAAGCGAAAACTGACGGTGGTAATTGCATTAGATGAATTCTTACAAAATATTTCCAAAGTCGGTCAGACTCAGGCTTTGTGCTAACCGTTCAAAATATTTTTAAATTCATCCTATGAATGTATGTCTATTTAAACAAAGCCACCTTAATTTCATTTCCAACATGTAGATGGATTAGGGTAACAGTGGTGCCAAAACTTTCGTTCTACCAAATTTCTGATGATGAATTGCAACGACTAGTTTGATTTTTTCAAGTTGCAACTAATTGCAACTTTTAATTTTCCTTTCTTCTTTTGCAGATTATGGTTTTTGTTTCCTTATATTTTTGTTTTTGCATTTTCACCTATGAATTTTCACTAGTTTTAATAGTTATCTTGGATGGGATGGGGCTTATGTTCGATATTTGTGAGTTTTTTTCTGCTTTCACAATATAAAGTGTTCTTGTTGGCACTATTGTAACTGTTGATTCAGGATATGGCAATATAGCAAAAAATTCGTACGAGACTTCAGGTAAAACTAATTTCTTTCGCTAAAGCCTTTCTCTCTATTACATGTTCAAATATTGTATTTATCATTACTATTTGAGTTAAAAATTACGGTCAATTAATTATAATAAGAGCTTATTTACAGGTAAAATATCTAAATGATAAAATGGAGGCTAATCTCTATGATTAAGAATATTGTTACATGTTGTTTTTAAATTTGTATATGTTTAACACAAAAATTAATTCTTTTTATAATTAATAATAATAATAATAATTTCAGATTGTAAACATCTGTGGTCCATAATTGTTTAACTAATTCTTCGAGAAAAAAAACAGCAGAACTACACTCGGTAATTATAATGTGATTTTTTAATAAACATTCCAATCTTTTTAAAATTAGATTCTTAATTTTTTAATTGTTTTCTATATTTATATAGGGAGCCTCTATAATCATAATCAATTGTAGAAGGGGAGAATGAATAAAGATACACAAATATATTACCATATTGGTAATTATTCGATGTTTAAGAAAATATAAAAATATATTAGTAATTTATATAAATAATTATTTAATTTTCTCATAAATGGTGATAAACTTACCCATCTTAAATATCATTGATTTTAAATATAAACTATTGTGATGTGGTACTTGAAACTTATTCACTTCCTATATGTGGTGTTTTTTCCCCTATTTTAACTATTTCGAATATGGTACTGTTGTGGTAATGATTAAAGATCTAGTAATGGAGTGAAAGACCCCTCACTGCCGTCAGGTAAAATTCAGCTCTACTAAATATCTGGATCACCTTTCTTCCATGCTATGTTAAAGGAGTATAGTTATAGTTGATTTAAATACAAACGATTGTGATGTGGCACTTGAAACTAATTCAGTGGCTATATGTTGTTCTTTTTTTTTCTTCTTATTTTAACTATTTGGAAGCTGGTTTTATTATGATAATTAATTAAAGTTGTAGTAATGGAGCAATAGCAATGGAACAAGAGATTGTGCCTTGCTATGAGTTTAAAGTCAGCTCTTCTAAATATGTCAATCATCTTTCTTTCATGTTATGTTAAAGGTGTATAGTTATTATTCATGCTCTGTTCATTTTCTGTTGAAGGTGAGGTTAAATTAATTTTTTTCTTAATGAAACAATAACACGTAAATTTTGGTTACTCGGATGCGGGTGATTTTCCGTGATAGGAGAGGCCACATGGGCACCATGTGGCGAGACAAATTTCTAGCCCACTCGCCCGCATATGGTCACTCAGTCAACGTTAAATGCCTGAGCAACCCTGTCTTAAATTCACACTTCGCCACCTTCATTACAAGGTCCTCCTGCTGCAGAGCATTAAGAGCTCTTGATTCTGTCACCATGGCTATTAATCCTAATACCAATGCTCATTCGACCTCCACTGAGCTCTCCCTTCTGTTATCTTTGCATGCCTCCGGTTCATCCTTTTGACCCCTGGTTCTTGGCCCTCCTTAGCCTTGTTTCAGCCTTCCCAGGACATTCTCAGGTGGTGGCATCTCCTCTCTTGTACTGCCAAGCGCTCCCTCCCTATCCTGCACTTCTATTCCTTTGCGTGTCATGTCAAGGTGTCACTGTATGTGGTGTAGAAGAGATGGAGGTCGCGGCCTCCCCTCCAAACAACCTCTATCGCACACCATCGGTAGCAAACTAAATCTTTCGATGGGCTGGGAGGAGCCGCGAAGACTTGAACCTATTAATATTTTAGCCCAATTATCCTTGCAGCTACCTGTCTCCCCTCTGGCCTCCTCAAGTATTTGGCCGAAAGAGAGACCACGCAAGTATACCACCCTTCCTGAGATGAATTCTATCCCTCGCAAGCTGAAGGCTCTCCCTATGAAGAGTGCCTTCAATAGCAGTCACTCCACCAGTAGAAATTCATGTTCCAACGATGCTAGAAGCTCAAATAATGATGAAGGAGATAAGAATGAGGACAAAAATCATCTCACAACCACATGCTTTAGAGATAGTCTAAACATGCTTTAGAAGACTTCGCTCTCAAACTTAAGTTTAAATTTCACTACTCTGTATGTTGGTTTCCCATTCTGGGCGTAATCTATTTTGTGCTACTGGTGAACTAGTTTCCCCAGTTGGGGAAGTCCATTTTCTGGTTTAAAATCTTGATACTTTCCTCTGAAATTATGATGCCAAGTCAAGAGCAAGAGATATGTAATATTTTTCTCTGTATAATATAACAGATGTATTCTAGCTTAGAAGAAAAATAAAATAGATTGGTTTGGTTTAATTTCATCATATGCAGCCATAGAAAAGGGTTGTTGCAGCGGATGGTGATTTATGTTAGATACAAATGCTCATAAATGGGTATGTAATATTTTAAACATTCATGTGTCTTATAAATTTATAGCCACCAATAATGACAAACACAATTGTTAGATGATATAAAATAGAAAATATACTCATAATCGAAATAGCATCCAATGGGCTTTACAATATTTCCATGTTTTGCATTGAAGTCAAGGTTGTTTATATCGGGAAATGAAAAGCTTAGAAAGTCTTAAGATAAATAGACAATTACAGTATTTATTTTCTATATTTTAATAAATAATAAGCCTCCCAACATTATCATATTCATTTGATTTTAAAGTATTTCCTTGTTATTAATAGAAAAGTGTTGCCTTGTTATTCAAAGAATGAGCCAGCTAATATACTAGTTTTTTATTTTTTATATTGTTATCAATGAAATGGGATCAACAACAGAGTGTATTTTCATGATTTACATAAAATATAGGGTTGTGTATTTAAGGAAATGAAAATCTGACAAAAGAAAACAGATAAATATGTAGTAATGAAATGGAATCAACTGCACAGAACTTCATAGAGTATTTTCATGATTTAAATTAAAATATATAGTTGTGTATTTAAGTAAATGAAAAGCTCACAAATGAAACTTTGAGATAAATAGATAGTAATAACTTTGTAAGATAAATAGGTAGTAAAACATTTATGGACAGGAAGTTAGTATAAATTTTAGTAATACTAAAGCGAAGTTAGTATGAAGTTTAGAGTATAAATGTATTTTTTCGAGGCAAGTTAGTATTTGGCTTCGTATATAAATCTATATTTTCAATGCTCAATAATTTTATTTTCAAGATTTGTTAGCTCTCTCACTTCCTTGTCTTGACTTGAGGATTTTAATTCACAAATATTCCCTTAAAAGTGATGTTTTTCCGAATTCTTTTTTCTTGGTTATTTTAATTCAAAAATATCTTTTATAAAAGTGCATTTCATTTCTAATTAATTTCTTCATAATTACTCATCTTAAATTTAAATATCCTTAAAATTCATTATATTGGTAATGTTGTTTTCAAACTTTAACTTTTTAATTATAGTTTGTTTTTTTTAATTAGAAGGGTTTAGAAGAGTGCATTTCATCTCTAATTAATTTATTCATAATTAATTATCTTAATTTAAAAGATACATAAAATTCATTATCTTTGAAATGATTTTCTTTTTAATTACAAATCTTTATTTTAGAATATGTTTTTTGGAATTTAATTTGATAATTAATAATTATGAAATAGATGGAAAAGATTTAATCTTTGTAGAATTTTCCATAATATTCTTAGTATAAATCACAAATAAAAGATTTAGATATATCTTGAAAGTAGTTATGTCATATCTCTACTTTTAAGTAAATTGACTAATTTTAAAAAATTGTCCCATGAATGTGTCATATCAACGTGAATTATTGTTTTGTAGACACATGGTATTAGCAATAGTCTATGTACAAGTTAAAAATATAAATGGTATAATTGGGGCTAATCTATATGGCTATATGCTTTATTAAATGTGTATATGTTTAACTCATACATTAATTTTTTAATTAATAATTATAATTATTATTTAAAAAAATATATAATTTCCTCAATGAGTTTTTATGTTTTTTTTATCTTGGTAATGTGAGATGTATCATGATGTAATTTTTTGATGTTTATTGGAATTTACCAACATTTTAATTTACATTACTGTGGTAGTTATTATTATTGACTATAAATTAGAGAAAATTAAAACCCATTATTTTTTAAATCCCTTATCATTAAACTTCTTTTTCTAAGAAACATTCTTCATTTACTAAGAATTTAAATTTTATATATTATTTTGAACCTCCTGTGGTTATCAATTATTGAAGAGGATTTTGGATTTTCCTTTGTGGAAGTTTAGAATCCCAACTAGGATCCATCTTCTAGATTATAATATTTTTACATATTATATGTATTGCTCCTAAATTTTGTATTCTTATCTATTGTATAAAAATAAGTACAAAATAGATCATAATTCTATTAATTCTATTTTGGTTCCTGACTAAGAGGAAGTTTTAATTCTATTAAACCTTGAAGATAATGATAATGTTGCCAATAATTGTGATGAATTGAAAGAGTGACTCACCCAACTAGAAAATAGGGTTGAAGATCTGGTTAGTTCTAATGTTATGCTTCACCAACATATTCCCCTTTTATGAAGAGATTACTTGAACACCATTACTCAAGTTGGATTGCCAATTTTTAGGAGATTCTTCTCCACGATAATGAAGATGAAATACTTTACAAAGAAGAGAAAAATATGGCATGGAAAAATTGTGAAAATTTCACAGAATTGGAAAATAAGAAGCATTCCATGGAAATCTCTCATGTTGAGATGGTCTAAGTAACAAATCAGCATGTCGAACAGAACGCTGGAAATTATGACTTGAATTTAGGACAAGCCACAATGTGAAATTTGAGGAATAGAAATCATGCTAATGACCAAAATTTCAATAATGGTGACAAAGTTATAGGACAAAGAATAAATAAAAAATCTAATAACATTGTTCACAGCATCACAATTGAGTAACTAGAGCTGTGTTAATGACCAAAATTTCAACACTCGTGACAGAGTTATAGTACAAAGACTAAATAAAAAATATAATAACATATATCATCCTATGGAGCTAAGATTGCAGACAACCACATTGTCCTAATACAAAATATGACTGGTAAATGTAATAATGAGAGTTATGAAATCCCCTACTTTGAAGTCAAGTGAATCTCCGAAGTAAATTTAAATGTGGTGACTGTCCTTTTTCTCAAGTGAGTTAATTGGAACAAATAGATTTTCAGGGTTCAGGAGACACACTTATTGCATTAATTCAATAATAATGAGCTTCATGGAATACAAATGATAACACAATTAACATAGAGAAAATATTGAAAACCTAGAATTTCCATCTTTTATTCTTGTAGCATAAATTATTACATAATATATGCCAAAATTTATGGTTTCCTGACAGGTGTTATATAATATTTTTAATGCAATATTAGTTATATCAAGTGCTCAGTCTTACACAAGATATAAATTTTAAGTTTACAATAGGTATCAGAGACCATTACAAGCCTGTTACTTTCGATTCTTTTGAAACTCTTGGTTACTCCTATGGTCCACAATTCATAAATAAATCCATTTATATATAATATTCTCAATGAAACATTAGTTATATAAAGTGCTCAATATTACACAAGATATCAAGTTTAAGTTTAGAGCAAGTATCAGAGACCATTACAAGCTTGCTACTTTGGATTCCATTGAAACTCTTGGTTACTCCTATGGTCCACAATTCATAAATCAATTCATAAGAAAAATGCAGTAGTGATACACCTCATCTCCAATGTAAATTGATGTAGAAATTCCCATCCATTGGATTTTATCTCTTAAAAGAACCACACCATCTAGGCTTGATTCTAGCTAAGGTTGTGTGAAGTCTACAATATTGCAGCGATTTGTCAAAAGAGAAACATCTCTTATGGTTGCATCAAAGTTCTACAAGACTTCTAATTTGAATAAATGCAATAATATGGTATGTATATTCTTATTTCAATACATCATAAATTATTTGAGGCAATGTAAGTGTACTTATAAGGTCATCAAAGTAATGAAGCCATGAAATTGACTATATTACAAGAAATACAACCATGAAAAAACCCAATTGTAAAAGAAAGATTGACATGAATTTATCACATAGCCAAAATTAATCTAACACGGAAACAATGAGAAGCAAAAATTATATTTAATTTTATTGAAGTGATAAGCATGACCAAATTAAATATGCCCAACACTAGTTGTCACAAACCTTATTTTCAATGAAAGCATCACTCATTCTCTGAGAAAAAAAAGAAAAGACATCCAATTTTATGAGACACCCATTGAAGGTTCATGTGTTTGAGGTAGTCACAGAAAACTAGAGGATATGAAAACTCAAAGATAATTCCTTTCACGTTGTATTATGCATCTTATGCTTAGAAATTAATGTTGGAAAATACATATTCCAATGAGAAACTAAGTTGGATGAAATGAAAGTCACTGTAAGCATGTTGACCACCTCATTAAACTAGTTTGATATTAGAAGCTCACTATTCTCATTTCTAAATTATATTTATATTTCCATGGGCTTATTTGAAATCATTTTAATTTGGACAACCAACATTATTAACAGTCAAAGATTCGAACGTAGGGTTATGTTGAGTATCTCCATTTACCAAGGAAATCAAATCATCTGAAGCTGTATTTAATACTTTGTTGAACTCTGTTTTTACATTAAATATCACTTTATCCATCGCATTATAGTATGCATGATTTAGATGTTCTAGTTATTATTATACATATTAATGTAATTTAGGTTGACTTGTAAACATGGGGCAAGCTTTTCATTTTCTTCTTGCAAACAATTAATAGAAATATTATTATTCAACCATTACAAGTTTTCACAAAATCTATGTTGAGATTATGGATTAAAATTTAAAATAATTGATGTATATTGGAATGAACAAAAAATTTCTCACACAAACACTCATAAATAAAAGAAATTGTATAACATTTTGAGTTTAATTTTATATGCTACTATTTCTTAGGATCCAATCTTAAAGCATTCCCATTGCAACATATGATGCAATTTCTAGTTTATATACAAACAATATATTCTTTTAACAACTATACAATTTCTTTGTTTAAATATTTAATAATGACAATAATATTAATAATAATATATAAAAATATTAGTAATGTTAATAATAATATATATAAATCATTTTAATTTGAGCGATGAGATGAAATAATAATTTTAATATTTAATAATATTAAATATAACCAATTTTTTTTTCTATTTAAATATCAATTATCTAGCACTTACAAATCAACCCAAAAAAATAAACAAAGTTGAAAATTCAAGTATCCAATTCAGCGATGAACTAGTTAACTTGGAATAATTAAATGGCGGGGATTATCTTGGCAGCGAACTAGAACACAGAGAATCTCAGCGAAATTCGAATCAGATACAAATGAAAATGTGATAAAAAAAAGTTTAACCTCGTAAAAAAGAAGATGCAGAATGTTACGATTAAAAAAAAATAATAATAACCTCATTAAAAATAGAAAATTACGATAAATTTTCTTTTAATCCAGAAACAATAAATTCTCTTTTAACCTCCTTAAAAAAACAAAATTAAGATAAATATTCTTTCAACCTCGTAAAAAAGCACAAAATTAGGATAAATTTTCTTTTAACCTCATTAAAAAAGCACCAGCTCAGAACTTTTAACGTGATAAAAAAAAGCACAAACTAATGGTGGTAATTGCATTGGATGAATTCTTACAAAATATTTCCGAAGTCGGTCGAACTCACGGTTTGCTCTAACCGTTCAAAATATTTTTAAAATATTTTTAAATTCATCCGATGGATGTATGTCTATTTAAACAGAGCTACCTTAATTTCATTGCCAAAATGTAGATGGATTACAGTAACAGTTGTGCCAAAACTTTTGTTCTACCAGATTTCTAACGATGAACTGCAAAGACTGCTTTGGTTTTTTCAAGTTGCAACTAATTGCAACTTTTAATTTTCCTTTCTTCTTCTGTAGATTATGGTTTTTGTTTCCTTATATTTCTGTTTTTTCATTTTCATCTATGAATTTTCACTGGTTTTAATAGTTATATTGGATGGGATGGGGCTTCTGTTCGATATTTGTGAGTTCTTTCTGCTTTCACAATAATATTTCTTTTTGCGCTATTTTAACTATTGACTCAGGACATGGCAATATAGCAAACAATTTGGCTGAGGTAAAATTAATTTTTGCTAAAGCCCTTCTTTCTATTACATGTTCAAATATTATATTTATCATTACTATTTCTGTTCAAAATTACGTTCAATTAATTATAATAATAATTGTTGATGTTGATCATCTGTAGAAAAGATTTTTTGAAGTGTAATATGATCGATTTTAAATACAAACTACGGTTATAAATGGGTACGCGGTGATCAATTTGCTACATGCTTTAACTATTTTTAAGTGTATGCACTGGTACTCATGTGACAATTGATTAAAAATCTAGCTCTACTAAACTCTCGATCCTATCATTCCTAGTTTGTGCTTCTGTGATTAAAGATTTAGGGTTATGTATTTATGGAAAGGAAAATATCAAAAATAAAATTAAATAAAGAGAAATTATTATAATCTTCAATATATAACTTTACACTCTCAAATCTCCACAAAAATTCTTTTCAAGATTTGTCAAATTTTTCTCACCTCTTTTATTTAAATATTATAATTCATAAAGCTCCACAAAATTGCTTTTCAATATTTGTCAACTATTTCTTACCTCTTTTATTTAAATATTATAATTCACAAGTCTTCCTTGTCCATGATTTTCAGACCTTCTTCCTTCTATTTAGTTATTTGAATTCAAAAAACGTTTTTATAAGAGTACAATTTGTTTTTAATTAATTTCCTCGCAGTTAATCTTTTTAACTTAAAATACATTATTCCTTGAAATAATTATTATTTTATATTTTTATTTTATTATCAATAATGATTAGAAGGATGGTAGGGATCTAACAGAATTTTCTACAATATTTTTAGTAGTTGAGTCACTTATCAAAAGTTTAGATTTATCTCAAAAGTGGTTATGTCATCTCTGTGCTTTTAAATAAATTGATGGATTAAAAAAAATTGTCATGTGGTCTTAGTAAGAGCCTATTTACAAGTAAAAAATAAAAATGATAAAATGGAGGCTAATCTCTATGATTAAGAATCCTTCTGCAGAGCGTTAACAGCTCTCGATTATGTCACCATGGCTATTATGCCTACTACCCGCACTCATTCGGCCTCCACTCAGCTCTTCCTTTTGTTATCTGCTCATGCCTCACGTTCCTCCTTTTGAACCCTAGTTCATGGCCCTTCTCAGCCCTATCTCAGCCTCTTCCTAGGACATTCTTAGGTGGTGGCATCTCCTCTCCTATGCTTCCAAGCGCTCCTTCCCTATTGTACACTTTTTTTCCATCGCATGTCATGCAAGGGTGTCACCATATGCGGTGTAGAAGAGATGGAGCTCCCGGCCTCCCCTCCAGACCACCTCTATCGTACACCATGGGCAAGGAACTGAATCTTTTAGTGGGATGGGAGGAGCCACGAAGACTCGACCCTGTTAATATTTTAGCCTAATTATCCTTGCAACCACCTGCTTCCCCTTCGGCCTCCTCAAGCATTTGGCCCAAAGAGAGACCATGCAAGTCGACCATCTTGCCTAAGCCATACTTTACCCCTCGCAAGATGAAGGCTCTCCCTGTGCAGAGTGCCTCTAGTAGTAGTCGCTCCACCAGCATTAATTCGGGTTCCAACAATGGTCGAAGCTCAAACAATGATGGAGGAGATAAGAATGAGGACAACAATCAGCTCACAACCACCTCCAATTATTCAGACATGTCGGGGTCACCACATCCTCAAGTCACTAGCCACATGCTAAGAAAGGAGGATGAAGACTCATTCTATGCTTGCAGGCTCGAGGAGGAATAACCCAACTCCAGCAAGAAGGATGATGGTCCACACTAGTTTCAATTGCAGGGTGCACTTCTCTCTTTCTTGTTTTTTTGTAGCGTCATGTAGTCTAAACATGCTTTGGAAGACTTCTCTCTCAAACTTAAGTTTAAATTTCACTACTGTGCATGTTGGTTTCCCATTCTGGGTAGCGTCTATTTTGTGCTATTGGTGAATTGGTTTCCCTAGTTGCAACAGTCCATTTTCTGGTTTAAAATCTTGATACTTTCCTCTGGAATTGGTTTGCCAAGTCTGGAGGAAGAGATATGTAATATTTTTATCCATATAATATAATAGATGTAGTCTAACTAGGAAAAAAAATGTAAATTTTCGTTTAGTTGAATTTCATCACTTGTTGCCATAGAAAAGGGTTGTTGCACCGGATGGTGTTTTATGTTAGATAAAAACCCTCATAAATGGGCATGTAATATGGTGTTTTATGTTAGATAAAAACCCTCATAAATGGGCATGTAATATTTTAAACATTCCCGAGTCTTAGAAATTTATAGCCATCAATAATGGAAAATACAATTTTTATATGATATAAAATAGAAAATATACTCATAATTGAAATAGTATCCAATGGGCTTTACAATATTTCCATGTTTTGCATTAAAACGAAGGTTGTTTATATCAGGAAATGAAAGATTAGAATCATATTTATTTGATTTTAAAGTATTTCCTTGTTATTAAAAGAATGAGCCAGATAATATACTACTTTTTATTTTTTATATTGTTATAAATGAAATGGGATCAACTGCAGAGTGTATTTTCATGATTTACATAAAATCTAGGGTTGTGTATTTAAGGAAATGAAAATCTCACAAAAGAAAAAAGATAAATATGTAGTACTGAAATGGGATCAACTGCATAAAACTTCATAGAGTATTTTCATGATTTAAATTAAAATTTAGAGTTGCGTATTCAAGTAAATGAAAAGCTCACAAATGAAACTATAAGATAAATAGATAGTAATAACTCTGTAAGATAAACAGGTAGTAAAAAATTTATGGATAGGAAGTTAGTATAAATTTTAGTAATATTGAAGCGAATTTAGTATGAATTTTAGTATATAAATATATTTTGTCAAGGCAGGTTAGTATTTGGCTTCGTATATAAATGTATATTTTCAATGCTCAATAAAAAAAAAATTCAAGATTTGTTAGCTTTCTCTCACTTCCTTGACTTGACTTGACTTGAGGATTTTAATTCACAAATATTCCCTTAAAATTGATGTTTTTCCAACTTCCTTTTACTTGGTTATTTTAATTCAAAAATATCTTTTATAAAAGTGCATTTCATTTCTAATTAATTTCTTCTTAATTATTCATCTTAAATTAAAATACCCTTAAAATTCATTATCCTTGGTAATGTTGTTTTCAAACTTTAACTTTTTAATTATAGCTTGCTTTTTTTTTTAATTAGAAGGGTTTAGAAGAGTGCATTTCATATATAATTAAATTATTCATAATTAATTATCTTAATTTAAAATATGCATAAAATTCTTTATTTTTTTTTAATTACAAATCTTTATTTTAGAATATGTTTGGAATTTAATTTGATTATTAATAATTATCAAATAGATGGTAAGGGTTTAATCTTTGTAGAATTTTCTATAATATTTTTAGTATAAATCACAAATTAAATATTTTTATTTATCTTTAAAGTAGTTATGTCATATCTCTACTTTTAAGTAAATTAACTAATTTTAAAAAATTATCCCATGAATGTGTCATATCAATGTGAATTATTGTTTTGTAGACACATGGTATTAGTAGGAGTGTATTTACAAGTTAAAAATATAAATGGTATAATGGAGGCTAATCTCTATGGTTATATTCTTTATTAAATGTGTATATGTTTAACTCATATATTAATTTTTAAATTAATAATTATTATTATTATTTAAAAAAATATTATAATTTCCTCAATGAGTTTTTATGATTTTTTAATCTTGGTAATGTGAGATGTATCATGATATAATTTTTTTATGTTTATTGGCATTTACCAATATTTTAATTTATATTACTTTCGTAGTTATTATTATTGATTATAAATTAGAGAAACATAAAAACCATTATTTTTTAAATCCCTTATCATTAAACTTCTTTTTCTAAGAAACATTTTTCATTTACTAAGAATTTCAATTTTATATATTATTTTCAACCTCCTGTGGTTATCAATTATTGAAGAGAATTTTGGATTTTCCAAAGAACATTTGTGGACATTTATAATCCCAACTAGCATCCATCTTCTAGATTATAATATTTTTACATATTATATGTATTTCTCCTAAATTTTTGTATTCTTATATATTGTATAAGTAAGTACAAAATAAATCATAATAATTTTAACTAAAATTAAGAGTATTAATAATGTATATTTAATATTTCAAATCTAAAACTTTCTCCATTAAATATTTGATAATTTTTTTACTATTGAATATATATATTTTTAAATAAAAATCTACTCACACTAATTATTTATATAAAAATTAATAAACATAAATATTACAAATAATAATATTTGTGGATTTTTTTTATAAGCACTACAAACTTTTAAAATTGCTTCCTTTGTTTTCTATTTATATAAAAAATAATAAACATAAATACTAAAATCTCCAGTGTGTTCTAATATCAACTATCACTTGGTCATTGGGTAAAAAAATTCCAACACTCGATCATGTGATAATTGTTGATGGTTCCTGTAATCCAACACATAATCTTTCGGGATTCTTTTCATGTGTCGATCTTTGGACACACAAAACATTTTTAGGCCTATCACTTGGTTTGGCAAGAAAAAATGGAGGAAAAAATCTATAAGCAACATCTAGCAAAGGAGGGTCTTGCACCAAGAGTTGGTTGTAAGAAACAAGTTCATAGGTTCCTGACTAAGAGGAAGTTTTAATTCTATTAAACCTTGAAGATAATGACAATGTTTCCATTAATTGTGATGAATTGAAAGAGTGACTCACCCAACTAGAGAATAGGGTTTAAGCTCTCGTTAGTTCTAATGTTATGCTTCACCAAAATATTCTCCTTTTATGAAGAGATTACTTGAACACCATTACTCAAGTTGAATTTCCAACATTGAGGAGACTCTTCTCGAGGCGAATGAAGATGAAATATTTTACAAAGAAGAGAAAAATATGGCATGGAAAATTTTTGAAAATTTCATGGAATTGGAAAATATCAAGCATTCCATGGAAATCTCTCATGTTGAGATGGTCCAAGTAACAAATTAGCATGTTGAAGAAAATGCTGGAAATTATGACTTGAATTTAGGACAAGCCACAATGTGAAATTTGAGTAAGAGAAATCATGCTAATGACCAAAATTTCAATAATGGTGACAAAGTTATAGTACAAAGCATAAAAAAAAAAATCTAATAACATTGTTCACAAGGTCACAGCTGAGTAATAGAAGCCATGTCAATGACCAAAATTTCAACACTCGTGACAGAGTTATAGTACAAAGCTTAAATAATAAATATAATAACATATATCATCCTATGGAGCTGAGATCAAAGCTTAAATAATAAATATAATAACATATATCATCCTATGGAACTGAGATTGCACACAGTGACATTGTCCTAGTACAAAAAATTACTGGTAAATGTAATAACGAGAGTTATGAAAATCCCCTACTTTGAAATGAAGTGAATCTCCCAAGTAAAATTACATGTGGTGATTGTCCTTTTTCTCAAGTGAGTTAATCAGAATAACTAGATACATTAATTCAATAATAATGAGCTTCATGGAAGAGAAAAGATAGCACAATTAACACAGAGAAAATATTGAAAACCTAGAGTTTCCAACTTTGATTCTTGTAGCATAAATTATTACATAGTATATTCCAAAATTTATGGTTTCCTGACAAGTTTTATATAATATTTAGAATGCAATATTAGTTATAACAAGTGCTCAACCTTACACAAGCTATAAAGTTTAAGTTTACAGCAGGTATCAAAGAGCATTACAATCTTGCTACTTTCGATTCCTTTGAAACTCTTAGTTACTCCTATTCTCCAAAACTCGTAATTCATTTCTATATAATATTTTCAATGAAATATTAATTATGTAAAGTGCTCAATCTTACATAAGATATAAAGTTCAAGTTTACAACAGGTATCGAAGACCATTACAAGCATTCTACTTTGGATTCCATTGAAACTTTTGGTTACTCCGATGGTCCACAATTCATAAGAAAAATGCAACAGTCATACACCTCATCTCCAATGTAAATCGATGTAGAAATTCCAATCCATTGGATTTTATCTCTTAAAATAACCACACCATCTAGGCTTGATTCTAGCTAAGGTTGTGTGAAGTCTACAATATTTCAGCGATTTGTTAAAAGAGAAACATCTCTTATGGTTGCATCAAAGTTCTACAAGAATTCAAATTTGAATAAATGCACTAATATGGTATGTATATACTTATTTACATACATCATAAATTATTCGAGGAAATGTAAGTGTAGTTATAAGGTCATAAAATTAATCAAGCCATGAAATAGAATATATTACAAGAAATATCACCATGAAAAAACCCATTTGTAAAATAAAGCTTAACGTGAATTTATCACATAGCCAAAATTAATATAACACTGAAAAAAATGAGAAACAAGAATTATATTTAATTTTATTGAAGCGATAAGCGTGACCGAATTAAATATGCCCAATCGTAGTTGTCACAAAACTTATCTTCAATGAAAGCACCATTCATTTTCTGAGAGAGAAAAAAAAGACATCCAAGTTTCTGAGACACCCATTGAAGGTTCATGTGCTTGAGATAGTCACAAAAACCTAGAGGATATGTAAACTCAAAGATAATTCCTTTCACATTGTATTAAGCATCTTATGCTCAAAACTTAATGTTGGAAAATACATATTCCAGTGAGAAACTAAGTTGGATGAAATGAAAGTTACGGTAAGCATGTTGACCACCTCATTAAACTAGTTTGATATTAGAAGCTCACTATTCTCATTTCTAAATTATATTTATATTTCCATGGGCTTATTTGAAATCATTTTAATTTGGGCAACAAACATTATTAACTATCAAAGATTCAAACCTAGGGTTATGTTGAGTATCTCCATTTACTAGGGAAATCAAATCATCTTAAGTTGTATTCAATACTTTGTTGAAGTCTATTTTTACATCAAATATCACTTTATCCATCTAATTATATTATGGATGATTTAGATCTTGTTGTTATTATTATACATATTAACGTAATCTAGGTTGACTTGTAAAGATGGGGCAAGCTTTTGATTTTCTTCTTGCAAACAATTAATTTAAATTTCATTATTAAATCATTAGAAGTTTTCACAAAATCTATACTGAGATTATCCATTCAAATTTAAAATAATCTATGTATATTTAAATGAACAAAAAATTTCTCACACAAACACTCATAAATAAATAAAAAACTATAAAATTTTGACTTCACTGTTGTATAGTACTATTTCCTGGGATCCTACTTTAAAGCATTCCCATTGCAACATATGATGCAATTTCTAGTTTATATACAAACAATATATTCATTTAACAACTATACAATTTCATTATTTAAATATTTAATAATAGCAATAATATTAATAATAATATATAAAAAAAAAATTAATAATATTAATAATAATATATAGAGATTAGTTTAATTTAGGCCATGAAAGGAAATAATAACTTTAATATTTAATAAAGTGTATGCACTGGTAGTCATGTGACAATTGATTAAAAATCTAGCTCTACTAAACTCCCGATCCTATCATTCCTAGTTTGTACTTCTGTGATTAAAGATTTAGGGTTATGTATTTATGGAAAAGAAAATATGAAAAATAAAATTAACTAAAGAGAAATTATTTTGAGCTTCAATATATAACTTTACACTCTCAAAATTCCACAAAATTTCTTTTCAAGATTTGTCAACTTTCTCTCACCTCTTTTATTTAAAGATTATAATTCACAAAGCTCCACAAAATTTCTTTTCGAGATTTGTTAACTATATCTCACGTATTTTATTTAAAGATTATAATTCACAAGTCTGCCTTGTCCATGACTTTCAGACCTTCTTCCTTCTATTTAGTTATTTGAATTCAAAAAACTTTTTTATAAGAGTACATTTTGTTTTTAATTAATTTCCTCACAATTAATCTTTTTAACTTAAAAGATACTTAAAATACATTATTCCTTGAAATAATTATTATTTTATATTTTTATTTTATTATCAATAATGATTAAAAGCATGGTAGGGATCAAATCTTCATGGCATTTTCTACAATATTTTTAGTAGTAGAGTCACTTATCAAAAGTTTAGATTTATCTCAAAAGTGGTTATGTCATCTTTGTGCTTTTAAATAAATTGATCAATTAAAAAAATTGTCATATGAACATGAATTATGGTTTTATGGGTATGTGGTATTAGTAATAGCCTATTTACAAGTAAAAAATATAAATGATAAAATGGAGGCTAATCTCTATGATTAAGTGATGGCCGGCATACCCTGCCAAACCCACAAACACACACTCTCTTAAATGCATATAAGAATGTAGCTCAATTTATTCCATATAAATTCTCTTTCTAGACAAACGTACAAATATGTGAAAGCTAACTTTCTAAACTCATGGTTATTAAAAACCAAACAATCAGCCCAGTTCCAAAATTTCATGTGGAAGCTTTACTTTTACAAAATAAAATAATGGCTATAAATCCATTGGCATTCCCCACTTCATGAACATTCGAAATTCAAATTGTAATTAAATTCCCAGCCAAATGTTTGGGCTCTAAGTCTTTGGTCCTCACCTCACATCAACATAATATATAATTATGTATTATGTCCTCACCTTAAAGGAAATCTGAAGGCGTATGTCCACCACGACTTAATAATTTCATTTAATATTGAATGTCAAGAATCATTATATAAACCCCTTTTGCTCTGGTTTTAAACCCAAGCACACACACACACACACACACACACACACACACACACAGATATATATATATATATATATATATATATATATATAGATAATGGTTATCCCACAATAGTTATAACATTTCAATCCTTTCAAAATCTCATGAATAATTTGTACCAACTCCGAGACCAACAATTAAACATGTATTAAAACTCTTGGCCCACAATGTTTCTTACCTTGCATAATTTCTATGCAACTTCACTTACAATCCGCCTCAGCTGGTCAAGGTTATGCTGCACCTTCATCAAGGTTCCCTTGCAAGGTTTCATCGCTCTTTAAATGGTGTTCATCGCTTGGCTTATGGTTTCATTAAACCTTCACACTCTGCGCATTCGATCAAAAAGGACCAGGTTCCCATCCAATCCTTCAATGGTATACTTTGATTCCTTTTCTTCCTTTCCGATTCTTCAATCGAGAGCTTCTATGATTAACAAGTCACCTCTACGCCATCAATTGACCGATTCAAGATAATGTAATTCTTGTACGAGTTCTGCAATGCATCAAACCTACGTATCTTCCAACTACATCAAATATTCAATGAGTCAACCCTACGTGTCATTCGATTCTCCTCATTAATGGTATAATTGTAATTCGATCTCAATTAAGAAACAATTGAATTGAATTCTTTCCTGAACCTTTCACGCAGAGTTGACTTCTCCATGGATTTACTGCGTTGTTGTTCAACAGAAAATATGGCATCAATTATACAAATCAATCCCTTCTTCTCTGTTATTAATTTAATGGCACAGATTAAATAACAAATCAAACTTTATCAATCGGAACAGAATTCCATTAAGGTCGAATGCAAATTCGATAGTTACTTCTTCACACAGTTTTTAATATGTATTCAATTCATGCGCGTTCCATTCTCACAGGACTAGAATGGAAATTTCGATATATTCGGAACAAAACCCTTCACATAGAGATTTCCATAATATATATAACTCGAGAATTTAAAAATAATTGAGCCCTATTTCAACTAGTGATTACAGAAATTCAATTTACACTCAATTTCTTATACAGAATTCTTCCTTTCTTAGAATCGATTCATTCTCAATTAAACATTACGCCTTCAAATCATGATTTTGTCTTCTTGCCTAATCGAAATCCTCATTCGATTGCATAACAATATATGCCTTCGATTCAGGCTAGTGTTGCACCATCTTACTGAAATTTCATTCAATTGTGCCTTTAATTCAATTTCAAATTGAATACTATTCAAGCACACTTATATGAAGAGCATATACAGAACCTGTTTTCAATTCCCAATTACAGAATTTTAAATATAAACTTGCTCAATAAATCAACCCATATTGTTCTGAAAACACACTTTTCATATTAACAAATGAAAATACTTACAAAAATCTTCATTTCGGGCCTGGCCTGCTTTTCAGTCATTGGCCATTTTACAAAATCCCGTAGGCTTACAACCTCTGTTGTCTAACCTTACTAATTCCTGTCTGCTACCTCTCTCCTTTTGCCTTCTAACTTTATTAATTTATAAAAATTTAATTGAACCAATTTAGGTTCACAACTCAACAAAGTCCTCAAATATCTCAACCAAATCCTTAAAATATTCAAACCTCTTCAATCTAGATTTTATCCCTAAAATCTTGAAACCAAATCTATCTTAAGCTTTATAATCAATTCTTAAATATAATTTACCTCATGTTATCCAATCATTTGGGAAAATTTAAAAATCCTCAGAATAATTAATTAAAATCACTCAAAAATCCCATTAATATTTACATAAATTCAATATTTTCTCACAAACATAAGAACCCCTATGTTTAATAAAATACAAAGTATTTTTCGAATCTAATGCCCCTGGATAATTAAGAATATTGTTACATGTTTTTTTTAAATGTGTATATGTTTAACTCATACATTAGTTCTTTTTATAATTAATAATAAAACTAATTTCAGATTGTAAACATCTATGATCCATAATTGTTTAACAAATTCTTGCAGAAAAATAAGAATAGAGCTACACTAGGTAATTTTAGTTTGATTTTTTAATAAGCATTCGAATCTTTTTAAAATTAGATTCTTAATTTTTTAATTGTTTTCTATCTTTATATAGAGAGCCCCTATAATCATAATCAATCATAGAAAGGGAGAATGAATAAAGATACACAAATATATTACCATATAAGTAATTATTCGATGTTTAAGAAAATATAAAAATATATTAGTAATTTATATAAATAATTATTTAATTTTCTCATAAGTGTTGATAAAGAAACTAGTTCAATGCTAATGATTGGATAAAATTACTCATCTTTAATATGATTGATTTTAAATATAAACTACGGTGGTGTGGTACTTGAAACTAATTCACTCGCTATATGTGGTGTTTTTCCCCCTTATTTTAACTATTTTGAATATGGTATTGTTGTGATAATGATTAACGATCTAGTAATGGAGCAAAAGACCCCTCGGTAAAATTCAGCTCTGCTAAATATATGGATTACCTTTCTTCTGTGCTATGTTAAAGGAGTATAGTTATAGTTGATTTAAATACAAACAAATGTGATGTGGTACTTGAAACTAATTCTGTGGCTATATGTGGTTCTTTTTTTTCTTATTTTAACTATTTGGAAGCTAGTACTATTTTGATAATTGATTAGAATCCCAACTAAGATCCATCTTCTAGATTATAATATTTTTACATATTATATGTATTGCTCCTAAATTTTTGTATTCTTATCTATTGTATAAAAATAAGTACAAAATAAATCATAATAATTTTAACTAAACTTAAGAGTATTAATAATATATTTTTAGTATTTCAAATCTAAAACTTGCCCCATTAAATATTTGATAGTTTTTTTATTATTGAATATATATATTTTTAAATAAAAATATACTCATAATGATTATCTATATAAAAATTAATAAACATAAATATTACAAATAATAATTCTTGTGGATTTATTTTATAAACACTAGAATCTCTTAAAATTGGATCATTCATTTTCTATTTATATAAAAATAATAAACATAAATACTAAAAGCTGCAGTGTGTTAGCACTTCATCATCGGGTAAAAATATTCCAACACCCAATCATATGATAATTGTGGATAGTTCTTGTAATACAACACATGATATTTTAGGATTCTTTTCATGTGTGGATCTTTGGACAGACAAAGCATGTTTAGGCCAATCACTTGGTTTCATGAGAACAATGGAGGAAAAAATCTATAAGCAACATGTAGCAAATGAGGGTCTTACACCAAGAGTTGGTGGTAATAAACAACTTCATAGGTTCCTCACTAAGAGGAAGTTTTAATTGTATTAAATCTTGAAGATAATGACAATGTTGCCAATAATTGTGATGAATTGAAAGAGTGACTCACCCAACTAAAGAATATGGTCGAAGCTTTGGTTACTTCTAATGTTATGCTTCACCAACATATTCTCCTTTTATGAAGAGATTACTTGAATTTGGATTGCCAATTTTCAAGAGACTCTTCTCTAGGACAATGAAGATGAAATACTTTCCAAAGAAGAGAAAATTATGACATGGGAAAATTGTGAAAATTTCACAGAATCGGAAAATATCAAGCATTCCATGGAAATATCTCATGTTGAGATGGTCCAAGTAACAAATCAACATGTTGAACAAAATACTGGAAATTATGACTTGAATTTAGGACAAGCCACAGTGTGAAATTTGAGTAAGAGAAATCATGCTAATGACCAAAATTTCAATAATGGTGACAAAGTTATAGTACAAAGCATAAAAAAATCTAAAAACATTGTTCACGACATCAGAGTTGAGTAACAGGAGCCATGTTAATGACCAAAATTTCAACACTCGTGACAGAGTTGTAGTAAAAAGCCTAAATAAAAAATATAATAACATGTATCATCCTATGGAGCTGAGATTGCACATAGTGACATTGTCCTAGTACAGAATATCACTGTGGTAAATGTAAAAATGAGAGTTATGAAAATCCCCTACTTTGAAGTGAAGTGAATCTCCCAAGTAAATTTACATGTAATGAGTGTCCTTGTTCTCAAGTGAGTTAATCAGAATAACTAGATTTTCACCGTTCAGGAGACACACTTATTGCATTAATTCAATAATAATGAGCTTCATCGAATACAAAAGATAACACAATTAACACAGAGAAAATATTGAAAACCTACAATTTCTAGCTTTTATTCTTATAGCATAAATTATTACATAATATATGCCAAAAATTATGGTTTCCTGACAAGTGTTATATAATATTTTCAATGAAATATTACTTATATCAAGTGCTCAATCTTACACAAGATATGAATTTTAAGTTTACAGTAGTATCAAAGACCATTGCAAGCTTTCTAGTTTCGATTCCTTTGAAACTCTTGGTTGATCCTATGGTCCACAATTCATTAATAAATTTATTTCTATATAATATTTTCAATGCAATATTAATTATATAAAGTGCTCAATCTTACACAAGATATCAAGTTTAAGTTTATAGCAGGTATCGGAGACCATTACAAGCTTGCCACTTTGGAATTCGTTGAAACTCTTGGTTACTCCTATGGTCCACAATTCATAAATCAATTCACAAGAAAAATGAAGCAGTGATACACCTCATCTCCAATGTAAATTGATGTAGAAATTCCCATCCATTGGAATTTACCTCTTAAAAGAACCACACTGTAATATCCCTGGCATAAGCCACCATAAAAACTCCCATAAAATGAGGGTTATTAAATAATTAAATATTATTAATTATTATATTGATATTAAATGAAGAATATTCTTGTAATTGTTGATTATAAGAATATTGGAAGAATTATTTCTTAATTATTTTATTTATAATAATTTATATTCTTCCATTGAAATAAATTATATTTCCAAGTTGGTATTTTATGAGTTTTAGAAATAATGAGTAATAGATTTGGAAAAAGTATGGATAAGTGATATTTTTCTCATAAGGAAAAATAAAATCTATCTTTAAAAATAAAAGCATGAGGGATTTATGGAATGCTTTTCTGATTTAGGAAAAATTAGATTTATGGAGGCTTTATGGATTGCTTTTGTGATTTAGAAAAGCTGGAATACTTTTAGGATTTAGAAAAGCTTGAATGCTTTTATGAATTAGAAAAACTAGAATACTTTTAGATTTAGAAAAGCTTGAATGCTTTTATGAATTAGAAAAGATGGAATTCTTTTATGATTTAGAAAAAATTTGGAATACTTTTATGATTTATAAAATATATTCCATTTTAATTAATTCTATTTTATTATAATCCCATGAGAGAAATAGAAGAAAAAAAAAGGGGAGAATACATGGAGAATGGAGCCAAGGAAGAGGAAGAGAGTATTTCAAGCATGCATCAAGAGATGAGTAACCATATTCTTTGAAAATATCTTTTTTTGCATATGGACCATGATTATATAATGATTGAATTTATTTGCAATAAAAATTTCAGTGTATTAAAAGCTAGATCTACACTTATTTATGCATTATTTTGATAAAACCCCAGGGGGATCTATTTTAGAAGGCTGAGTAGTTCCAGATCTGGTATGGATCTGATGTTTCAGCCATATATCAGTTGTATATCTGAATATTAACCTACATCAGCTGAAGCTCCTCATATAAAATGTTGTTAAGTCTTTCTGCAGCTTTTCCAATTGTTTCTGCTATTATTTTTGAAGGATTCTTGCTCTTGCTTCAAGTAAATCCAATGCTTCTTCAAAGAAACTTGATTATAGATCTGATTTCTTGATGCCATACTATAACATGAGTCTAATGGCTGATTTCTAGTGTCTTCCAGCAGAAACTGCGTAATTCCTAAAGGATGGTGTCTCTATTTACCAACTCTCTCCTTTAGCTGATTTTCAGCTAGTGTTGATTGTAGATCTCGCAAACCAAACTCATTTATTTTTGTCAAACTTTTCTTTGAGTGTCCGATTAATGTTCCCTGAAATAAGGGAACCCACTGCTCTACATTTATTTTCTACATCGGTACGTTTATACAATGTCCTCCTGAGCCTATTGGGTGTGATTTTCCCGAGAGGAATTTAGCGCTTCTTTCTTGTTGGTTTTTAATTCTCTTTGATCCACGTTTTCTAGACTAGACTAAGGTTCCTAAGAGCTAAAATCTAAGATGAGTGTGTCATTCCCACACTTGTTGTACCCCACCATTCTTCTATACGTAGTCCGGAATGGGCCGCAGTTCTGATTTCACCTTCCTTGTGAATATGATGTATCTAGTAAATGTTCCATGTGGTCTCGGTTTAGATCTATTGGTGTAATTCATATTAGTTTGATTCTATAGTGAACACTGGGGTGATATTCCTACCGAGCCTATATTTTCCCATTTGGAACATCGCATAATCGTACACAAGGAAGCAATTATTGGGTTATAACTCTTTAAAAATAATAAAAGAGAAAAATATATCCTTGTATTTATTATTGGATTAGATTCTTAGAGAGGAAAAATAGTAATCGCGTGCTTTATTATGTAATATTATTTAGAGAAGCATATATATGCCTGCATGCATGGGAAAAATATAGTTTTGAGTATTAGATTTCTAGAGAAAAGGAAGATGCAATCACATAATATTTATTGTGTTAGCCTTCTTTTGAGAAAAATAACATGTATTTTGCAAACCTAAATGGATTAGCTATGGTATTAGCTTTATTTTGGGAGAATATTATGCATAGTTATTCGTTATATCTTTTGGATGAGAGGGAAATGTCCCTTTGAATGCATGGATGAATAAGTGGTATGCGTTTGACCCCTCGGAAAAGAAATGTGTTTATTTTTACATGAAATATGTAT
The DNA here is from genome assembly GCA_034641835.2 of Pinus albicaulis. Classification (NCBI taxonomy): domain Eukaryota; kingdom Viridiplantae; phylum Streptophyta; class Pinopsida; order Pinales; family Pinaceae; genus Pinus; species Pinus albicaulis. Next base: position 1,127,588,255 of record CM076574.1, read on the forward strand.
TTAGTTTCTTTTGGAAAGAAATATATGTTTTACATGAAAGAATAAAAAGTCTATGCTATTACATGCACAAAATTATAACCAGTATGTTAACTTGGTTTGAAATAAAGCTTGCATTGTTATAAGTATAGCCAATGTGAATAGCTCCTGTGTGGAAAAGATGTTTTTGGAAAAGAACATGCATTCATATGCATAAGTATAGAATCTATTGTGTTAATCCCTTTGGAAAAGAAAATGTAAGAGTAGACAAAAAGGAAATTTCTTGTTGGGATAGTTATCTTGAAAATATAGTTATGCATTTGCATGCACAGTATTATTATATAGTATGTTAGCTTTCTTTTGGAAATAATAGGAAAGTGCATGCAAGATTTTATTAGTGTTTGGTGGAAAGAGGATGCTTGATATTGATTTATTTGTTACTAATGCATGTGAAATGATGTTAAATAAGGAAACTAAGGTCAATGTGGTTATGTTTTATAAAAGCATACAAATATTTGTTGAAGTGTCACAAATAGAAATTGATTATTGGTTTATTAATATTTTATCTAATCATGATATCAAGTGTGCTGACGACAGCAATGGCAGGAAAGAAGGATGACTTGAGAAAAAGGAAATTTCAAGTTTAGCATTGTGGAAGATAAAGAGTTGTTAGTCCATGCAGGTTTAGTAGTTCCAATTGCACAATGATCCCCTGAAGGAAGCAGTCTGACTACAAAGACAGAGATTGATGAATCGTGGGTAAATGGTATCATGATGATTGTAATAACTTATAGCTAGTTATGTTTCGTTTAAGATTATTTTTATACGTAAATTTTATTACAATGGTCAAGGGATGGACTCCCTTATAACCATTGAGTGAGGGGTGACAACCCTCACGAGCGTTTAATAATAAAATTAAACGTTTGCTGGTTTTTACCCTACGGGGTTTCCAGGGTATATCAGTGTCTATTTATGTGATTGTTAATTGTGTCGTTTTGATGATGTTAATTTCTTTCATTATATGACGTAGATATTATCAATTAGGTGATCTAATAATTGAATTAAAATGATCATGGGATCGATGCATAGTTATAGCAGGAAATTTAAGTTAACATGCTACAACAAGAACAATTAATGGTTTTGTAACTCACTATGATTTTTGCTAAATATTTCTCTAAGTGATGATAATGGGTATTTAAATGGTTAATGCAGAAATATATAAAGAAATTATAAGGTTACACATTCGTAAATGTTGAAAAAAAGTCCTAACTCCATGCATTTTTCCTGTGAGGTTATCGGGGTATGTTACAAATGGTATCAAAGCAAAAGGTTGCAACACTGGCGCCTTTTGGGAATCGTTATGCAAAAAGTTAGCAGAAAAGATGCTAGTGGGCAACATCTCGTATGCTTTTAATTTAAACTTGTAGTATACTACACTTAACAATATGAGATGCATGTTGCATGATTAATGATCGTATGAAAGAGTAGACATTTATAATGTTTCTTTAAAAGTTGTGCTCATGAAATTTGAATATGGATGTGGATAAAAGACAATAAAACTTCTATTGTACCTATGAACCATCTTGAGCACTCACTGTTTATATTGCAGATTAATTACCAACCTTTGCATGCATAAAATGAGAAAAATGATTATGGTGCATAAGAAAAAAGAATGGAAAAACATGGCTAAAGTTATCATGCACTACCTATAAATAATGAATACATGTATGGTTGGTGTGATAACTAAATAATATAGAAGTTGGGTTTGACCCTGAAGAGGACAATGGAATGTGGAAAACAAAATATATATATATTTGAACGAAACTCTTTAGTCGTTAAAAATAAGCAACGAGTGAAATAGAACTCACATAGTGAACTTAAATTCAATGAAAAAATCATAGTAGCATAATTGTGGGTTCTCTTTCTTCATTTAGAGTTGTAGAGGAAAGTTTGCATTCAATGTGTTCGACAAAAAGTGGTAATTGAGATCTACGGTTTTGTATTTTAAATAATTTCATCCGTGGAAGTTTTGGATGTGATTAATCTTTAATATCAAGGGGTTTTCATACCTTGAGATCATGTAACCCCCATGGTGATTCCAAGAAAAAGTTATGTTTAGAAATGGATCCATAATTTTGTCAAATTTCCTGATTAGACGCTGTTGTAGGGATTGTTGGTTCTGTTATTAGCAGAAATTTTACCATTGATGATATTAATGTGATTCATGATGTTCTAGAAATTCTAGTTTTACTATCTCTATGAGAGTATAAACATATTTATGGAAATTTATTTCATCTCTGCTAACTAGTCCCTCAATGGTAGTAGATTGTATGCTTGCCAACTATTTGGAAGAATGCCTTATCCACCATAGATTGCATGCTTGCAAATTGTTGTTAAAATTCATCAATGGATGTAGATTGCATGCTTGAAAATTGTTTGATGGAATGTCGAATTGGTTGTAGATTGCATGCTTGCATACTATTTGAAAAAAAGTCTACAGTGATTGTAGATTTCATGATTGCAAATTATTTTCACAAAATTCCTCAATGGTTGTCGCTTATATGGTTGCAAGCTAATGGTAAGAGAAAAAAAAAAAAAAATCACATTTTGTGTCCTAGTGTTCAATGGGACTGTTAATTCTCTACAATATTGATGGTTGCTAAGGTGAGACCTTAAATAAAGTATCATGCTATGGTATGCAACATATGTTAATGTCTTTTTTCTAAGCTACATGATTATTATTATTATGTGGAAATTTTGAATGTATACCACCTATATTACATGCGATGAATTGTTGTCAATGTGATTTGACAAATTTTCGACCCCATGTTGTGGGTCAAGTATAGATGCATGGTGTACATAAATGTTCCTTTTCCTTAATGATAATATGCAATGGAAAATTATGTAAATTACAGTGGATTTGTAGACATTGACTATTTTTAGACATTGAATTTTTATTGGATTCAATGGCTATGGAAGTTATGATGGGATTGATGTAATGAGGTAATATTTTATTTTATTGTGGAGTTAATGAATACTTTAGTTGGGGTATTCAGGAAATAACTCTAGAGTTTTTGTAACACCCCCAAGTTCTATGCTTTTCGAATTAGACATTTGAACATAAATCCAAAGGGGAGTGGACCCCAATGGATAATTATTGTGTGGATGTGGTTAATTATTTATTTATGAAAAATAAATAAAATCTTGTGTATGCACTATGACCAAATGAGAAATTGAGATCACATGCCTAATCCATGAGGTTATGGAAAAGGTAAAGACTTTTCCCAAAATCTTTCAAAAATCCTTGAAAGAAGTTATTTCTAATTTAGATTTTTGAGGAAAAATCTAAATTCCCCAATGATGAGGAAAGTAGTTGGGAAGAGGTAAAAAGCTGGAAAAGCTGGAAAAGCAGAAAGCAGCTTTAAAGTCCCTAAATAAGGGAAGCCTAGGAAAACATGAATAAAAGCATCCTGAAATTCTGGACGCAGAATTGGAAACAGGCTTTGGGGAGAGCATAGCTTAAATAAGCTGCTCCAGAACAGATTGAGGTTAGTCTGTTCTTGGAGGATCTCAGCTCGGGGGTGAGTTCTGGAGATAGACGAACTCTAAGGTTGGGAGGACTGGTCATAGTATCGGTATGCATACATAAATTTGGAGATTTATATATGAATTTTTATATAAGGTTATATGAATTGTTATGTTACGATTTCTTATGCAAAGTTTATATGAATCATTATGTTATGATTTCTTATGCAAAGTTTAGATTGACTATTTGTTCAGTACCTCATGCAATTGCAAATTAGAGCTATTAGCTGAAAATCCAGTAGGTTAATAGCAAGGACAAATGGTTGGATTCCGGGGATAAGTACCCTGTAGTAATAAAGTTAGAGATGATAGATTTCCTGAATGTCAAATCTAATAACAAATGTACAGGTGTAGCTTGCTGTCTTTTAAAATGAAAATGGAGTTGCTGTGTGTATAAAACGAAATTTTTAACAAAACGGTAAACAGGAACAGCAAGTACAGTCCAAGGGAAGAGTTGTAATATGCACCAGAATTACAAGTATGCTGAATAATCTTAACAATAACATAAGAGAATAGCCCTATTGTTATATGTGGTAAAAGTATGGGTAAAGGAAGATTGTAAACATAATGGTTGGAGATAAATACCATGAGTTTGAATTGGATTGAAATTATTGTGGGAGAGAAAGACAATAATTTGCAAAAACACTAGTGGGAGAGAAAGACTAGTGTAACTCCTGAATAAAATGCAATGTGCACTTGATAGAGTTTTCTTATCATTTTGATGATTAAAGGGCTAAGTGCTCCCTGAGTTTTTATGAAAGTATTAGGATTTAGGTATTATTTTACATTTCCTAAATAATTGGAAATGAAAATTAAAGGTTAATGTTCCAACAAGAGAAGAACATCGAGGACGATGTTCTCTTTAAGGGGGGAGTTTGTAATATCCCTCGCATAAGCCACCATAAAAACTCTCATAAAATGAGGGTTATTAAATAATTAAATATTATTAATTATTATATTGATATTAAATGATGAATATTCTTGTAATTGTTGATTATAAGAATATTGGAAGAATTATTTCTTAATTATTTTATTTATAATAATTTATATTCTTCCATGGAAATAAATTATATTTCCAAGTTGGTATATTTTATGAGTTTTAGAAATAATGAGTAATAGATTTGGAAAAACTATGGATAAGTGATATTTTTCTCATAAGGAAAAAGAAAATCTACCTTTAAAAATAAAAGCATGAGGGATTTATGGAATGCTTTTCTGATTTAGGAAAAATCAGATTTATGGAGGCTTTATGGATTGCTTTTGTGATTTAGAAAAGCTGGAATACTTTTAGGATTTAGAAAAGATTGAATGCTTTTATGAATTAGAAAAGATGGAATTCTTTTATGATTTAGAAAAAAAGTTGGAATACTTTTATGATTTATAAAATCTATTCCATTTTAATTAATTCTATTTTTTTATTATAATCCCATGAGAGAAATAGAAGAGGGAAAGGGGAGAATACATGGAGAATGGAGCCAAGGAAGAGGAAGAGAGTATTTCAAGCATGCATCAAGAGATGAGTAACCATATTCTTTGAAAATCTCTTTGTTTGCATATGGACCCTTATTATATAATGATTGAATTTATTTGCAATAAAAATTTCAGTGTATTAAAAGCTAGATCTACACTTATTTATGCATTATTTTGATAAAACCCCAGGGGGATCTTGTTTAGAAGGCTGAGTAGTTCCAGATCTGGTATGGATCTGATGTTTCAGTCATATATCAGTTGTAGATCTAAATATTAACCTACATCAGCTGAAGCTCCTCATATAAAATGTTGTCAAGTCTTTCTGCAGCTTTTCCAATTGTTTCTGCTATTATTTTTGAAGGATTCTTTCTCTTGCTTCAAGTAAATCCAATACTTCTACAAAGGAACTTGATTATAGATCTGATTTCTTGATGCCATACTATAACATGAGTCTAATGGCTGATTTCTAGTGTCTTCCAGCAGAAACTGCGCAATTTCTAAAGGACGGTTTCTCTATTTACCAACTATCTCCTTTAGCTGATTTTCAGCTAGTGTTGATTGTGGGAGATCTGTTAAAACCTCTAAACTCATTTATTTTTGCTGAAAATTTTCTTGAGGTCTGACACAGCCTAAAATAAGGGAACCCAGCCCTGTTCTACATTATTTTCACACTGGCTTGCTTATACAATGTCCTCCTTGAGCCTATTGCAGATTTTCCTGAGAGTGGAATTTAGCGCTTCTTTCTTGGTTGGTTTTTACTTCTCTTTTGGATCCATTGTTTAGATCTATAGATCTAAGGTTCCTAAGAGCAGAAAACTCTAAGATGAGTGTGTCATTCCCACACTTGTTGTGTTCCACCATTCTTCTATAGACAGAGTCTGTAATGGGCCAGGAAGCCTCTGGATTTCACCCTTCCTTGTGAAGGTGATGCATCTAGTAAATGCCCTACCAGTCTATCTCTGGTTTAGATCTATTGGTGTAATTCCATATTGATGTGATTCCATAGTGGAATATCTTACGATAGTCCCTACTGAGCCTATATTTTCCCATTTGGAACATTGCATAATTGTATGCAAGGAAATAATTATTGTGTTAAACCTCTTCAAAATGAATAGAAGATAAAAATATATCCTTGTATGCATTATTGGATTAGATTCTTAGAGAGGAAAAAGAGTAATCACATGCTTTATTATGTAAGATTATTTAGAGAAACATATATGCTTGCATGCATGGGAAAATATATTTTTGAGTATTAGATTTCTAGAGAAAAGGAAGATGCAATCACATAATATTTATTGTGTTAGCCTTATTTTGGGAAAAATAATATGTATTTGTCCAACCTAAAGGGATTAGCTATGGTATTAGCTTTATCTTGGGAGAATATTATGCATAGTTATTGGTTATATCTTTTGGATGAGAGGGAAATGTCACTTTGGATGCATGAAATGATAAGTGGTATGCGTTTGACCCTTGGAAAAGAAATGTGTTTATTTTTCCATGAAATATTTATTTGGTTTCTTTTGGAAAGAAATATATGTTTTACATGCAGGAAGAACAAGATATGTTATTGCATGCACAAAACTTAAACTTGTATGTTAACTTTGTTTGAAATAGTGTTGGCATTGTTATACATAGTAACCATTATGAATAGATCTTGGGTGGAAAATATGTTTTTGGAAAAGAACATGTATTCACATGCGTAAGTATAACATCTATTGCATTAATCCATATTGAAAAGAAAACATATGAGTAGGCAAAAAGAGAAATTGCTTGTTGGGATAGTTATCTTGAAAATATTGTTATGCATTAGCATGCACAGTATTATTATATAGTATGTTAGCTTTCATTTGGAAATAATAGGAAAGTGCATGCAAGATTTTATTAGTGTTTGGTGGAAAGAGGATGCTTGATATTGATTTATTTGTTACTAATGCATGTGAAATGATGTCAAATAAGGAAACTAATGTCAATGTGGTTATGTTTTATAAATGCATGCAAATATTTGTTGAAGTGTCACAAATAGATATTGATTATTGGTTTATTAATATTTTATCTAATCATGATGTCAAGTGTGCTGACGACATAAATGGCAGGAAAGAAGGATGACTTGAGAAAAGGAAATTTCAAGTTTAACATTGTGTAAGATAAAGAGTTGTTAGTCCATGCATGTTTAGTAGTTCCAATTGCACAATGATCCCCTGAAGGAAACAGTCTGAATACAAAGACAGAGATTGATGATTCGTGGGTAAATGGTATCATGATGATTGTAATAACTTATAGCTAGTTATGTTTCATTTAAGATTATTTTTATATGTAAATTTTATTTCAATGGTCAAGGGATGGACTCCCTTATAACCATTGAGTGAGGGGTGACAACCCTCACGAGCGTTTAATAATAAAATTAAACGTTTGCTGGTTTTCACCCTACGGGGTTTCCAGGGTATATCGGTGTCTATTTATGTGATTGTTAATTGTGTCGTTTTGATGATGTTAATTTCTTTCATGATATGACGTTGATATTATCAATTAGGTGATCTAGTAATTGAATTAAAATGATCATGGGATCGATGCATAGTTATAGCAGGAAATTTAAGTTAATATGCTACAACAAGAACAATTAATGGTTGTGTAACTCACTATGATTTTTGCTAAATATTTCTCTAAGTGATGATAATGGGTATTTAAATGGTTAATGCAGAAATATATAAATAAATTTATAAGGTTATACATTCGTAAATGTTGAAAAAAAGTCCTAACTCCATGCATTTTTCCTGCGAGGTTATCGGGGTATGTTACAAATGGTATCAGAGCAAAAGGTTGCAACACTGGCGCCTTTTGGGAATCATTATGCAAAAAGGAAGTAGAGGTATGATGCTAGTGGGCAACATCTCAGGTATGATTTTAATTAAACTTGTAGTATACTACAATTAACATGAGATGCATGTTGCATGATTAATGACTGCATGAAAGAGTAGACATTTATAATGTTTCTTTAAAAGTGTGCTCATGAAATTTTAATATGGATGTGGATAAAAGATAATAAAACTTCTATTGTACCTATGAACCATCTTGAACACTCACTGTTTATATTGTAGATTAATTTCCAACCTTTGCATGCATAATGTGAGAAAAATTATTATGGTGCATAAGAAAAAAAAATGGAAAAACATGGCTAAAGTTATCATGCACTACCTATAAATAATGAATACATGTATGGTTGGTGTGATAACTAAATAATATAGAAGTTGGGTTTGACCCTGAAGAGGACAATGGAATGTTGAAAACAAAATATATATATACTTGAACGAACCTCTTTAGTTGTTAAAAATAAGCAACTAGTGAAATAGAACTCACATAGTGAACTTAAATTCAATGAAAAAATCATATTAGCATAATTGTGGGTTATCTTTCTTCATTTAGAGTTGTAGAGGAAAGTTTGCATTCAATGTGTTCGACAAAAAGTGGTAATTGAGATCCATGGTTTTGTATTTTAAATAATTTCATCCGTGGAAGTTTTGGATGTGATTAATCTTTAATATCAAGGGGTTTTCATACCTTGAGATCATGTAACCCCCATGGTGATTCCAAGAAAAAGTTATGTTTAGAAATGGATCCATAATTTGGTCAAATTTCCTGATTAGATGTTGTTGTAGGGATTGTTGGTTCTATTATTAGCAGAAATTTTACCATTGATGATATTAATATGATTCATGATGTTCTAGAAATTCTAGTTTTACTATCTCTATGAGAGTATAAACATATTTATGGAAATTTATTTCATCTCTGCTAACTAGTCCCTCAATGGTAGTAGATTGTATGCTTGCCAACTATTTTGAAGAATGCCTTATCCACCATAGATTGCATGCTTGCAAATTGTTGTTAAAATTCCTCAATGGATGTAGATTGCATGCTTGAAAATTGTTTGATGGAATTTCAAATTGGTTGTAGATTGCATGCTTGCATACTATTTGAAAAAAAGTCTACAGTGATTGTAGATTTCATGATTGCAAATTATTTTCACAAAATTCCTCAATGGTTGTCGCTTATATGGTTGCAAGCTAATGGTAAGCGAAAAAAGAAAAAAGAAAAAAAAGAATCACATTTTGTGTCCTAGTGTTCAATGGAACTGTTATTCTCTACAATATTGATGGTTGCTAAGGTGAGACCTTAAATAAAGTATCATGCTATGGTATGCAACATATGTTAATGTCTTTTTTCTAAGCTACATGATTATTATTATCATGTGGAAATTTTGAATGTATACCACCTATATTACATGCGATGAATTGTTGTCAATGTGCTTTGACAAATTTTGGACCCCATGTTGTGGGTCAAGTATAGATGCATGGTGTACATAAATGTTCCTGTGCCTTAATGATAATATGCAATGGAAAATTATGTAAATTACAGTGGATTTGTAGACATTGACTATTTTTAGACATTGAATTTTTATTGGATTCAATGGCTATGAAAGCTATGATGGGATTGATGTAATGAGGTAATATTTTATTTTATTGTTGAGTTAATGAATACTTTAGTTGGGGTATTCAGGAAATAACTCTAGAGTTTTTGTAACACCCCCAAGTTCTATGTTTTTCAAATTAGACATTTGAACATAAATCCAAAGGGGAGTGGACCCCAATGGATAATTATTGTGTGGATGTGGTTAATTATTTATTTATGAAAAATAAATAAAATATTGTGTATGCACTATGACCAAATGAGAAATTGAGATCACATGCCTAATCCATGAGGTTATGGAAAAGGTAAAGACTTTCCCCAAAATCTTTCAAAAATCCTTGAAAGAAGTTACTTCTAGTTTAGATTTTTGAGGAAAAATCTAAATTCCCCAACGATGAGGAAAGTAGTTGGGAAGAGGTAAAAAGCTGGAAAAGCTGGAAAAGCAGAAAACAGCTTTAAAGTCCCTAAATAAGGGAAGCCTAGGCAAACAGGAATAAAAGCATCCTGAAATTCTGGACGCAGAATTGGAAACAGGCTTTGGGGAGAGCATAGCTTAAATAAGCTGCTCCAGAACATATTGAGGTTAGTCTGTTCTTGGAGGATCTTAGCTCGGGGGTGAGTTTTGGAGATAGACGAACTCTAAGGTTGGGAGGACTGGTCATAGTATCGGTATGCATACATAAATTTGGAGATTTATCTATGAATTTTTATATAAGGTTATATGAATTGTTATGTTATGATTTCTTATGAAAAGTTTATATGAATCATTATGTTATGATTTCTTATGCAAAGTTTAGATTGACTGTTTTTTCAGTACCTCATGGAATTGCAAATTAGAGCTATTAGCTAAAAATCCAGTAGGTTAATAACAGGGACAAATGGTTGGATTCCGGGGATAAGTACCCTGTAGTAATAAAGTTAGAGATGATAGATTTCCTGAATGTCAAATCTAATAACAAATGTACAGGTGTAGCTTGCTGTTTTTTAAAATGAAAATGGAGTTGTTGTGTGTATAAACCGAAATTTTTAACAAAACGGTAAACAGGAACATCAAGTACAGTCCAAGGGAAGAGTTGTAATATGCACCAAAATTACAAGTATGTTGAATAATCTTAACAATAACATAATGGTTGGAGATAAATACCATGAGTTTGAATTGGATTGAAATTATTGTGGGAGAGAAAGACAATAATTTGCAAAAACACTAGTGGGAGAGAAAGACTAGTGTAACTCCTAAATAAAATGCAATGTGCAGTTGATAGAGTTTTCTTATCATTTTGATGATTAAAGGGCTAAGTGCTCCCTGAGTTTTTATGAAAGTATTAGGATTTAGGTATTATTTTACATTTCCTAAATAATTTGAAATGAAAATTAAAGGTTAATGTTCCAACAAGAGAAGAACATCGAGGATGATGTTCTCTTTAAGGGGGGGAGTTTGTAATATCCCTCGCATAAGCCACGATAAAAACTCTCATAAAATGAGGGTTATTAAATAATTAAATATTATTAATTATTATATTGATATTAAATGAAGAATATTCTTGTAATTGTTGATTATAAGAATATTGGAAGAATTATTTCTTAATTATTTTATTTATAATAATTTATGTTCTTCCATGGAAATAAACTATATTTCCAAGTTGGTATATTTTATGAGTTTTAGAAATAATGAGTAATAGATTTGGAAAAAGTATGGATAAGTGATATTTTTCTCATAAGGAAAAAGAAAATCTACCTTTAAAAATAAAAGCATGAGGGATTTATGGAATGCTTTTCTGATTTAGGAAAAATCAGATTTATGGAGGCTTTATGGATTGCTTTTGTGATTTAGAAAAGTTGGAATGCTTTTATGATTTAGAAAATATGGAATTATTTTATGATTTAGAAAAAGCTGGAATAATTTTAGGATTTAGAAAAGCTTGAATGCTTTTATGAATTAGAAAATATGGAATTCTTTTATGATTTAGAAAAAAGTTGGAATACTTTTATGATTTATAAAATCTATTCCATTTTAATTAATTCTATTTTATTATAAGCCTATGAGAGAAATAGAAGAGGGGAATGGGAGAATACATGGAGAATGGAGCCAAGGAAGAGGAAGAGAGTATTTCAAGCATGCATCAAGAGATGAGTAACCATATTCTTTGAAAATATCTTTGTTTGCATATGAACCAGGATTATATAATGATTGAATTTATTTGCAATAAAAATTTCAGTGTATTAAAAGCTAGATCTACACTTATTTATGCATTATTTTGATAAAACCCCAGGGGGATCTTGTTTAGAAGGCTGAGTAGTTCCAGATCTGGTATGGATCTGATTTTTCAGCCATATATCAGTTGTAGATCTTAATATTAACCTACATCAGCTGAAGCTCCTTATATAAAATGTTGTCAAGTCTTTCTGCAACTTTTCCAATTGTTTCTGCTATTATTTTTGAAGGATTCTTGCTCTTGCTTCAAGTAAATCCAATACTTCTACAAAGGAACTTGATTATAGATCTGATTTCTTGATTCCATACTATAACATGAGTCTAATGGCTGATTTCTAGTGTCTTCCATCAGAAACTGCGCAATTTCTAAAGGACGATTTCTCTATTTACCAACTCTCTCCTTTAGCTGATTTTCAGCTAGTGTTGATTGTGGGAGATCTGTTAAAACCTCTAAACTCATTTATTTTTGCTGAAACTTTTCTTGAGGTCTGACGCAGCCTAAAATAAGGGAACCCAGCCCTGTTCTACATTATTTTCACACTGGCTTGCTTATACAATGTCCTCCTTGAGCCTATTGCAGATTTTCCTGAGAGTGGAATTTAGTGCTTCTTCCTTGGTTGGTTTTTACTTCTCTTTTGGATCCATTGTTTAGATCTATAGATCTAAGGTTCCTAAGAGCAGAAAACTCTAAGATGAGTGTGTCATTCTCACACTTGTTGTGTTCCACCATTCTTCTATAGACAGAGTCTGGAATGGGCCAGGAAGCCTCTGGATTTCACCCTTCCTTGTGAAGGTGATGCATCTAGTAAATGCCCTGCCAGTCTATCTCTGGTTTAGATATATTGGTGTAATTCCATATTGCTGTGATTCCATAGTGGAATATCTTAAGATATTCCCTACTGAGCCTATATTTTTCCATTTGGAACATTGCATAATTGTATGCAAGGAAATAATTATTGTGTTAAAACTCTTCAAAATGAATAGAAGATAAAAATATATCCTTGTATGCATTATTGTATTAGATTCTTAGAGAGGAAAAAGAGTAATCACATGCTTTATTATGTAAGATTATTTAGAGAAACATATATGCTTGCATGCATGGGAAAAATATATTTTTGAGTATTAGATTTCTAGAGAAAAGGAAGATGCAATCACATAATATTTATTGTGTTAGCCTCCTTTTGGGAAAAATAATATGTATTTGTCCAACCTAAAGGGATTAGCTATGGTATTAGCTTTATCTTGGGAGAATATTATGCATAGTTATTGGCTATATCTTTTGGATGAGAGGGAAATGTCACTTTGCATGCATGAAATGATAAGTGGTATGCGTTTGACCCTTGGAAAAGAAATGTGGTTATTTTTCCATGAAATATTTATTTGGTTTCTTTTGGAAAGAAATATATGTTTTACATGCAGGAAGAACAAGATATGTTATTGCATGCAAAAAACTATAACTTGTATGTTAACTTTGTTTGAAATAGAGTTGGCATTGTTATACATAGTAACCATTATGAATAGATCTTGGGTGGAAAATATGTTTTTGGAAAAGAACATGTATTCACATGCGTAAGTATAACATCTATTGCATTAATCCATATTGAAAAGAAAACATACGAGTAGGCAACAAGAAAAATTTCTTGTTGGGATAGTTATCTTGAAAATATTGTTATGCATTTGCATGCACAGTATTATTATATAGTATGTTAGCTTTATTTTGGAAATAATAGGAAAGTGCATGCAAGATTTTATTAGTGTTTGGTGGAAAAAGGATGCTTGATATTGATTTATTTGTTACTAATGCATGTGAAATGATGTTAAATAAGGAAACTAATGTCAATGTGGTTATGTTTTATAAATGCATACAAATATTTGTTGAAGTGTCACAAATAGAGATTGATTATTGGTTTATTAATATTTTATCTAATCATGATATCAAGTGTGCTGACGACAAAAATGGAAGGAAAGAAGGATGACTTGAGAAAAGGGAATTTCAGGTTTAACATTGTGGAAGATAAAGAGTTGTTAGTCCATGCAGGTTTAGTAGTTCCAATTGTACAATGATCCCCTGAAGGAAACAGTCTGAATACAAAGATAGAGATTGATGATTCATGGGTAAATGGTATCATGATGATTGTAATAACTTATAGCTAGTTATGTTTCGTTTAAGATTATTTTTATATGTAAATTTTATTACAATGGTCAAGGGATGGACTCCCTTATAACCATTGAGTGAGGGGTGACAACCCTAACGAGCGTTTAATAATAAAATTAAACGTTTGCTGGTTTTCACCCTACCGGGTTTCCAGGGTATATCGGTGTCTATTTATGTGATTGTTAATTGTGTTGTTTTGATGATGTTAATTTCTTTCATGATATGACGTTGATATTATCAATTAGGTGATCTAGTAATTGAATTAAAATGATCATGGGATCGATGCATAGTTATAGCAGGAAATTTAAGTTAATATGCTACAAAAAGGACAATTAATGGTTGTGTAACTCACTATGATTTTGCTAAATATTTCTCTAAGTGATGATAATGGGTATTTAAATGGTTAATGAAGAAATATATAAGGAAATTTATAAGGTTACACATTCGTAAATGTTGAAAAAAAGTCCTAACTCCATGCATTTTTCCTGCGAGGTTATCGGGGTATGTTACACACACCATGTAGGCTTGATTCTAGCTAAGGTTGTGTGAAGTCTATAATATTCTAACAATTTGTCAAAAGAGAAACATCTCTTATGGTTGCATCAAAGTTCTGTAGGACTTCAAATTTGAATAACTATACTAATATGATATATATATACTTATTTCAATACATCATAAATTATTCGAGGCAATGTAAGCGTAGTTATAAGGTCATCAAATTAATCAAGCCATGAAATAAACTATATTACAAGAAATACCACCATGAAAAAACCCATTGGTAAAAGAAACGTTGACATAAATTTATCGCATAGCCAAAATTAATCTAACACGGAAAAAAATGAGAAAAGACAATTATAATTTATTATATTGAAGCTATAAGCATGACCGAATTAAATATGGCCAACCCTAGTCGTCGCAAACCTCATCTTCAATGAAAGCATCATTCATTTTAGAGAAAAAAAAGACATCCAAGTTTCTGAGACACCCATTGAAGGCTCATGTGTTTGAGATAAACCTAGAGGATATGAAAACTGAAAGATAATTTATTTCACATTGCATTACGCATCTTATGCTCAGAAATTAATGTTGGAAAATACATATTCCAGTGAGAAACTAAGTTGGATGAAATGAAAGTTACAGTAACCATGTTGACCACCTCATTAAACTAGTTTGATATTAGAAGCTCACTATTCTCATTTCTAAATTATATTTATATTTCCATGGGCTTATTTGAAATCGTTTTAATTTGGACAACCAACATTATTAACTGTCAAAGATTCAAAGCTAGGGTTATGTTGAGTATCCCCATTTACTAGGGAAATCAAATCATCTTAAGTTTATTTAATACTTTGTTGAAGTCTATTTTTACATCAAATATCATTTTATCCATCTAATTATATTATGGATAATTTAGATGTTGTTGTTATTATTATACATATTAGTGTAATTTAGGTTGAATTGTAAAGAGGGGGCAAGCTTTTGATTTTCTTCTTGTAAACAATTAATAGAAATTTCATTATTCAATCATTAGAAGTTTTCACAAAATCTATATTGAGATTATCCATTCAAATTTAAAATAATCCATGTATATTGAAATGAACAAAAAATTTCTGACACAAACACTTATAAATTAACAAAAATTATATAAAATTTTGACTTCATTCTTGTATGCTACTATTTCCTAAAATCCTAGCTTAAGGCATTCCCATTGCAACATATGATATAATTTCTAGTTTATATAAAAACAATATATTCATTTAACAACTATAAAATTTCATTGTTTAAATATTTAATAATGACAATAATATTAATAATAATATGTAAAAAGATTAGTAATATTAATAATAATATATAGAGATTAGTTTAATTTGGGCGTTGAGATGAAATAATAATTTTAATATTTAATAATATTAAATATCACGATTTTTTCTTTTCATTTAAATAATATATATCATTTAAATATCAATTATCTTACAAATCAACCCAAAAAAACAAAGAAAGTTGAAAAGTAATGTATCCAATTCAACGATGAACTACTTAAATTGAAATAATTAAATGGCGGGGATTATCTTGGCAGCGAACTAGAACGAAGAGAATCTCAGTGAAATTCGAATCAGATGCAAATGAAAATGCGATAAAAAAAATTTACGAAGTAAAAGAGAAAGATGGAGAATGTTACGATAAAAAAATAAAAAATTAATCTCATTAAAAACAGAAAATTACGGTAAATTTTATTTTAATCCATGAACTGACGATAAATTTTCGTTTAACCTCCTTAAAAAAACAGAGGATAAATTTTCTTTTAACCTCATAAAAGAGCCCAAAATGAGGATAAATTTTCTTTTAACCTCATTAAAAAAGCACCATCTCACAACTTTTAACGTGATAAAAAAAGCGCAAATTAACGGTGGTAATTGCATTGGATGAATTCGTACAAAATATTTCCGAAGTCGGTCGAACTCAGGGTTTTGCGCAAAATATTTTTAAATTCATCCGTTGGATGTATGTCTATTCAATATTTTTGCGCAAAATATTTTTAATTTCATTGCCAACATGTGGATGGATTAAGGTAACAGTGGTGCCAAAACTTTAGTTATACCAAATTTCTGATGATGAATTGCAACGACTGCTTTGATTTTTTCAAGTTGCAACGAATTGCAACTTTTAATTTTCCTTCGGTTTTTGTTTCCTTATATTTCTGTTTCTACATTTTCACCTATGAATTTTCACTGGTTTTCATAGTTATCTGTGATGGGATGGGCTTCTGTTCGATATTTGTGAGTTTTTTTTGCTTTCACAACAATATAAAGTGTACTTGTTGGTACTATTGTAACTATTGATTAGAATATGGCAAAGAATTCGGGTCAGTCTTTAGGTAAAATTAATTTCCACTAAAGCCCTCCTCTCTATTGCTTATGTTGATCATAAGTGGAATGTGATCGATTTTAAATACAAACGACGGTGATAAATGGGTACGCGGTGATCAATTCGCTACCTGTTTTAACTATTTTTGAAGTGTATGCGCTGGTATTCGTGTGACAATTGACTAAAAATATAGCTATGCTAAACTCCCGATCTTATCATTCCTCTTTTGTACTCCTGTGATTAAATATTTAGTAATGGATCAAAAGATTCCGCCCATAAAAATGCTAGAGATGTCGTTACTCTTTCTTTCATGTTAGGTTAAAAGATTATAGTTATCATTCCTTTTTCGTACTCTCTTCAAGTTTAGGTCAAATTATCTGTTACCTTAAATTAATTGTTATTTTAATGAAATAGTAACAAGCGAATTCTGTTTTGATTGACTCAGATCCCAGATGTTGAGGGTTGTTGTTGAGGATGATGATTTATTTTAGATACAAACTCTAATAAATGGGTATTTTACATTTTAAAAATTCGTCAGTTTTACTAATTGATAGCGAGCTATAAACAAATTGATAACGACTTATAAAAGAAAAATAATAGTGAGATGATCTAAAACAGAAAATATACTCAGAATTTTCGTAATCCTATTAGTGAAATAACAGCCCATGCCGCGTTACAGTATTTCCATGCCTTCCGTGGAAACTTAAGCAGGAACATTACAGTATTTCCATTCCTTCCATGGAAATTTAAGCAGGAAATGAAAAGCTTAGAAATGAACCTAGCAAGAACTTCAACATTTTCGCGTCCTTGAATAAAGTATTTTGCATCCTTTAATAAAACAATGAGCGAGCCAGATTTCTTTTCCTTACATTCGAAACAGCATTTTAAAGTATTTCGTTAATTTAGATTAAAATCTAAGATTGTGTATGGGAGAAATGAAGCTGTGAGATCATGAGGCAGTGGTAAGCTTATGATAGTATGAGGTTTGGCAAGTGTGGTGTAATTATATAAAAAAAAAAGTGAGTCAGCGAGTATGCTAGCTTGTTATTGCATTTATCAGTAATGAAATCGGATTTACTTTTCATTTATAGAGTATTTCCATGACTTAGATTAAAATTTAGGGTTATGTATTTAAGGAAAAGAAAATATCACAAATAAAATTAACTAAAGAGAAGTTATTATGAGCTTCAATATATAACTTTACACTCTCAAGGCTCCACAAAATTGTTTTTCAAGATTTTTCAACTTTCTCTCACCTCCTCAATTTAAATATTATAATTCACAAGTTTTCAGTGCCCATGATTTTTAGTGAGAGCTTCATTAAAATTAACAAGTGTTAATTAGTTAAAAGACAATTCTTTTTATTAGTGACAGCTTCATTAAAATTAACAAGTGTTAACTAGTTAAAAGACAATTCCTTTTATTATTGTGTTAGGAAAAGACTCAAATAATTACTATTGTTTCAAAGTTATTTGTTTTCCAAGTAATTAATTACGAATAATTAATTAATTGAAAGGATTTCTTAAAGCAAGTAAAATGCTTGGAAAATAGTTACCTACTTCTCTGAGGATAAAGATTGATCCCTGTGAGGAGTAGGGGTTCTGTTCTAGTGGGGGAAAAAGGTTGAGGAATTTCCAGAGCTAGTATATACCAGTCGAAAAGTCGCTCAGAAAAACCTGAAAACTAAATTTCTGAAATTGACTAGATTGGCTATCCTGAGGTCACAACAGAAAGTGAATCCACTATTAACTCGTGTCATCCAAGTGTGGAGCTAGGGGGAACGTAGAGGACGTGATCTCCTCACTTGATGGTTGGGAGGAGCACAACATAAAACAAAGTAATACAGATAAGTACAATATTATTTATGCATTTTGTTTATATGAAGTGTTTAATAGTTGAGTACAGAAGTGTCTGGATTCTGTTAAAAAAGTAGGAATGCTTGATGGTTGGGAGGAGCACAACTTAAAACAAAGTAATACAGATAAGTACAATATTATTTATGCATTTTGTTTATATGAGGTGTTTAATAGTTGAGTACACAAGTGTCTGTATTCTGTTAAAAAAGTAGGAATGCTCATTCTGCAGGCATTTTCTAATCTGCAAATATATAAATAAATATCATTTGAATACATAGATGAACTTATTCTACTTGTAAATAAGAAATGTATGATACGCAAGTATTCTGTAAATCTGCTACAAGTAAACAACATTTGATTTCACATTTACGAGTCTATTTATAAATAGATATTATATTTATTACATGTTTAAAGGGACTTAGAAGATAAATCTGTGACTATTGAAAAGAGGCAAATGTCTATTTACTATAATGGTTCTTTGCATACAGTTTTTTTCAGTCATATCATAGATTAAACAATTCTATGGATAAATATCATATGAAAATTATGAAAGAATATTTGAACTATTAATTCTAACTTTGATAAAATTTATACCAGGAAAAATTATGAAGGCTAGCATAAATTTTAAATATATCTATGCAGAGATTAGAACTGTCAGTCTTAGGTTTTGAGCAACGCCTTACCTAAGACACATTGTTCTTTCTATTATTATATATTATACACAGACTTTGGTAAGCGGTGGTCCGGACACCGGATGTATTAAAATATTAAACAGAAACCTTAAAAGAATTTATCTGAACAATTCTGCGGTAATATATATATATATATATATATATATATATATATATATATATATATTCAAGGGAAGAGTATAGTATTACATAACTAAAAACTGTGTAAATTCCCACTTCTAGATTTCTTTTAAAATAGAAACCGAATACAGGTAATAAGGAAATGGGACAAAGATAATATCGATAGATGCTATATTCAAACAAAATATTTGATAGATAGTTAATAAATAATCCGGAATACCTGAGAAAATTTACAGAGAATAAACCAAAAATTTCTTTTAGAGAATGAAAAATAAAGAAATGATAAACATTCCTATGCAGAGTAGTATAACCTGCAACATCATCATTTTTGCGAAAAAGTTGAATAATAGAGATGAGGAATATTCATACAGTGATGAACTATTTCATAAAAGGAGAATCAATATATCACTGTGATATATAACAGAAAAAACCCAGATTTTTTTACAAGAATTCGACAGAATCAAGAACATTATAACCAATAAAACCTAAGATAAAGAAAGATACACTTCCTCATAAAAATATGGTAAGATTCCAGGTGAAATATTTGTAGGTTACATTATTAAATCTTTAATAAAAATAAACATCATGCATTCTAGACCGAGTTCGATCTTAAAACTGGACAGTAGGGTTTTAATCCCCTCAAAAACATCTTAACAAATTTTCAGCTCTAGAAGCTCGGTGGAAGCCAAAATCTAGAGCAATAACTTCGATTACCAGGGTACCTGGAGAGAGAGATAGGGCCTCTGTGTTAGCCGAGGCCGAAGGAGACATTGTAGCGCATGACAGTCATAGGCTCCATGCCAAAGAGTTTGGGGTTGGAGTACTAACTTGTCGAGAAATATCGAGAGAATATTGTAAGACTTATTTGTAAGACTTTAAAAAAATGGGAAAACCATGAAGTAGGAATTTGTGGAAAAATGATATTGAAATCTTACCTATAGGAAGAAGATTCCCAAGTGGCTAGCCTGCAGAAGACAAGTAACATTCTATACTTAACGCCTATAAGTATAATTAAACCTCTCTCATCACCAGAAAAACAAACGAATGAATAAACCGGATAAATTATAGTGTTAATCTCACTGGATAGCGAAGGACTGAAGGGAGGAAATCCCGTTCAGAAGATATCATAGTGAGTAGACAACAGTCTAAGCTTATGCTTATCAGCAAGTTCCCTTCTAAGATGTTTGAGGACTGAAGCATGCTTTGACCAGTGGTGAGCTAGACCCATAGCTCAGTCAAAACTCGAGCATCGAATTTCCTAAGGATTGTATAATTAACCTCATACAAACGCTTGCACTCGGAGTTGCCATAAGCTTAAGAGCCGAACACGCAGAGCTAAATGAGCTGAAAAGCGAAAATTCACAACTAAGAGTTAGGGTTTAGAAAATGTTAAGTTAGATGTCCCGTCGAAAAAAAATGCAACTCTAGATTAGATTAAGGATCGACAGTGAGGATTCAGTGGAGTACCATTCAAAGGCGTGAAAGATCTGAATGCAATCCAGTAGCTGTCAAAGAATTTAAAGGCCATGTACTGTGGCAATTAATGGAGTTGACATGCCAACTAACTGCCAATTGAAAAGATCAAGGTGGAGTTAACGTAGAGATTAATTACCGTTATGGCATATGTTTTGAGAACCAAATAAGAATCTTACCCAAACCTTAATCATATAACTATTATACGATTCCAATAATTATATCTATATTGATGTTATGAATAATCAATCTTTATATTGTTGTGTTTGCATATATATATATATATATATATATATATATATATATATATATGTGGGTCGATGACCATGTATTTTATATTTAAATATTATCAACAATATGGTTATGTAACCCATAGTAATTTTCTATTACAGTGGATAAAAGAAGATTTTTTTTTTTTTTACTTTGTAGTTTTTATAAAGGTTAAGTTGTTACAAGTGGTATCATAACAACATTTCTACGCTGGGACTCTAAGGTTCGACTAAAGATAAAGTTGTGTATGTGACTAATGCACAAATAAAGAAAATGAGAAGAGAATCAACATCACAACCACCACAAGATGCCGGGGAAACCCAAGCACAACCGGTGATGAACCCAGAAATGTGGGTTCAGTTAAGTGTTGAACATCATCAAAAAACTAGTCGGTTGCTTGAGGAACAACAGCACCAAACCAGTTTCCTGTTGAAAACTGTGCAGCAATTGCAGGAGGAAATGGTACATGTCCGAAAAGGTAATGAGAGATTATTGCAAGATCAGGAGAAAATATTAAATATTTTGTCAGACAAACAAAACCAGAAGATGGAACATCGAAGTACTGATAGAGGTATACAAGAAGGATATGAACAAGAAACAATAAATAACACAACAGACAGAGTGGAGAAAAGCCCATCTCAGGGAAGTAAGAATAAAAATTACAATGAGGCAGAGTCTGGCAATCTTTCATATCAGCAATAGATTAAGAAACAAAAAGGAGAACTTCAAGGGGAATTTAGAAAAATTAAACCACCAACATTTGATGGTGAGGCTGAGGATGTGGTTGAGCATGGAGGCCAAATTAGCTATATATCAGCTAAGAGAAAAAGAAACCCTCTGGTGGGAAGAAGTAAAGAATGTGCGTAGTATTGAAGAACAAGATGTCACCTGGGAATCATTCCAGTAGTACTTTAAAGACAAGTATTTGACGGAGATAGTATATGATGGAAAGCTAAATAATTTTATGATTTAAGGCTAGGACAAATGACCATGGATGATTATATCACCAAGTTCACCTCCCTATTATGATATGTTCCATATCTTTGAGAGGAAAAGGCTAAAGTGCAGAGGTTTCTGAGTAGTCTACCAAAACACATGAAGGAGCGAATAGAATTTGTAATCCCTCAGACCATGGATGATGCTATTCGTAAAGCACGAATTTGTTATCTGCATTCCAAGGCTAAAGCGTAGGTTGGTCAAAATTGGCAGCCAAAGAAAGGACAGAAAAGTAATTCCAATTTCAAAGGCACCGAAAGTGGTAACTTTAAAAGTTCTGCACGAAATCCTGCTAGCAAATAATTTGGTAAGAATCACCAGAGAACCAAATGGCCAGCAGAGGAAAAGCCTATGGAAGCATCTAGTAAGCCTAAGCAAGGTCAGATTACTAAGCCACCTCTACAGTGTTGGGGGTGTGGTGAGGCACACTATTACAAAAACTGTCCACAACGAATTAGAAATGATACAATGGTGAATTTACAAGAAGCTTCTACAGTAGGTGATGTAGCACAGAACATACCTCGTATCAATGTAGCTTTGGAAGATCGACAGGCCGATTATTAGCCCACAATTATTGAACTAGAAAGTAAATTACTAACTAAACTTGTTTATATTTTTGTAGACCCTGGAGCAAGTCTAAGCTATGTTAATCCAAAAATAGTGAAAATGTGTAATTTGAAGGAAAAAAAAATTAAAATTTCATGGCTGGTACAACTGGCTACCGGAGCAAAGCGAAAAGTAACTACCAAGATTCCAAATTGTATTCTGGAAATCTTAGAATAGCAATTAAAAGTAGATCTGAACATCTTGCCGTTGGGATCATATGATGTTTTGCTAGGTATGGATTAGTTCGAAAAGAATTGGACCTTGGTAGACTTCAGGGAAATGATTATTTACTATAGAATGCAAGACGAAACTCGTAAAGAGATTCAAGGAATCAAAAATCCATTGCAGATACACCCAATTACAACATCCAAAATGAGTAAGTGTATAAGAAAGGGATGTTAGTTGTATGCTATTTAGGTAGGGTATGCAAATTCAAAGAAAATATCGCCCATGATGGAAGATATACCAGTGGTACATGAGCTTATGGATGTCTTTCCAGAAAATATTCCTAGTTTACCACCAAGGAGAGACATTAATTTTACCATAGAATTACTTCCAGGAGCTTCTCCGGTGTCAAGGGCTCCCTACATAATGAGTGTACTAGAGGTAACTGAGTTGAAAATGCAGTTAAAATAATTGTTGGATAAAGGCTATATTAATCCAAGTGTGTCCCTGTGTTAGCACCAGCTCTGTTCGTGAAAAAGAAAGATGGGACCATGCGAATGTGCATGGACTACAGGAAACTCAATAAGTTATCAGTAAAAAAAAATTACCCCCTACCAAGGATTGATGATTTGTTTGATCAAGTAAAAGGGGCCATGATGTTTTCCAATATAGATTTAAGATCTAGATATCACCAGATTCGAATTAAGGATGAAGACATTTATAAGACAACATTCCATACCAGGTATGGACACTACGAGTTTGTGGTGTTACCCTTTGGATTGACGAATGCGCCAACAACCTTTATGAGGTTAATGCATGGAATCTTCCATCCTTTCTTGGATAATTTCATAATTATATTTATAGATGATATTCTGATATATTCTAAAAATCAAGAAGAGCATAAGGAACATTTGAGGCTTTTTCTAGAAATGTTAAGAAAACACCATCTGTACGCTAAGTAAAACAAATGTGATTTCTTTAAAACAGAAATCCAATATCTAGTCCATGTTATTTCGGCAAAAGGAATCATTGTTGATCCCGAGAAGATCAAAATAGTTATGGAATGGCGACTACCCCAGAACGTGGTAGACATTATATCTTTTATGGGATTAGATGGTTATTACCGAATATTTCTTGAAGGATTTTCTAGAATTTCTTTTCCTTATCACCTCCTTGCAGAGGAAAGGAAAAATTTTTAAATGGACAATGGAATTTCAGAATAGCTTTCAAAAGCTAAAACAGTTTTTGACCACTGCACCTATGCTAAGGGTAGCTAATCCTGACGAAGAGTTTGAGGTATGCATAGAAGCAAGTAAAGAAGGTCTTGTGGTTGTTTTATTCCAGGAAGGAAAAGTGGTGGCATACAAATCAAGGAAGCTGAAAGACCATGAACAGAAATATTCTACCTATGATCTCGAACTAACAACAGTAGTACATGCACTTCGGGTGTGGAGGCATTACTTGTTGGGAAAAAATTTTGTACTTAAAACAGATCATAGCAGCTTGACTAGTTACTTCAAGCAAGCAGATTTAAACTCCAGACAGGCGAGATGGAATGCCTTCCTAAGTGAGTTTGATATGGACATTCAACATGTAAAGGGAAAAGAAAACAGAGTATTTGATGCTTTAAGAAAAAAATTACATCGTATATATGAGTTGTATTATAATCAGCTAGAAAATAATTTTTTGTCAAACAATTAAAGGAAGAGGCATAGAAAGATCCAAAATACCAATTGTTATGGCAATATATGGAAGAAAACATGAAGGAAGGATGTACATCCGATTATGGAATGAACAAATATCAGATGTTGACCTTCCGAGGAAATGTGTATGCGCCTAATCACATGGCTCTGAAGGAGCTGATAATGGATGAATTCCATCGCAACAATTATGCGGGTAATCCAGGATACCAGAAATTGTTGATCAAAATAAGAAAGGTATATTTTTGGTCTGGTATGCGTAATAATATTGCTTAATATTTAAGAAAATTCTTAGAATGTCAACAGGTAAAAGTGGAGCATCAACATCCCGCAGGACTGTTGCAGCCCATACCAATACTTGAATGGAAGTGGGAGGTCATATACTTAGATTTCATTACGGGTTTACCTTGAAAAAAAGTACAAAACAATTCTATCATGGTGGTGGTGGATAGATTGAGTAAATCTTCACATTTTATATCTGTGTAGTCCACCTACAAGACAGTACAGATAGCCGACATATTTATGAAGGAAATTTTCAGGTTGCATGGAATTCCAAAAACCATTATTTCAGATCAGGATTTCAAGTTCACATCTACATTTTGAAAAACTTTGTTTACTGGTTTGGGAACTCAAATAAACTTTAGCACAGCTTATCATCCCCAGACTGATGGTCAATCAGAGCGAGTGAACCAAACATTGGAAGACATGTTACGCATGTATGCAATGTAGCAGCCAACTAAATGGGTGTCACGTCTCCCAAACCCATTTTTTTTTTCATGGGATTCTGTTATTATTTAATAACATCCATTACATCATAATATGTCTATATTCAGCACCCCTATGATGAGTGCTACCCATATAACATAACTTAATATTCTCCGCTTTATGCGTCGATAACCATTATAGTTTTTTTTTATACTGCATCACCTACAGTGCAGATTGTTATCCGGGGTTTAGATTCTTTTCAGTACTTACAGACAGCCCTGAAATACAAGAATTTCCATGAGGATTTTTTGGCTTAACCTCCCCTCTTCTCAGTTCATATGGTAGACTTTATATCTACGTATTTTACCTTGTATGTCTCAGGTTTTCTGTGCAGGATGATCACTAGGCCCTTAATCAAACTTCCCAGTTTGCCGGCCTGCTAATATTTTCCATATGTTAAAGTTTCAGCATCGAAGTATAGATGTATGCCTCCTCGCATACATCTATCTCTACGCAGTTCACCACCATTGCTCCACTACCTTCCCAGTAGTTCTATGGATGGTAACCAGATGCTCTGTTCATGGTATTTTACACATGCTTACAATCTTCCCTCACACAGACTGTCATTACACAATATATTTTACCAAAGGCTTTTTCCCCCCCTTATTTGTCTGTTATAACCATTCAGCATGTATGACACTATGGTACAGATTCAGCTGTTCCATGGAAACTAGGAAACAACTCCTCTTACTTCACTCCAAGGGAGGGAGAGAATACTGAACTGGATAGTTTTGAATCCTTAGTGTTAGATCCTCGTACTTAGTTAGGATTCAACTTCTAATTCCATAGGTGTACCATTACATTTAATAGAATACTGTAAATTTTACACAGCTGAGGATTGTTGTTCCCTATTTCTGTTATTGATCACAATGAATTATGTACCATCAGTACTGTGATGATAGATTTAGTTGTTTGGAACTTACTGTTCATGGGTACTGGTTTGTTAACATCTTCTGTTTATACACACAGAAATTTAATACTCCTTTTAAAGGATAGCCATCTATACCTCTCCATAATTATTATATTGGCTACTCAATTGATCTATCATCTCAAACCTCATTATTCCAATGTACTCATCTCTACACCCAATCATTTGTCTCTTCTATCAATAGCTGTAGTTGCAATTACATAATTTACTGAACCATGAATCCATCTAACAGTTGCATAATGCAACATAACATAACTATTCATACATTCCATAATGTACTATAACATCACAATTTCATAAATTGCATAAAGGAATATAATATCACAATTTCATAAATTGAATAAAGGAATAGAACATCACAATTTCATAAATTGCATAAAGGAATATAACATCACAATTTCATAAAACAGGGATATGATTAACACAGACTTACAGATATCCCCCAAATTTATGCATGCACACCTCTACTATGACCAGTCCTCCCAACCTTAGAATCCTCTTTATCTCCCAGGATTCACCCCCGAGCAGAGATCCTCCCCAGAACAGACTAACTTCAATCTGTTCTGGAGCAGCTTATTTAAGCTGTGCTTTCCCCAAAGCCTGTTTCCAATTCTGCGTCCAGAATTTCAGGATGCTTTATTTCTGTTTAGCCTAGGCTTCCCATTTTGGGACTCTTTAAAGCTGCTTTAAGCTTTTCCTCAGCTTTTCCAGCTTTTTCTCACCTCTTCCCAACTACTCCTCTTCATTGGGGAAATTTAGATTTTTTCCTCAAAAAAATCTAAATTAGAAATAATTTCTTTCAAGGATTTTTGAAAGATTTGGGGAAAGTATTTTTCCTTTTCCATTACCTCATGGATTAGGCATGTGATCTCACTTTCTCATCTGGTCATAGTGCATGCACAATATTTTATTTATTTTTCATAAATAAGTAATTAACCATATCCACATAATAATTATCCATTGGGGTCCACTCCCCTATGGATTTATGTTCAATTGTCTAATTTGAAAATCATAGAACTTGGGGGTGTTACATATTCCCCCTCTGAAAATAAACACCGTCCTTGGTGTTGACAACTATCTACTTAGTTTATTTGGAACATACGTATGAATTCTTTTCCATCATCTCAGCTTCACTGTTCCATGTAGCTTTTCAGCAGTAAAGTGCTCCACTGCACCTTTACTCTAGCTACTGTTCGTTTTCTCAATTCAATTCCTTCTCGCTTTCATCTTTGAAGCGACTCTGGAAGGAAATTCCTTTTTCTGGTTCCACCTGGACCACATTTCAAATCAATCATGTGAGAAGCATCATGTAAAAATTAAAAAAAAAATTCCAACATGGAACATATCAGGAAATTTACTATGCAAGGGTAAGGCAAATTTATAAGCCATTAGTTTTCCCCCTTTCCAACACCTTCCTCAGTGTTGACTTTTTCACTTTGACCAAAAATTTCTTCTTTGTTTTGCTTTGGTTCCAGTAGAGTACTCTCCTGCTTTATGCAGTTGCTTTTCCTTCTACTTCTTTGCAAGAAGTCTGTCTAGAAATATTTTATTCTGTTTTTCCTGTCCACAATTCATACCAATGTAAGAATGTCAGGTACATACAATTGATCCTCCACAACAACATTCTGCATTTCAAAAAATTTCAGTTATTAGTCAAACCGTTCAGGTTCATAATAGTTTAGTGCACTTTTAGTACACTACTTATTCTTTGAGGTTTTTTTTTTCCTCCTTCACTTGGTCCAATTCAGCTTTTCTGGAGTTTCTAGGTGATTTATCTTCACCTTTTTCCTTCTTGTTTCCAGAGTGTACAATTTCCTGTTACACACTTGGCTAAACAATTTGACAATTTTTCATTAGTACTCATGAATGAAAACAACTGTACTATATGCATGATTATGCTTACCCTTTTTCATTTCATCGCTGTACTTCCAGTACCTTCTCTTTTGTTTTTTTCGTAGCTGTATGATTTCACACCATTTCCCCCTATCTTTGAATTTAAGACTCAGGAAATTTACATAAAATTTACACCAATCAACATTTTATAGTGTGAATGCATGTAATTACTATCATTCGTCCCATTACTACTTGATAATAGAATTTGACACAATTTTCCCCTTTTCAAAGAATTACCACAATTTATACATTTGCTTAAAACAATTTCTTCACATTCTACTGGGACCACTTATTCTACCATCATAGTATTTATTACTCCTTTAGAGCAATAATATTCAGCCATATGATAAAATATGTCCTTCCCTTTTTAAGGTGAATTCACTTTTAATAATCCTCGGTGAATTATTTCTTATCCTTTAATTCCGTGGTATAAAGTTTGAGAAATAACTTTGAAACATATAAAATTTTCTTTATAAAGCTGTTTGTTATATGAATCATCATATTTCATATCCTTAAATCCTCCGCTTTTTTTTCATATATATATAGAACCACTCTATATATCCACAATATATACACATAATATAAATTCCCTCATATATATACAAAATCCACCCTATATAAATACAATCCACCCCATATATATATATATCCACCTGACATATATATACTATATATAATCCAAAGAGTTTAATTAATACTCAATTTTTTTTTTTTTTTCTTATTCACTGTACTATACCTTCGTACCAACTTACATTTTTCCTTTGTGATGGAATTATAAAGTTCTAATTTGAACCAATACAAGGATAATTGAGATGGTTTCAACTATTGTTAAGTCAAAAATTTATAATAGAATTCATCTCTATTATTTCCAGCCAAGTAAACGACTACCTAAACTTACAGGGTTTTCTATTAAATTTGCATAACTCTATGCATAACCTTTATACATATAAGTACCCCATATATATATTTCTACATCCTTTGATAAGGCTATGGACCGATATATATATATATATATATATATATATATATATAATATATATATATATAAACACCCATTCCATACCCATGTTTTATGTCACATATATCCATATATCTAATCTTTGATAATTTATTTACATGCACCTATATGGGTATATAACTCGTCTATATATATCTTACATGCACTTATCACCGATGTGACATATTCATGTTTTTCTTTCCAACATCCAATAATTTCCATGTGTACAATATAATCGTGTTCACAACTTACCATGTCAAACACATAGGCATATTAAATACATTGATAGGTTATACATAATCCCTATATGTATATCCTTTAGTAAAATAAAATTTACAATTTAATACCATTATACACAACCTATGTTTCATTCAATAGCCCATATATATAAATCATGTATATAGAGGTGTATATATATATATACAATAGCCCCTATATATATTTATCAAATAGCCTATATATATATGATTATATCCCCCATAATAAAACTATGGGGATTCGCATTTCGATTTATATATATATTCGTCACAAAATTACAAGTTCCATACCCCTTTGCTCATTTAGATGGATGTCCAAGTAGATTTATGCATATACTTTAATGACATATATCTATAGATAAATCTTTTAAAAAGGTTATAGGAATATTCTGCCGAATTCATGGGTAGTACTTGGGTATTTTGTTTTTATAACCGAACATAGTCTATGTGAATATAGACCCCATTCGTTCCATGGGAAAATGAGTGTATGTATAGGCCCGTAGCCCCTTTGACTTACACCTCTTTATATATTATCAATTATATAGATAATTCACATAGATAAATTCTTCCCACATATATATATATCTGTCTATGTATTACATATAATCAAATATTTCCCATTGGAATTCTTTCACCTATATATATATATATATATATTTCCATATATATAATTTATATAGATACTCACTTCACATAGCATATAAACACTTCGACATTTATTTACGTCCCCACATACAATATAGCACTATATCATTACATTTTATATATATGTACAAGTTCTTTTCCACTTCCTTGTTTATAATGATTCGGCGTGCCTGTATATGTATGGCAGATCTATAAAGTTTCATCACAACCGCCCGTTAATGTTGCCGTGTCAACCCTATAACCATTCCCGATAACCAAAACATGAAAAGCGTACCTCGGTGTGCCTGGTAGTAACGCGCCGTCGGTTTTCTTGGAGTGTTCGGGTGTTTAAACTCATTATTGCAGGGATTCGAATCTGCGGTGCAGGGACTTACCACAGACCATCAATACTTTTCTGGGACCCGGAAGCATACGTGTCTCACGATTACTGCTTTGAGGTTGGTTAAGGCCGAAACTTTACCTGATGCCGTGCTTAGAGTTAGGGTTGGGCACGACCACCAGGCGGCACTTGTGTTACTTTTTCTGCACGTCAAAAATCGGTAAAATCCTTCCTCGGGATTTTGGGGCAATATACAGCCATCGCAAGTTAGGGTTTAGGTTTGTGTTTATACACTGAAATCGCCATGTCTGCCGCCTGTACCGCTGTGGGGAAATTCAAGGTGGTTCGCATTATTAAAGCCGCATCAGTTCATTGGTTTTTTTCACGCTCATATACACCTCTCGCCCACTGGTATGTAATTTTCCGCAGTTTCCCAGATCAGAATAGCTTGGCAGGAATGCCAGAGGCGATAGTGGTTTGATACCCTTCATCTGCAACAATAAATCGATTACGACACCATCAAAAAGGATTCGGCTAGCAGTTTTCTCTGAAACGAAAATTACTGGAGCTACCAATCCTTTTTGTTCTATTTTCGCATATATGCGCCTTGTAACAGGCTCACGATGAGCTAGGGTTAGCTCTCGGCACTCGTTGCCCGGAGCACCTCTCACCGCGCGACCGTAGGTTGAATCCTATGCAAAAATCAATTTGGCAATAGGGATCAGAACTATACCTCGATTTAGCGTAGTTGATTTTGGGTTTATATCTCTTGATTTTTATTTTATTTTCCATACAGGATCTGCGTATATGTGTATTATGGAAACGACTTGTTAACTCTCGGCGTTTTTCTATTGGAACTTTGGGAAAATCCCATGCGCTAATATTTTTATATGCTGGCTTTCCAGGCCGAAGGCGTAACTATTTTGTAGTTATATCCTCAGGTTGCTCTATCTCATTCATAACTATGTGATTCGTCCTGTTGTTTTTTTTTTTTTTTCGCTATTGGAAGACTTAGTTGGGTCTGCTCCTGACCCATATTAACATATATACCTATATTCTAACCCTGTTATAAATTGCAAATTGGTGAATGCCAGAGAGTGCCTTGTTTTAGCGTTCGGCCTGTCGACCCTCTTTGTTTTTCCTTTAACTTTAACAGTTATCCATGGCACCGTGAGGTATTGGTGGTGCTAACATGTAATGGGTTCGTTGATTACAGTGTCAGTACAGAGTCGTTTCATTTATCAATCATTCGATTTTATAAGTGAACCACGCCTTCGTTCCAACAGTAACAATGATAACTTGTATAATTTCTTGCTTTCATGTGGATAACCACTTCCTTTGTGATTATATGATCCGATATATATATTTCATAATTATATCTCTGCGTAGCACACGTATTGGAACGTATGTAGGTTATGGGTATAGCGCACTATAATTTTAGGGTAGATCTGTTTATACCTATATGGCGCATTTAGGGTCGCACTAACAGATACCTAAATATGAAATGTTTTATACTTGTTTGCACATCTACCCGGCTCCGTAGAACTCTGGTTTGACTCAGAATGATTTGTTTTGATTAAGCTGCAATTCTTCCATGCTATTTCTTAACGAGTAAGTTTAGGGCTGGGTTTGCACGTCGTTTTATCATTTATTTCTCCCCTGGTTCGTAATAAATGTAACATGAAACGATTTACAAATCCATGATGCAGTATTATACATGCAGTCCGATTCTATTCGTTGACTGAGGAGACTGTGTAATGGACCGCCACGCATTTTATGGTTTGACTAGGTTTCACTCTTCATTTGCGTTAATAATCATATATATTTCTTGGCATCGGCAAAACATGCTTGTTCGAACCAATATAATCATAGAGATTACTTGGCGTCGGTTAAATATTCTTGTTCGAACCCATATAATCATATAGATATGATTTCTAATGGTGCTTCCATTTTTAATCAGTATCGTTGAACCGGCGCTTTGCTCTGGTACCGCCTGTATGTTATATAATTTTAATATATAATTTTAATATATATATGCATACGATTTCTGTCATAGCCGATACTACTAAGGTTTGAAATTTCTTGGTATAAAAATCGATACGTGAAATATGTCCACAGTTTTTGTTATGCATATAGATGTAAATGTTAAATAGTTCGATTAATAATTTCCTTATGATAGTTACTCCCCTAT
The DNA here is from genome assembly GCA_034641835.2 of Pinus albicaulis. Lineage (NCBI taxonomy): Eukaryota > Viridiplantae > Streptophyta > Pinopsida > Pinales > Pinaceae > Pinus > Pinus albicaulis. The sequence continues at coordinate 1,127,620,852 of CM076574.1, forward strand.
CCAAGGTTTATTTTAATGTTCAATAGTTCGATTTCTAATATACCAAATGTTCTACACGTTTGGTCTTAAATGCATTTGTATCGATTTTTTTTTTCATTTTTCTATTGATGATATGCCTTAAGCATAAATTTTTCTTCCTTACCCTTACGGCGTGTCAAATTTTTCTTTATGTATGCTTAGATGTATTAGTAGATGTTTACATAGATGTATGATAATCTTTGGTAAACATCTTACATGATTCTGAACTTTAAAAGCAGATATATAATTGAAAGCCATACTCTTTCAACCATTAAAGATATAAAGATCCTATCAAGTAGCGTTCTTCCTCGGTTAGCACAAATTAAAGTGCGCAGATATATCATTTTACTTTTGCGTTATGATTTACATACACCGGTGTCATTTGGTCTTCTAAATAGCCCATATATATAGTCGCGCTTACCCAGGCCGACTTTCATTAAATTTTAATACTTGATAATCTATATTTGTTTTGGTAAATACCTAATCATGTAGGCGATATTTCATTTGGCGCTACTCGTTAAACATAGACTTTATATATATATATATCCCTACCATTTATTTCAGAGGTTAGGGACAAAATTAAAATATAAAATGTTCTCCAATGGCTATGAGTACGATAACTCTTCTAAAGTAGTGATTTGCATTGGAGTTTAATGAGAAGTACAATTATATGTTTTAGAATCCATACCCTTAAATTCTACATTTCTTTTAGGGTATGCAATTAGGAGGTTGTTAGTACTTGACTAGAGAACATAACTTATAAGTCAAGAAATTTTTTTTTCTGTATACTTCTGTTCTGTTATACTTGTTTTCTAACATATTTCTGAGCACATATAGTCACATGGTTGATTATAGATATGGATTCAATAGTCCTTGACTATGATGTGTAGTCCCAAAATCTGAGATGAATTTCACAACATAATATACTCTATCACTGCTATGATTTGTATATTCATTAAGTAGAATAGAATTTCTTTTAAAAGCTCAAAAATGTTGGCATGCCTAATTTGCCTCTTTTAATTTTCCTTTATAAATCAAAGTCTACTAATATAGTTTTTCCATTTACATATGAGCATAATTTTTCACAATTATACACATATATGGAGCAAGGTAATATTCAAATTTCCTGCACAGCTTTGAATGTCAAAATTCATGGTATTTACTTCCAGCTGGTTATATTTATACTATGTGCTTTCTAATACTTTTTTATAATGTTTCGCTAGTAGACTCATAAACATATAATAAATCATTTGTGCCTACCGTAAGCAAAACCAGAATTAATCATCTGTAGAGGGTAAGTACTTCAGATTTAACCCGATCTACTCTATGGATTTTCTGGGCTAACCAGTATTTGAAAGGTGAAGGCCTGATGATGGGTTCTGTTAAATGTAGTACCAAAATCAAACATCCAGATTCTCTTAAATGTTTATATGCAACTAACTCATATCATAGAACATCTGAATGAACAGAAATTTTCAGGAACATACCACTATCTTATCTCTAGAAGTTCCCTTTTCTATGTATTTTTTTTTTTTAGAATGGAAATCCTCCTTCTATACTCCTTGGAGTCTTTGCTCGACATCTGCATGCTCCTGGTAGTACCATTTCTTTGTGAGCACATATCTTGCCCAATTTTTGAACTTTGCTCCGATACCATTTGTCACGTCTCCCAAACCCATTTTTTTTTTCATGGGATTTTGTTATTATTTAATAACATCCATTACATCATAATATGTCTATATTCAGCACCCCTATGATGAGTGCTACCCATATAACATAACTTAATATTCTCCGCTTTATGCGTCGATAACCATTATAGTTTTTTTTTATACTGCATCACCTACAGTGCAGATTGTTATCCGGGGTTTAGATTCTTTTCAGTACTTACAGACAGCCCTGAAATACAAGAATTTCCATGAGGATTTTTGGGCTTAACCTCCCCTCTTCTCAGTTCATATGGTAGACTTTATATCTATGTATTTTACCTTGTATGTCTCAGGTTTTCTGTGCAGGATGATCACTAGGCCCTTAATCAAACTTCCCAGTTTGCCGGCCTGCTAATATTTTCAATATGTTAAAGTTTCAGCATCGAAGTATAGATGTATGCCTCCTCGCATACATCTATCTCTACGCAGTTCACCACCATTGCTCCACTACCTTCTCAGTAGTTCTATGGATGGTAACCAGATGCTCTGTTCATGGTATTTTACACATGCTTACAATCTTCCCTCACACAAACTGTTATTACACAATAGATTTTACAAAAGGATTTTCCCCCCCCTTATTTGTCTGTTATAACCATTCAGCATGTATGACACTATGGTACAGATTCAGCTGTTCCATGGAAACTAGGAAACAGCTCCTCTTACTTCACTCCAAGGGAGGGAGAGAATACTGAACTGGATAGTTTTGAATCCTTAGTGTTAGATCCTCGTACTTAGTTAGGATTCAACTTCTAATTCCATAGGTGTACCATTACATTTAATAGAATACTATAAATTTTACACAGCTGAGGATTGTTGTTCCCTATTTCTGTTATTGATCACAATGAATTATGTACCATCAGTACTGTGATGATAGATTTAGTTGTTTGGAACTTACTGTTCATGGGTACTGGTTTGTTAACATCTTCTGTTTATACACACAGAAATTTAATACTCCTTTTAAAGGATAGCCATCTATACCTATCCATAGTTATTATATTGGCTACTCAATTGATCTATCATCTCAGACCTCATTATTTCAATGTACTCATCTCTACACCCAATCATTTGTCTCTTCTATCAATAGTTGTAGTTGCAATTACATAAGTTACTGAACCATGAATCCATCTAACAGTTGCATAATGCAACATAACATAACTATTCATACATTCCATAATGTACTATAACATCACAATTTCATAAATTGCATAACGGAATATAATATCACAATTTCATAAATTGAATAAAGGACTATAACATCACAATTTCATAAGACATAAAGGAATATAACATCACGATTTCATAAAACAGGGATATGTTTAACACAGACTTATAGATATCTCCAAATTTATGCATGCACACCTCTACTATAACCAGTCCTCCCAACCTTAGAATCCTCTTTATCTCCCAGGATTCACCCCCGAGCAGAGATCCTCCCCAGAACAGACTAGCCTCAATCTGTTCTGCAGGAGCTTATTTAAGATGTGCTTTCCCCAAGCCTGTTTCCAATTCTGCGTCCAGAATTTCAGGATGCTTTATTCCTGTTTAGCCTAGGCTTCCCATTCTGGGACTCTTTAAAGCTGCTTTAAGCTTTTCCTCAGCTTTTCCAGCTTTTTTCTCACCTCTTCCCAACTACTCCTCTTCATTTGGGAAATTTAGATTTTTCCTCAAAAATCTAAATTAGAAATAATTTCTTTCAAGGATTTTTGAAAGATTTGGGGAAAGTCTTTTTCCTTTTCCATTACCTCATGGATTAGGCATGTGATCTCACTTTCTCATCTGGTCATAGTGCATGCACAATATTTTATTTATTTTTCATAAATAAGTAATTAACCATATCCACATAATAGTTATCCATTGGGGTCCACTCCCCTATGGATTTATGTTCAATTGTCTAATTTGAAAAGCATAGAACTTGGGGGTGTTACAATGGGAGGATTATCTGCATCTGGTTGAATTTTCTTACAACAAAACTTATCAGGAATCTCTGAAAATGAGCCCTTTCGAAGCATTATATCGGAGGTAGTGTCGCATTCCTATAAATTGGAGCATCCTCGAGACAAAATTATTGTTGGAACCTGAGATGTTTGTTTAAATGGAAATAGAGGTAAAGAAAATAAGACAAAATATGAAGGCTGCACAAGATATGAAAAATATCTATGCAGATAAAAAGAGGTCTTATTGAGAATTCGAGGTGGGAGACCATGTATATGTGAGAATTAAACCCAAGAGGAGTACCTTAAGGTGGACCTCTCGTGCGAAATTGTCTCCTAGGTTCTATAGACCTTTCCAAGTTTTGGAAAGGGTAGGATTTGTATCTTATTGGCTAGCTTTACCCAGCCACATTCGAGTACACAATGTATTTCATGTGTCCTTGCTGAAGCGTTATGTGCATGATGCAAAGCACGTAATATAGTGGAAAAATATACAGGCAAGATAGGAATAATAATCCTAACTTGAGATGTATATATATATATATATATATATATATATATTGTGAGAATTTATTTGGAACATTGTTGTTTTTCAGGTAGAACTGGATGGTGAGTTCCTGGTCGAGCTGTAATGCACACTTGACCGAAGGGAAATCGTACTCTGCAAAAGAGTAGTTGTCTAGGTTAAAGTGCAAGGGAAGCACTTCGGAATGGATGAGGCTACTTGGGAGGATTAAAGATTCATGTGAGAAGTTTACCTAGAGCTCTTTGTAGAGCTAGAGTAAAAACACCGAGAACGGTGTTACTTCCATGGGGGGAAGTTGTGACAGCTTCATAAAAGCTAACTAGTGTTAACTAGTTAAAAGGAAATTATTTTATTATTGTGTTAGGAAAATACTCAAATAATTAATATTGTCTCAAAGTTATTTTTTTTCCAAGTAATTAATTAGGAATAATTAATTAACGGAAAGAATTTCTTAAAGAAAGTAAAAGGTTGAAGGTAAAATGTTTCCAAGAAATGTTAAGTGGTTAGGGACTGTTGGAAAATAGTTACCTACTTCTCTGAGGATAAATATTGATCCCAGTGAGGAGTAGGGGTTTTTTTCTAGTGGGGGAAAAAGGTTGAGGAATTTCCAGACCTGGTAGATACCAGTGGAAAGTCACTAAGAAAAACCTGAAAACTAGATTTTTGAAAGTGAATGGATTGGCTATCCTGAGGTCACAGCAGAAAGTGAATCTACTATTAACCCGTGTTATCCAAGTCTAGAGCTAGGGGGGAAGTAGAGGACGTAATCGCCTCACTTGATGTTTGGGAGGACCACAGCTTAAAACAAAGTAATACAAATAAGTACAACAGTATTTATCCATTACGTTTATATGAAGTGTTTAATAGTTGAGTAGACAGGTGTTTGTATTCCGTTAAAAAATTCGGAATGTTGGTTCCGCAGGTATTTTGTACTCTGCAAGTATATAAATAACTATCATTTGAATACACAAATGAACATATTCTACTTTTAAATACGTAATGTATGATACACAAGTATTCTGTAAATATGCTATAAGTAAACATCATTTGATTTCACAGTTTATGAATCTATTTATAAACATGCATTATCTTTATTACATGTTTAAAAGGACTTAGAAGATAAATATGTGACAATTGAAAAGAGGCAAACGTCTATTTACTATAATGGTTCTTTGCATACATTTTTTTCAGTCATATCATAGATTAAACAATTCTATTGATAAATATCATATGAAAATTATGAAAGAATATTTCAACTATTAATTCTAACTCTGATAAAATTTATACCAGAAAAACTTATGAAGGCTAGCATAAATTTTAAATAGATCTATGCAGAGATTAGAACTATCGGTCTTAGGTGTTCGGCAACGCCCTACCTAAGACACATTGTTCTTTCTGTTATTATATATTATACACAGACTTTGGTAAGTGGTGGTTCAGACACTGAATGTACTAAAATATTAAACAAAAACCTTAAAAGAATTTATATGAATAGTTTTGTGGTAATATGTACATTTGAGGGAAGAGTATAGTATTATATAACTAAAAACTATGTAAAGTCCCACTTCTAGATTTCTTTTAAAATAGAAACTGAATACAGGTAATAAGGAAATGGGACAAAGATAATATCGATAGATGCTATATTCAAACAAATTTTAACAATATAACTACACTAGGTAATTATAATGTGATTTTTTTAATAAGCATTTGAATCTTTTTAAAATTAGATTCTTAATTTTTTAATTGTTTTCTATATTTATATAGCGAGCCTCTATAATCATAATCAATTGTAGAAGGGGAGAATGAATAAAGATACATAAATATATTACCATATAAGTAATTATTCGATGTTTAAGAAAATATAAAAATATATTAGTAATTTATATAAATAATTATTTAATTTTCTCATAAATGTTGATAAAGAAACTAGTTCAATGCTACCGATTGGATAAACTTAGTTAGTTCTAATGTTATGCTTCACCAATATATTCTCCTTTTATGAAGATATTACTTAGACACCTTTACTCAAGTTGGATTGCCAATTTTCAGGAGACTCTTCTCCATGAGAATTAAGATGAAATACTTTCCAAAGAAGAGAAAAATATGGCACAGAAAAATTGTGAAAATTCCTCTCTACAGACACGAAAAACTACATTCCATGGAAATATCTCACAAGTTGAGATGGTCCAAGTAACAAATCACCATGTTGAACAAAATGTGTGAAATTATGTGTTAGCCTCTCTAAAATAACAATAATAAATCCAAAATAATAATTAAATTAATTAAATATTCCAAGTTAGGAATATGTGCCTAACTCTTGGGTTGTTCCTCAAATATTGGAGTTTGCACGGACTATCTTCTCTCATCTATTTAAATTGTAAATTAAATTCTTTTAATAAGAGAGATTACATGAGGAAGTCATGAGGCTTCTGCCTTTTCCGCCTTTATTTTGTGTGATTTATGTATGTTTCTGAGTTAATTATTTTGTTATCATGTAGTATTAGAGCTTACGGTGTGTTGAGGACCCATTGAGAGAGTTGTTTTCTACTGTGTGAATCTTGTGCGTGTGGCTAGGTGTGCGAGTCGTCTCGTTCGATCTATGCGACAAAAAGTCGATCATGGGAGTTGTGCGCTGGTATTTGGTGTACAAAATTGCTACCATAGGATCCGTGTGTGGAACCTCTAAAGAGTTGAATTTGGGCATGTAGCTTTCTTGCTTCCCTGATTTCGAGGTAGTCATGTAAGTGTCGTGTAACTTAAATTGTAATTTCCTGCTTTGAAAATCAGAAACACATCATCCCCTTCATCCTCATTCCTGGATCTCAATTTCTTATATTCTCGAAGACAGAACACTCGCTTGTCTCTGCGCTAAGCACATACAGTGTCCATATTTTTCATTTCTCTCTTTGGGATTGAGAGAGTGATAAGGTTTGTTTGAAATTACGAAAACCAGTTGTGTGATAAGGCTATCTTGTCTGAGAAATTCTGAAAGAAGCGATTGAACTCTGATTTAATATTAATCGGAGATCTAATGAAATCTAGCTTCAATACAGTCAGAAATTGAATTTTTTGATTGAGTGGTTTTATGGGAAATACTACTGGTATTGCGTGGAAATTGGGCCGAAAGTGGTTTGATCGATTTGGAGCACGATCGGTCCTCAAAACAGTGTTGGCTACCATTAAAACTGTCTGTGCATGGTACTGTATGGACTGGAGAAAAAGTCGTCGTGCAAGAAGTTGTGAAGAAAACTTTTGGGTTTGGACTCTATTCACATATTGGGTGATTCACAGGTTGTCATTGATTGACTTAATCGACGATCCACTTTCAATCCACCATTCCTGTTCAATTGGATGCATCAGATTGTTCGAATTTTAGACATGTTTAGGCAGACCAGTTTTGCTCGTGTTTACAGGGAATTCAATTCTGTGTCTGATTCTCTCTCGAAGCAGGGAATTACTGACGTGCCTGGGAATTTTTACTTCTATTTGATACGTTAGGGCTCTTGGCAAGCCACTGGATCCTTCAGGATGGCGTAATTTTACAGAATTTGTTTTCTTCTTTTTAATTTTGGGATGGCCACCTAGCACTTCTATATTCTATTTTGGCCTATATTATGACCTTTTTGTAGGGTGATCTCATGTGCTCCATCAGCCCAGTGTAGATTTCTCCTTTAATGCTTTCTTTCTACTAATTACTTGTTCATACCAGTCTAAGTTATTCACTGCGCTATTCAGAAATTTGTAAACATCCAGTGGAGAAATTAAAAATTTGAACATTTGCGTGTGCTGTGAATATGCCTGTTGCCAGCTTATGTTTTTTACTAACGTGGTTTTTAGTTTTTGAAAGTGGAAGGATGCAATCCAGGTTGTGAGCTTGATTCGTCCTGGAATTTCAGGCAGATGGTTGCGCCCCTGAGCTGCCAATTTGAATCGCAAAGATATGCAAATCCTCTTTCTATGATCCTTTACACAGATTTATATCCTTTACGAATATGGAGTAATCCTAAACTTCTGAACCTTTACATGCTCGCACCATCTATTGCAACAACTCTATCACTTATATCTTGTGATTTGGGTCACTTCTTAGCTCAGTTCTTTAGCCATTCAAATCAATACCAAGACACAGATACTCTACTACTTTTGTTTGACATGTTGGAAGGATGAAGAGTTATAGCAGAGGTGCTGGTGCAAATTATTGCAGTGCCTGTGACCATTTCTTTATTGAAAAACATGTCCTCAAAAAGGACTTTTTGAAAGAGTAGTCTGACTTCTTTTGATTGGATTTTTTTTTGGCACTGATTTCTATCTTTGGTGTGGCTGTGTGAGGAAATTTTGTTTAAAAGTTTTTCCAATTTTTTTTTTTTAAATGTGTCATAAGTTTCGAAAGTTACAAAAAAAAAAGGGTCGTAGTTTTCCAAAGTGAGAAGTGATATTCTAAGAAGGGTGGAGTGGCTTCATAATGTTCATTCCATTATTTTAATGGAAATTATGTAAACAGCATAATTATAATGGATCTTTAAATATTGATTGGGGAGAGATAAGAAATGGCAAAAATATTTTTGTGAGGAGAGTCATAAGGGTGAAGATTGTCATTGATTTTGTAATATGAGTGATGCTTTTTTTGAGAGAGATAAGGTGATTTAATGAATTTTGGAGAGATAAGTTGTATTTTGTAAATTTTGAGAGATAAGGATTGTTTCCATTTTGTATTTGGAGTGATAAGGGAAAGCCATTGTTGTAATTCAAAGTATTGCTTTACTTTGAGAGAGATTGAGTCGGTGAATATTCAGATTTTGAAGACAAATTTCTTTTAAAGGTTGTGAGCTTGGCATATTCATTACTTGAAGGTGGAGATTTCTTATGCACTCAATATTTAATAAATATATCATTTTCTGGTGTTGATGTGTCCTAGATCCGCCCAAAATTGAATAAGGGGATCTTAGGTACACCATGTGTGTTTGTGATGGCACATGTTTTTTATGGCTTCATGTTGTTGCTTTTTTATTTGTGTCTAGTTGTGACACATCAATGATTTCATTTAATATCGCATACATTAGCAAGCACAACATGAAATAGCTGTAAGATCAACAAATGCATCTACACAACTACAACATATAATCAAAGATTGTGTACATCAATATTCTACATCAAACAACAAATCCACTTAGTCAAGTTAATGCTTTTCACAGCAAATTCTTCATAATTTTTCTTGCAAATCCCTTTAAAGAACTTGTAATCAAATTCATTGATTTAAGTGAATCATTTAAAATTCATTTTTAATGAATTCATTGTTTTAAAGTGAATCATTGTAAGATTTCTTGGGTGCATTGTCGACAGTGTTCGACACCCTTCCTTTACACAAAATCAAGGGAGTGCATGAGTTTTTAAATCAAATAAGAAACAAGTTTACATCTTCTGCAAGTGAGCGTGAGTATTCATTCAAGAAATTTGCATCAAGTAAGTACAAATATCAAACCTTCAAGTGAGCTAGAGTGAAGTTTATTGCAGTAACCATCAAAGTAACCAAACAGGTTAAACTCTAACATCAATCAAGCAGGTTGAGATCGACATCAAGTGAGTGTGGCTATTTATTCAAGTGAGCGTGAAGTCATCAAGTAAGTCAAGTGAGTGCTTAAACAAATGCAATCGTCATCAAGCGAGCGTGAATTCCAGAGTTTAAGCGAGAATATTCTATATTTCTAGCAAGTGTTCCCAGCAAGTGCAATAAGCAACAAATCAAGGTTTTCATTCAAGCCACATCGCAAGTGAGCCTGTGATTCAAGTCTCAAAATAAAGTGAAACAATTCAAAGTATGACTTCTACAACAAGGGAGCCTGATTTCAATTGAGAAAGTTCAGATGGCGCAACATATTAAGTTGTTAAACATTCTTCACAATTTGATCATCTCAAGCAATGAAGATATGCTGCACGTCAGCAAAGAAACTCTTGCTAATCTTTCACGGCATCTACAGCAAACACATGAAACTATTGAGCTTCTTCAACTCGAGTTGCAACTTCAAAGGATTGAATTGCAAGAAAAGGGTGATACTTTCAAGTCTTTGAACAATCCAGATGATAAGTCATTCATCCCAACAACTTCAAGTGTTGAAGTTGTTCCAGTTCAAATTTCTTCCAAGCCCATCATCAAGCCCGGGGAAGAAATTCACAATAACAAGAATCGACAAGGCTTAGGATATGTCCAAGATGACTCCAACTTACATATTCCCGAATATTCCAAGCCCATTCAGTTCATGAATGCGGAATTTCTTGAACAGATCCCCTCAGCACATTCAGAGACAGTTGCAGACAACCAGTAATGCGTGCAACCCAAAGTTGGAGAAAAACAGAATTCCACACAACCTGAAGTTGAAGTCAGAACGAAATGTTCTCATTTTCAGAGAACCGGTCATATAGAAGATCAGTGTTTTGATCTCCATCCCTGTCGCCATTGTGGCAAGTCCAATCATTCCTCAGAAAAATGTCACAATCAACAAAAATCAGCCAAATTGAAGATACATTATGAATGGATCAACCCTTGGGAATGGTCATCCACAATTAAAAGATTGCTTCAGTTCTACAACCGCATAAAATCACACATAGTGCTGCCAACAGTGAAAAGATGATGGTACTCTCATGCAGTTGAATATGGGAGTACACCAGTGTAAACTCCTACACCTGAAGGGGGGGAGTACAGGAAAATTTCCAGAGAAGTGTCTATCCTTTCAGCTGAAAAAGTGGGGAAAATGTTAATGAGATTGACAGTGGTTTTCAGATTGAAAGTCTCGAAAAAACCAACAAAAGCAGCTAGTGGGCATCTTCAACAGCCAGTGGGCATCATCAACAAATTTTCCAGTCGGCATCAAAAAATTTTCCAGTGGGAAATCGACAGCAAAGAAGTAGTGAATATTTTTTTAGCACATCAAAAGAAACAGTGAGTTTTTTTTGACATCATCAGCCAGTGGGCTTTGAACAAATTTTGTCAGTGGACAAAGGATGCTACTTTCATGCAAAGGACAGATGGATCCTTTTGCAACTTGGTATTTGATGGAGTTGTAAAGTGCAATTCAGAGATGAATCAGACATACAGCTGACTCATGGTCTCTTTATATTGCAGTTTTTCAGCATCCAACTTTGGCAGTTTTTCAAGAAACGTTTTTTTTTAGGATCAACATGAGAACTTGGAAGATGGTTCCTCGTTCTTATTTTGGATTTTTCATTGAAGGGGGGAATTTTAGCCTCTCTAAAATAACAATAATAAATCCAAAATAATAACTAAATTAATTAAATATTCCAAGTTAGGAATATGTGCCTAACTCTTGGGTTGTTCCTCAAATATTGGAGTTTGTTTAGGAACTCCTATCTTGGTGGGTTTTTGGTGAGAAATTATCTCAACCAAAAGAGTCTAATATAGCACGGACTATCTTCTCTCATCTATTTAAATTGTAAATTAAATTCTTTTAATAAGAGAGATTACATGAGGAAGCCATGAGGCTTCTGCCTTTTCCGCCAATGTTTTGTCTAGGTTTCGTATCTATGTTTTCTGTAATATGTTTTTGAATTATTTCATTTCTAATATTATGACTTGAATTTAAGACAAGCCACAATGTGAAACATGTAAGAGAAATCATGCTAATGTCCAAAATTTCAATAATCGTGACAAATTTATAGTACAAATCATAAACAAAAAATCTAATAACATTGTTCACAGTGTCACAGTTGAGTAACTGGAGCCATGTTAATGACCAAAATTTCAACACTCATGACAGAGTTATAGTACAAATCCTAAATTAAAAAAATATAATAACATATATCATCCTATGGAGCTAAGATTGCACACAGTGACATTGTCCTAGTACAAAATATGACTAGTAAATGTAAGAACGGGAGTTATGAAAATCCCCTACTTTGAAGTGAAGTGAATCTCCCAAGTAACTTTACATGTGGTGACTGTCCTTGTTCTCAAGTGAGTTAATCGCAATAACTAGATTTTCACTATTCAGGAGACACACTCATTGCATTAATTTAATAATAATGAGCTTCATGGAATACAAAAGATAACACAATTAACACAGATAAAATATTGTAAACCTAGAATTTCCAGCTTTTATTCTTGTAGAATAAATTATTACATAATATATGCCAAAAGTTATGGTTTCCTGATAGGTGTTATATAATATTTTCAATGAAATATTAGTTATATCAAGTGCTCAATCTTACACAAGATATAAAGTTTAAGTTTACAACAGGTATCAGAGACCATTATAAGCTTGCTACTTTCGATTCCTTTGAAACACTTGGTTACTCCTATGGTCCACAATTCATAAATAAATTCATTTCTATATAATATTTTCAAAGCAATATTAGTTATATAAAGTGCTCAACCTTACACAAGATATCAAGTTTAAGTTTACAGTAGGTATCGGAGACGATTACAAGCTTGCTACTTTGGATTCCGTTGAAACTCTTGGCTACTCCTATGGTCCACAATTTGTAAATCAATTCATAAGAAAAGTGCAGCAATGATACACCTCATCTCCAATGTACATTGATGTAGAAACTCCCATCCATTGGATTTTATATCTTAAAAGAACCACACCATCTAGGCTTGTTTCTAGCTATGGTTGTGTGAAGTCTACAATCTTCTAGTGATTTTACAAAAGAGAAACATCTGTTATGGTTGCACCAAAGTTCTGCAAGACTTCAAATTTGAATAAATGCACTAATATGGTATGGATATGCTTATTTCAATACATCATAAATAATTTGAGGCAATGTAAGCGTAGTTATAAGTTAATCAAAATAATCAAGGCATGAAATAGACTATACTAGAAGAAATACCGCTACAAAAAAACCCATTGGTAAAAGAAAGCTTGACGTCAATTGATCACACGGCCAAAATTAATCTAACACAAAAAAAATGAGAAACAACAGTTATATTTAATTTTATTGAATCGATAATCATGACCGAATTAAATATGCCCAACCCTAGTTGGCACAAACCTCATCTTCAATGAAAGCATCATTCATTTTCTGAGAGAAAAAAAAAAAGAGATCCAAGTTTCTGAAACACCCATTGAAGGTTCATGTGTTTGAGATAGTCACAGGAAACTAGAGGATATGAAAACTCAAAGACAATTCCTCTCACGTTGTATTATGCATCTTATGCTTAGAAATTAAAGTTGGAAAATACATATTCCAATGAGAAACTAAGTTGGATGAAATGAAAGTCACGGTAAGCATGTTGACCACCTCATTAAACTAGTTTGATATTAGAAGCTCTCTATTCTCATTTCTAAATTATATTTATATTTCCATGGGCTTATTTGATATCGTTTTAATTTGGACAACCAACATTATTAACTCTCAAAGATTCAAACCTATGGTTATGTTGAGTATCTCTATTTACCACGGAAATCAAATCATCTTAAGTTGTATTTGAAGTATATTTTTACATCAAATATCACTTTATCCATCTAATTATATTATGGATGATTTAGATATTGTTGTTATTATTATACATATTAATGTAATTTAGGTTGACTAGTAAAGATGGGGCAAGCTTTTGATTTTCTTCTTGCAAACAATTAGCAGAAATTCATTATTCAATCATTATAAGTTTTCACAAAATCTATATTGAGATTATCTATTCAAATTTAAAATAATCCATGTATATTGAAATGAACAAAAAATTTCTCGCACAAACACTCGTAAATAAAAAAAATTGTATAAAATTTTGAGTTCAATCTTATATGCTACTATTTCTTAGCATCCTACCTTAAAGCATTCCTATTGCAACATATGATGCAATTTATAGTTTAAATACAAACAATGTATTGGTTTAACAACTATACAATTTCATTGTTTAAATATTTAATAATGACAATAATATTAATAATAATATATAAAAAAAATTAGTAATATTAATAATAATAATAATATATAGAGATTAGTTTAATTTGGGCGATGAGGTGAAATAATAATTTTAATATTTAATAATATTAAATATAATGATTTTTTATGTTTATTTAAATATCAATTATCTAGCACTTACAAATCAACGCAAAAAGGCAAACATAGTTGAAAAGTGAAGTATCCAATTCAACGAAGAACTAGTTAAATTGGAATAACTAAATGGCGGGGATTATCTTTGCAGCGAACTAGAACGCAGAGAATTTCAGCGAAATTCGAATCAGATGCAAATGGAAATGCGATAAAAAAAAAAATTTAACCTCGTATAAAAGAAAGATGCAGAATGTTACGATTAAAAAAAAAATAATGATCTGATTTAAAAAACAGAAAATTACGATAAATTTTCTTTTAATCCAGAAACTGATAATTAATTTTCTTTTAACTTAAAAAAGGATAATTTTTCTTTTAATCTCATAAAAAAGCACAAAATTAAAATAAATTTTCTTTTAACCTCATTAAAAAAACACCAGCACACAACTTTTAACGTGATAAAAAAAGCAAAAACTGACGGTGGTAATTGCATTAGATGAATTCTTACAAAATATTTCCAAAGTCGGTCGGACTCAGGGTTTGTGCTAACCGTTCAAAATATTTTTAAATTCATCCTATGAATGTATGTCTATTTAAACAGAGCCACCTTAATTTCATTTCCAACATGTAGATGGATTAGGGTAACAGTGGTGCCAAAACTTTCGTTCTACCAAATTTCTGATGATGAATTGCAACGACTGCTTTGATTTTTTCAAGTTGCAACTAATTGCAACTTTTAATTTTCCTTTCTTCTTTTGCAGATTATGGTTTTTGTTTCCTTATATTTCTGTTTTTGAATTTATTTTCACCGATGAATTTTCACTGGTTTTAATAGTTATCTTGGATGGGATGGGGCTTATGTTCGATATTTGTGAGTTATTTTCTGCTTTCACAATAATATAAAGTGTTCTTTTTGGCACTATTGTAACTATTGATTCAGGATATGGCAATATAGCAAAAAATTTGTCTGAGACTTCATGTAAAACTATTTTTTTTCGCTAAAGCCTTTCTCTCTATTACATGTTCAAATATTGTATTTATCATTACTATTTATGTTCAAAATTACGTTCGATTAATTATAATAAGAGCTTATTTACAAGTAAAAAATCTAAATGATAAAATGGAGGCTAATCTCTATGACTAAGAATATTGTTACATGTTGTTTTTAAATTTGTATATGTTTAACTCATACATTGATTCTTTTTATAATTAATAATAATAATAATAATATCAGATTGTAAACATCTGTGATCCATAATTGTTTAACCAATTCTTCCAAAAAAAAAAACAATAGAACTACACTGGGTAATTATAATATGATTTTTTAATAAACATTCGAATCTTTTTAAAATTAGATTCTTAATTTTTTAATTGTTTTCTATATTTATATAGGGAGCATCTATAATCATAATAAATTTTAGAAGGGGAGAATGAATAAAGATACACAAATATATTACCATATAGGTAATTATTCGATGTTTAAGAAAATATAAAAATATATTAGTAATTTATATAAATAATTATTTAATTTTCTCATAAATGTTGATAAAGAAACTAGTTCAATGCTAACGATTGGATAAACTTACCCATCTTAAATATCATTGATTTTAAATATAAAGTATTGTGATGTGGTACTTGAAACTTATTCACTGCCTATATGTGGTGTTTTTTCCCTATTTTAACTATTTCGAATATGGTACTGTTGTGGTAACAATTAAAGATCTAGTAATGGAGCGAAAGACCCCTCACTGCCGTCAGGTAAAATTCAGCTCTGCTAAATATCTGGATCACCTTTCTTCCGTGCTATGTTAAAGGAGTATAGTTATAGTTGATTTAAATACAAACGACTGTGATGTGGCACTTGAAACTAATTCAGTGGCTATATGTTGTTTTTTTTTTTTCTTATTTTAACTATTTGGAAGCTGGTTCTATTATGATAATTAATTAAAGTTGTAGTAATGGAGCAATAGCAATGGAACAAGAGATTGTGCCTTGCTATGAGTTTAAAGTCAGCTCTTCTAAATATGTCAATCCTCTTTCTTTCATGTTATGTTAAAGGTGTATGGTTATTATTCATGCTCTGTTCATTTTCTGTTGAAGGTGAGGTTAAATTAATTCTTTTCTTAATGAAACAATAACATGTAAATTTTCGTTACCCGGATGTGGGTCCTTTGCCGTGATAGGAGAGGCCACATGGGCACCATGTGGCAACACAACTGCCTAGCCCACCCACCCGCACATGGTCACTCGGTCAACGTTAAATGCCTGAGCAAGCCTATCTTAAATTCACACTTCGCCACATTCATTACAAGGTCCTGCTGCTGCAGAGCATTAAGAGCTCTTGATTTTGTCACCATGGCTATTAATCCTGCTACCCACGCTCATTCGGCCTCCACTCAGCTGTCGCTTATGTTATCTTTGCATGCCTTTGGTTCATCCTTTTGACCCCTGGTTCTTGGCCCTCCTTAGTGCTCTTTCAGCCTTCCCAGGACATTCTCAGGTGGTGGCATCTCCTCTCCTGTGTTGCCAAGCACTCCCTCCCTATCCTGCACTTCTATTCCTTTGTGTGTCATGTCAAGGTGTCACTATATGTGGTGTAGAAGAGATGGAGGCCGCGGCCTCCCCTCCAAACAACCTCTATCGCACGTCATGGGTAGCGAACTAAATCTTTCAATGGGCTGGGAGGAGCCGAGTAAACCACCCTTCCTGAGCTGAATTATATCCCTATGCAGAGTGCCTCCAGTAGCAGTCACTCCACCAGCAGGAATTCATGTTCTGACGATGTTAGAAGCTCAAATAATGATGAAGGAGATAATAATGAGGAAAAAAATCATCTCACAACCACATGATTTGGAGATAGTCTAAACATGCTTTGGAAGACATCGCTCTCAAACTTAAGTTTAAATTTCACTACTGTGTATGTTGGTTTCCCATTCTGGGCGGAATCTATTTTGTGCTACTGGTGAACTAGTTTCCCCAATTGGGGAAGTTCATTTTCTGGTTTAAAGTCTTGATACTTGCCTCCGGAATTGTGATGCCAAGTCAAGAGGAAGAGATATGTAATATTTTTTTCTGTATAATATAACAGATGTATTCTAACTTAGAAAAAAAAAAAAAATTTGGTTTGGTTTAATTTCATCATATGCTGCCATAGAAAAGGGTTGTTGCAGCGGATGGTTATTTATGTTAGATACAAATGCTCATAAATGGGTATGTAATATTTTAAACATTCATGGGTCTTAGAAATTTATAGCCATCAATAATGACAAACTCAATCGTTAGATGATATAAAATAGAAAATATACTCATAATCGAAATAGCATCCAATGGGCTTTACAATATTTCCATGTTTTGCATTGAAGTCAAGGTTGTTTATATCGGGAAATGAAAAGCTTAGAAAGTCTTAAGATAAATAGACAATTACAGTATTTATTTTCTATATTTTAATAAATAATAAGCTTGCCAACATTATCATATTCATTTGATTTTAAAGTATTTCCTTGTTATTAATAGAAAAGTGTTTCCTTGTTATTAAAAGAATGAGCCAGCTAATATACTAGTTTTTATTTTTTATATTGTTATCAATGAAATGGGATCAACAACAGAGTGTATTTTCGTCATTTACATAAAATCTAGTGTTGTGTATTTAAGGAAATGAAATCTGACAAAAGAAAACAGATAAATATGTAGTAATGAAATGGAATCAACTCCACAGAACTTCATAGAGTATTTTCATGATTTAAATTAAAATATATAGTTGTGTATTTAAGTAAATGAAAAGCTCACAAATGAAACTGTGAGATAAATAGATATTAATAACTTTGTAAGATAAATAGGTAGTAAAAATTTTATGGACAGGAAGTTAGTATAAATTTTAGTAATAATAAAGCTAAGTTAGTATGAAGTTTAGTGTATAAATGTATTTTTTCGAGGCAAGTTAGTATTTGGCTTCATATATAAATCTATATTTTCAATGCTCAATAATTTTTTTTTCAAGATTTGTTAGCTTTCTCTCACTTCCTTGTCTTGACTTGAGGATTTTAATTCACAAATATTCCCTTAAAAGTGATGTTTTTCCGAATTCCTTTTTCTTGGTTATTTTAATTCAAAAATCTCTTTTTATAAAAGTGCATTTCATTTCTAATTAATTTCTTCATAATTACTCATCTTAAATTTAAATATCCTTAAAATTCATTATCATTGGTAATGTTGTTTTCAAACTTTAACTTTTTAATTATAGTTTGTTTTTTTTAATTAGAAGGGTTTAGAAGAGTGGATTTCATCTCTAATTAATTTTTTCATAATAAATTATCTCAATTTAAAAGATACATAAAATTCATTATCTTTGAAATGATTTTATTTTTAATTACAAATCTTTATTTTAGAATATGTTTTTTGGAATTTAATTTGATTATTAATAAATATGAAATAGATGGAAATGATTTAATCTTTGTAGAATTTTCCATAATATTCTTAGTATAGATCACAAATCAAAGATTTAGATTTATCTTGAAAGTAGTTATGTCATATCTCTACTTTTACTAATTTTAAAAAATTGTCCCATGAATGTGTCATATCAATGTGAATTATTGTTTTGTAGACACATGGTATTAGCAATAGTCTATGTACAAGTTAAAAATATAAATGGTATAATGGGGGCTAATCTATATGGCTATATGCTTTATTAAATGTGTATATGTTTAACTCATACATTAATTTTTTAATTATTAATTATAATTATTATTTAAAAAAAATTATAGTTTTTATGTTTTTTTAATATTGCTAGTGTGAGATGTATCATGATGTATTTTTTTGATTTTTATTGGAATTTACCAACATTTTAATTTATATTACTGTGGTAGTTATTATTATTGACTATAAATTAGAGAAAATTAAAAACCATTATTTTTTAAATCCCTTATCATTAAACTTCTTTTTCTAAGAAAAATTTTTCATTTACTAAGAATTTCAATTTTATATATTATTTTGAACCTCTTGTGGTTATCTATTATTGAAGAGGATTTTGGATTTTCCTTTGTGGAAGTTTAGAATCCCAACTAGGATCCATCTTCTAGATTATAATATTTTTACATATTATATGTATTGCTCCTAAATTTTGTATTCTTATCTATTGTATAAAAATAAGTACAAAATCGATCATAATTCTATTAATTCTATTTTGGTTCCTCACTAAGAGGAAGTTTTAATTCTATTAAACCTTGAAGATAATGACAATGTTGCCAATAATTGTGATGAATTGAAAGAGTGACTCACCAAACTAGAAAATAGGGTTGAAGATCTAGTTAGTTCTAATGTTATGCTTCACCAAAATATTCCCCTTTTATGAAGAGATTACTTGAACACCATTACTCAAGTTGGATTGCCAATCTTTAGGAGATTCTTCTCCAGGATAATGAAGATGAAATACTTTCCAAAGAAGAGAAAAATATGGCATGGAAAAATTGTGAAAATTTCACAGAATCGGAAAATCTGAAGCATTCCATGGAAATCTCTCATGTTGAGATGGTCCAAGTAACAAATCAGCATGTAGAACAAAATGATGGAAATTATGACTTGAATTTAGGACAAGCCACAATGTGAAATTTGAGGAAGAGATATCATGCTAATGACAAAAATTTCAATGATGGTGACAAAGTTATAGAACAAAGAATAAATAAAAAATCTAATAACATTGTTCACAGCCTCGCAGTTGAGTAACTGGAGGTGTGTTAATGACCAAAATTTCAACACTCGTGACAGAGTTATAGTACAAAGACTAAATAAAAAATATAATAACATATATCATCCTATGGAGCTAAGATTGCAGACAGTCACATTGTCCTAATATAAAATATGACTGGTAAATGTAATAATGAGAGTTATGAAATCCCCTACTTTGAAGTCAAGTGAATCTCCGAAGTAAATTTAAATGTGGTGACTGTCCTTGTTCTCAAGTGAGTTAATCAGAAAAACTAGATTTTCACGGTTCAGGAGACACACTTATTGCATTAATTCAATAATAATGAGCTTCATGGAATACAAATGAGAACACAATTAACATAGAGAAAATATTGAAAACCTAGAATTTCAATCTTTTATTGTTGTAACATAAATTCTTACATAATATATGCCAAAAGTTATGGTTTCCTGACAGGTGTTATATAATATTTTCAATGCAATATTAGTTATATCAAGTGCTCAATCTTACACAAGATATAAAGTTTAAGTTTACAACAGGTATCAGAGACCATTACAAGCATGTTACTTTCGATTCCTTTGAAACTCTTGGTTACTCCTATGGTCCACAATTCATAAATCAATTCATAAGAAAAATGCAGCAGTGATACACCTCATCTCCAATGTAAATTGATGTAGAAATTCCCATCCATTGGATTTTATCTCTTAAAAGAACCACACCATCTAGGCTTGATTCTAGCTAAGGTTGTGTGAAGTCTACAATATTCCAGTGATTTGTCAAAAGAGAAACATCTCTTATGGTTGCATCAAAGTTCTACAAGACTTCTAATTTGAATAAATGCAATAATATGGTATGTATATTCTTATTTCAATACATCATAAATTATTTGAGGCAATGTAAGTGTACTTATAAGGTCATCAAAGTAATCAAGCCATGAAATTGACTATATTACAAGAAATACAGCCATGAGAAAACCCAATTGTAAAAGAAAGCTTGACGTGAATTTATCACATAGCCAAAATTAATCTAACACGGAAACAATGAGAAACAACAATTATATTTAATTTTATTGAAGTGATAAGCATGACCAAATTAAATATGCCCAACACTAGTTATCACAAACCATATTTTCAATGAAAGCGTCACTCATTCTCTAAGAAAAGAAAAAAAGACATCCAATTTTATGAGACACCCATTGAAGGTTCATGTGTTTGAGGTAGTCACAGAAAACAAGAGGATATGAAAACTCAAATATAATTCCTTTCACATTGTATTATGCATCTTATGCTTAGAAATTAATGTTGGAAAATACATATTCCAATGAGAAACTAGGTTGGATGAAATGAAAGTCACTGTAAGCATGTTGACCACCTCATTAAACTAGTTTGATATTAGAAGCTCACTATTCTCATTTCTAAATTATATTTATATTTACATGGGCTTATTTGAAATCATTTTAATTTGAACAGCCAACATTATTAATAGTCAAATATTCTAACCTAGGGTTATGTTGAGTATCTCCATTTACCAAGGAAATCAAATCATCTCAAATTGTATTTAATACTTTTTTGAAGTTTGTTTTTACATCAAATATCACTTTATCCATCGAATTATAGTATGCATGATTTAGATGTTCTTGTTATTATTATACATATTAATGTAATTTAGGTTGACTTGTAAACATGGGGCAAGCTTTTGATTTTCTTCTTGCAAACAATTAATAGAAATATTATTATTCAACCATTATAAGTTTTCACAAAATCTGTGTTGAGATTATCGATTAAAATTTAAAATAATCCATGTATATGGAAATGAACAAAAAAATTCTCACACAAACACTCATAAATAAAAAAAATTGTATAAAATTTTGAGTTCAATCTTGTATGCTACTATTTCTTAGGATCCAATCTTAAATCATTCCCATTGCAACATATGATGCAATTTCTAGTTTATATACAAACAATATATTCTTTTAACAACTATACAATTTCTTTGTTTAAATATTTAATAATGACAATAATATTAATAATAATATATAAAAAGATTAGTAATGTTAATAATAATATATAGAAATCATTTTAAGTTGAGCGATGAGATGAAATAATAATTTTGATATTTAATAATATTAAATATAACCAATTTTTTTTTTTTCTATTTAAATATCAAGCACTTACAAATCAACCCAAAAAAATAAACAAAGTTGAAAATTCAAGTATCCAATTCAGCGATGAACTAGTTAATTTGGAATAATTAAATGGCGGGGATTATCTTGGCAGCGAACTAGAACACAGAGAATCTCAGCGAAATTCGAATCAGATACAAATGAAAATGTGATAAAAAAAAGTTTAACCTCGTAAAAAAGAAGATGCAGAATGTTACGATTAAAAAAAAATAATAATAACCTCATTAAAAAAAGAAAATTACGATAAATTTTCTTTTAATCCAGAAACAATAAATTTTCTTTTAACCTCCTTAAAAAAACAAAATTAAGATTTCAACCTCGTAAAAAAACACAAAATTAGGATAAATTTTCTTTTAACCTCATTAAAAAAGCACCAGCTCAGAACTTTTAACGTGATAAAAAAAAGCACAAACTAATGGTGGTAATTGCATTGGATGAATTCTTACAAAATATTTCCGAAGTCGGTCGAACTCAGGATTTGCTCTAACCGTTCAAAATATTTTTAAATGCATCCGATGGATGTATGTCTATTTAAACAGAGCTACCTTAATTTCATTGCCAAAATGTAGATGGATTAAAGTAACAGTGGTGCCAAAACTTTCGTTCTACCAAATTTCTGACGATGAATTGCAAAGACTGCTTTGGTTTTTTCAAGTTGCAACTAATTGCAACTTTTAATTTTCCTTTCTTCTGTTGTAGATTATGGTTTTGGTTTCCTTATATTTCTGTTTTTTCATTTTCATCTATGAATTTTCACTGGTTTTAATAGTTATATTGGATGGGATGGGGCTTATGTTCGATATTTGTGAGTTCTTTTCTGCTTTCACAATAATATTTCTTTTTGGCGCTATTCTAACTATTGAATCAGGACATGGCAATATAGCAAACAATTTGGCTGGTAAAATTATTTTTTGCTAAAGCCCTTCTCTCTATTACATGTTCAAATATTATATTTATCATTACTATTTCTGTTCAAAATTACGTTCAATTAATTATAATAATAATTGTTGATGTTGATCATCTGTAGCAAAGATTTTTTGAAGTGTAATATGATCGATTTTAAATACAAACTACGGTTATAAATGGGTACGCGGTGATCAATTCGCTACATGCTTTAACTATTTTTTAAGTGTATGCACTGGTACTCGTGATAATTGATTAAAAATCTAGCTCTACTAAACTCTCGATCCAATCATTCCTAGTTTGTGCTTCTGTGATTAAAGATTTAGGGTTGTGTATTTATGGAAAGGAAAATATCAAAAATAAAATTAAATAAAGAGAAATTATTATAAGCTTCAATATATAACTTTACACTCTCAAATCTCCACAAAAATTCTTTTCAAGATTTGTCAACTTTCTCTCACCTCTTTTATTTAAAGATTATAATTCATAAAGCTCCACAAAATTGCTTTTCAAGATTTGTCAACTATCTCTTACCTCTTTTATTTAAAGATTATAATTCACAAGTCTTCCTTGTCCATGATTTTCAGACCTTCTTCCTTCTATTTAGTTATTTGAATTCAAAAGAATTTTTTATAAGAGTACAATTTGTTTTTAATTATTTTCCTCGCAATTAATCTTTTTAACTTAAAAGATACTTAAAATACATTATTCCTTAAAATAATTATTATTTTATATTTTTATTTTATTATCAATAATGATTAGAAGGATGGTAGGGATCTAACGAAATTTTCTACAATATTTTTAGTAGTTGAGTCACTTATCAAAAGTTTAGATTTATCTCAAAAGTGGTTATGTCATCTCCGTGCTTTTAAATAAATTGATCGATTAAAAAAAATTGTCATGTGGTCTTAGTAAGAGCCTATTTACAAGTAAAAAATATAAATGATAAAATGGAGTCTAATCTCCATGATTAAGAATCCTGCTGCAGAGTGTTAACAGCTCTCGATTATGTCACCATGGCTATAAAGCCTGCTACCCGCGCTCATTCGGCCTCCACTCAGCTCTCCCTTCTGTTATCTGCTCATGCCTCCAGTTCCTCCTTTTGACCCCTAGTTCATGGCCCTTCTTAGCCCTGTCTCAGCCTTCCCAGGACATTCTTAGGTGGTGGCATCTCCTCTCCTATGCTTCCAAGCACTCCTTCCCTATTGTACACTTTTTTCCTTCGCGTGTCATGCAAGGGCGTCACCATATGCGGTGTAGAAGAGATGGAACTCCCGGCCTCCCCTCCAGACCACCTCTATCGTACACCATGGGCAAGGAACTGAATCTTTCAGTGGGCTGGGAGGAGCCACGAAGACTCGACCCTGTTAATATTTTAGCCTAATTATCCTTGCAGCCACCTGCCTCCCCTTCGGCCTCCTCAAGCATTTGGCCCAAAGAGCGACCATGCAAGTCAACCATCCTGCCTAAGCCATACTTTACCCCTCGCAAGATGAAGGCTCTCCCTGTGCAGAGTGCCTCTAGTAGTAGTCGCTCCACCAGCATTAATTCGGGTTCCAACAATGGTAGAAGCTCAAACAATGATGGAGGAGATAAGAATGGGGACAACAATCAGCTAACAACCACCTACAATTTTCCAGACACGTTGGGGTCACCACATCCTCATGTCACTAGCCACATGCTAAGAAAGGAGGATGAAGACTCATTCTATGCTTGCAGGCTCGAGGAGGAATAACCCAACTCTAGCAAGAAGGATGATGGTCCACACTAGTTTCAATTGCAGGGTGCACTTCTCTCTTTCTTGTTTTTTTGTAGCTTTCTCTAGTCTAAACATGCTTTGGAAGACTTCTCTCTCAAACTTAAGTTTAAATTTCGCTACTGTGTATGTTGGTTTCCCATTCTGGGCAGCGTCTATTTTGTGCTATTGGTGAACTGGTTTCCCTAGTTGCAGCAGTCCATTTTCTGGTTTAAAATCTTAATACTTTCCTCTGGAATTGGTTTCCCAAGCCTGGAGGAAGAGATATGTAACATTTTTATCCGTATAATATAATAGATGTAGTCTAACCAGGAAAAAAAACGTAAATTTTTGTTTAGTTGAATTTCATCACTTGTTGCCATAGAAAAGGGTTGTTGCAGCGGATGGTGATTTATGTTAGATAAAAACCCTCATAAATGGGCATGTAATATTTTAAACATTCCCGAGTCTTAGAAATTTATAGCCATCAATAATGAAAAATACAATTTTTATATGATATAAAATAGAAAATATACTCATAATTGAAATAGTATCCAATGGGCTTTACAATATTTCCATGTTTTGCATTAAAACGAAGGTTGTTTATGTAACACCCCCAATTTGTGTGTTGAATTTTAAAAGTTAGACATTTGAATTTTAAAATCCTAAGGGGGTGGACCCCAAGGGATGACTATGGTGTGAATGTATGGGCATATTTTATTTGAGGAAATAAATAAAATGATTGTGCATTTTGACCAAAAAGAGAATTGAGATCACTTGCCAAAATCCATGAGGATGGATAAGGCAACAAATCCCCAAAAAGCTTTCAAAAATCCTTGAAAGAAATTAATTTAGATTTGAGAAGGAATCTAAATTTCCCCAATGAAGAGGAGTAGTTGGGAAGAGGTGAGAAAAAGCTGGAAAAGCTGAGGAAAAGCTTAAAGCAGCTTTAAAGGATCCCAAGATGGGAAGCCTAGGCTAAACAGGAAAGAAAGCATCCTGTTATTCTGGACGCAGAATTAGAAACATGCTTTGGGGGAATGATGAGCTTAAATAAGCTGCACCTAGACTGATCAGAGGTTGATCAGTGCTAGGAGGTGATCTCTGCTCAGGGGTGAATCTTGGGAGATAAAGAGGATTCTAAGGTTGGGAGGTTGGTCAATTTGCAGATTTTGTGGTACGTTCTGAAATTTTTATTGCTATGTTTTATTATAGTATGAATTGGCTACATATAAATTTTTATTTATGACAATTGCAAAATTTTGGTGCTACATTTAACAGATTTGTCCTTAAGGATGCACCTTCCAGAATCTGTTTGTTGTAGACCAGAAACCTATAGAGTAGAAACTCCAGAATCTCTAAACCCAAGTTGGTCTAGATCTGAAGTTACTTGGCCTCTATAGATGATTAAATTTGTTATAATTCCCATAGACACCAAACTGATATGATGTGGTTATGTGTATTGAAAAGGAAACATTATAGTAACACTGAAAAATGTAGTGTATGTAGCAGCACAGTCTTCAAGCAATATAGTAAAAGATAGAGTGGTGACATGAACATTCTACATCTATAGCTTTTATAAATTTCATGTGTGCATATTCTAACCATTATAATAGTACTAGAAAATGAGTAACTATATCCTATCGAAGTTTGATGATATTTAGAATTGAAAAACTTCACCTATAATTCTATCTTGATTCTTAAATCAACATAAAGGAAAAACCAAAGGAATCTCATTTATACCCAGAAATCCTATACAATCCTATTGATTGTGGATGGGCATAACCCAAATTATATCTATGGGAAGGTAAGGGACATAAAAACATATTGGCCGCACATTTTCCTTACTTCCAATACCAATCTTAAATTAATGATCACGGCAATATAATGTATTACAAAGCATATGAAAAAACATACGAAGGGATATACTAAGGATATTGGTATATCCATCAAAACTGAATGCGCCGAGAGTTATGTATGAGTAGTCGATCTTAATTTTAATATAGAACGGTATGGGAGCAGAGAACGAAAAAAAAAAACGTAGTATAAATGCGTGAGGTATATACATATATATGAGTCCATCATGGAAATAAAGCACAGAGAATCTGACCAAACCACCACGGTGAACAGGTAAACTATCTATATAATTTCCCACCGCCCTGTTATCCAAACATTTAACGTGAACCACCGCCTACGTTAGTAGGGTCGTGGGGTTACCTCACGAAGAAACGCCGCGAGCAACTCTTAGCTCGCTGGAACCTTGCGTTGCTATACGCATAAGATACATTTACATTTCCACACGAACCAGGGAAGTATTAAATCAAAGCCACATCGAGTTAGAAAAAAAAAATAACCGAAATACTTCCACATGCAAACGTAGTGAGGCTACGAGTATTCTAATCTGATTTTTGTCTAACTGAAATATCTAAGGATACCCCGAGGGAACTTTCGGATCCGTTTTAGCAATTAAATTTGCTGATATGGTCAGAATACATCGAGGAATCAAGCTATGAAACAAAATATTGCCCGAGTTACAGTCAAAAGTAATCAGATACCCTAGCTTTTTAAGGGTGAGGAGCATGGTGCACCTCCTCCAACGTCTGACCCTCCTCCAACGTCCCCTTTCAATTTCCAAGCAAGGAGGGCATTCCATCCTCAGAATAGATGAAAAATCAAAGAAAACGAAATAGGACATCTGTTTTCATGCGCGCTGAACCCAACAGAGGATGGTGGGTAAAGTTTACCCCCTCTGCAGGCATAACGCTAACCGCCACCTAGCACAGATGAAACGCTGTACTGGTAGTCAATGAGCCGGTAGAAATTGAGTTAACTCCCGGAAGAACGCGAGCAGAGCCACCATTTACCGGTTGAGATCTGTCTCAGCTTTAAATCGAATGCGGGGAAGATCTAATGTCTTGCTGCCTAGCTTACTATAGCAGAAGAAGTACTGTAATATTCAACATAACAGAAAATAAGGAAATAAAACGATAGGAAGCAATGGGAACTTTTCACAGCAACATAATGCTCAAAGAACCCAGGTAGAGCGAAACTTACATGCCTCCGCCCGAGAGAACATGTTCACAGCGAACTTCTGTATACTGTAAACGGTGAATAGCCTGTTAGTGAAGATGGTAGGTAGCACTCGACCGGAACCCTAGTCCTCTGCCCAATAAACCCAGCAGATCCCGAGGGTGATTACGATGGGGCAGGGTGTCAATAGAGTGGTACCGGTCGATCTCAAATCGGCGCCGAGAAATTCTGAAGTTGTAGGTACGGAGGGGGGGTTATTGAGTAACCCTAACGTTAACGATGGACCAAACGTAAACTCTGCATTCACAGGTCCTGGACCTGTCAAATGTAAAATCGACAGTCACCTGTTAAGACCGTAAGCGACTAGGTACACCCTATGCCGTCGCCGGCTACTCTCTCTCACACCGGGGAGAGACGGTTCACCTGAAATCACGAATAATGAAGGGTTAACAAACACTGCATACGTAACCCTCGTCAAACAGCGTATGAGGTTAGGCGGGCTACACGTAACCAAAACCAGTACCACCACCATGTAGTTCCTATGGGAGAGCGACGCGTTGTGAGGAGTGCAGAGACGAGGAAATAGTGTTATTTCATCGTTTGATTGCAGGGTCCGGACGCCGACGAGCAGTCTGCTGCTAGTCGGATCGATGACATACGCGTCGAACCATGATGCGGCTGCATGAATAATGAAGAGAAATTAATAATTTCAATCCTGTTAGGGTTAGCTGGAAAAAAAAAAAAAAACCATTCAGTATTGAAAACAGAAAAGAAAACCATGGCGGCCAGTTCTTGTGGCTCTGTCACAATTGTTTCGAATGAACCGCATGCTACGATCATGATTCGACGTAGCTCCACCGTACTGACCAGATTTCGAATTTTGAGAATGAAAGTGCATGGCAAGAAACCGATGACGGAGTAGGTAAGGCGTACCATACCTGGCGGTCAAAGAAAAGTCTCGGCCACGCTGGTACACATGTGCATATAAAATTAGGTTATAAGCCTGCGGAAAATCTCCACTCAAAATAATATGGATGAGGGTTATTTTAATGCACTGTAATATCTAATGTCGCATCCATTTCATTATAAACAGGAGTCGGCCGAATAGAATGTACGTGTATAAATTATACATGTTCATGATAGAGCGAGGGCCTTTGAAATTGTTGGCCGAATATATATGATAAGAAATCTAAATATAAAAAAATAGATGCGCATTTTAGTTGTAAGACCTTGAGTTAATATCGTCAAGGTAATCGATGTACAGGGTATATATTATATATAAGAAAAAAAAAAAAGGGATTGTATATATATATGTTATATGTATATCTCTACGTGTTATACATAGGTACTTTCAAGTAAATATGGAAAAAAAAACCATATACAAGTACTATATGAAATAGAAGTATCGGTCTATATAATGATCTTTAATCATCCTATATAGGTCTATATAATTCCAAAGTACATGGATTGAATACCAAAATGGTTATATAAGGTGAGCGAAAAAGTGTGTTTATTATTATATCTATGGTTATACTATAGGAAAATAAATGCACCTCATCTCTTAATAATATAATGATACATATGGTTATATGTAGAGATATGGTATAAGGACATATGGGTGTTCAATACTATATGGAGAGGGAAATGTTAAAGGAGATAGTGGAAAGTATGATAAGAGTGTGAAATAATTATCTCAATAATTATGTGAATAGATTTGAGAACACCAATACAAAAAAAAAAAAAAAAAAAATTCTCTACATTGGAGGCGTTACAAATGGTATCGGAGCACTAGTTACAACAAATTGGGCTGTCGTTTTGTGCTCACTGCTTATTACATTTATTTTGTTTTCTGAAGTTTATCAACGTTGCTAATCTGTGTTGTAAGTGTATACAGTTGAAATGGCTGAAGGTGAAGAATTTTATGTGGATCTGCAAAATGAATTTGCTACTCCAGATCCCAATGCCCCGGTACTGGCTATGTTGCACCGGATGCAACGAGAGTTGGCTGAACTGAGAAGCCAGAATGACTTGTTGTCATCAGCCAGCAAGGAGCAGGAAAAGCTCATCAGAGAACTAACTTCCAGGAACAGCCAGGAGGGTGAAGGTTCCGGAAAGAGGAAGATGGATGAATCTAATGAGGATGAGGCTGCTAGACAGCAGCATAAACAGAAAAGAGAGTTGCAGGGAGAATTTAGAAAGATCAAACCACCTTCCTATGATGGAGAGAAGGAAGAGGATGCTGAAGCTTGGTTGCCGAACATGATCAAGTATTTCCAAGTATATGAATATGAGAGTAATCTGAAGGCTAGACTAGCTGTGTATCAGCTGCAAGGGAAAGCCACACTGTGGTGGGAAGAGACGAAAATGGTGCATGCCATTGATGAAAAAACAGTTACTTGGGAAGATTTTCAGACTAAGTTCAAAAGTCGTTATTTGAACGAACGTTATTATGAAGATAAAGCAAAGGAATTCCATGAACTCAGACTGGGACAGCTCACTATCGATGATTTTGTCACCAAGTTTACAAATATGTTAAGGTATGTCCCTTACATTCGGGAAGAGAAGGCAAAGGTGCAAAGGTTTTTGAACTGTTTGCCCGCTGTGTACAAGGAGAAGATCGAGTTCGATAATCCAAAAACTATGGATGAAGCAGTGAGGAAAGCAAGATTATGCTACCAACAATTTAAAGGGAAAATCTTAACAAGGAAAATTTGGGTGAATAAGGCTGTAATTCAAGGAAGAACCAAAGCAGGCCATATTTAAGAAAATTTTGGTAGAAGAAGATCTCAAGGAAAAAGTCTAATAAACCCAAAGAAATTCAAACTGCCCAGTCTCAAGTGGCTTCAAAACCAATAGATGGAGACAGTAAAAAGGAGGGGACAGTCAGAATGAAGGAGCCCTTGAAATGTTGGGGCTGTGGAGAACCCCATCTTTTGAGGGACTGCCCTCATCGAAACCTTCATATTCTCATGAGGGATTGGGAAGCGACAACAGTAAATGATATAGCGAGAAACATACCAACTATAGGTAGCGATACTGGAAAATCGGCAAGCAGAACATCAAACAACCATGGTGGAAATGGAGGGTAAGATTTCTGACCTACCTGTTACTGTTTTGATTGATCCAGGTGCTTCTTTGAGTTACATTAGTCCTGGAATTGTAGAAAAATGTAAAATTAAACCTGAAAAATTTCAGAAGTCATGGCTGGTACAGCTGGCCACTGGAACTAAGAGAAAAGTCACACATAAGTTACCCAAAACAACAATACAGTTAAATGGGTTCCCAACAGAAGTAAATCTGAACATATTGCCGTTAGGATCCTATGATCTGCTGATAGGAATGGATTGGCTAGAAAAGAAGAAAGCCTTGATGAACTGTTGGGATAAAACCTTGCATTGTATAGATGAGGAAGGGAAACCTTTTACACTAAAAGGGAAACCAAAACCCATTGTAGTAAGACAAATATCAGCCTTACAATTGAAAAGAACAGCTAGAAAAGGATACCAAGTCTATGCAGTGCATGTAGAAGAATTAGAACAGAAAACTGAGGAAGAGTTACTGGATGCTATACCAGTCATGAGAGAATTTAAAGAAGTCTTTCCCAAGGAAATCCCTCATCTTCCCCCTCAAAGAGAAATTGATTTTTCTATAGATCTGGTACCGGGAGCTACTCCTATTTCCCGAGCTCCTTATAAGATGAGCCCTCCAGAACTGATGGAATTGAAGATGCAGCTGCAAGAACTATTGGACAAGGGTTACATCAGACCAAGTGTGTCTCCTTGGGGAGCCCCAGTTTTATTTGTGAAAAAGAAGGATGGAACTTTTAGGATGTGTATTGACTATCGTCAATTGAATAAATTGACCATTAAGAATAGATATCCACTTCCTAGAATTGATGATATTTTTGATCAAGTGAGAGGAGCTTCAGTCTTCTCCAAGATAGACCTCAGGACTGGGTATCATCAACTCAGAATTAAAGAAGAAGACATCAGCAAAACATCATTTCGAACTAGGTATGGGCATTACGAATTCGTAGTCCTACCTTTCGGTTTGACGAATGCCCCTGCCACCTTTATGTGTTTGATGAACAGTGTGTTGAATAAGTATTTGGATAAATTTGTTCTTGTGTTCATAGATGATATTTTAGTCTATTCTAAAAACGAGGAGGAACACAAAGAACATCTGAGAATAGTGTTGCAGACTTTAAAAGAAAACCAGCTATATGCCAAGTTCAGTAAATGTGAATTTTATAAGGATAAAATTCAATATTTAGGTCATATCATCTCTGAAAAAGGATTGGCAGTTGACCCTGAAAAGATAAAAGCCATTAAGGAATGGCCAGTCCCCACTGATGTCTCAGCAGTAAGATCATTCATGGGAATGGCAGGCTATTATCGTAGATTTGTAGAAAGATTTTCGGCACTAGCAAATCCCATAACCTCATTACAAAGGAAGGGTGTTAAGTTTGTGTGGACTGAAAAATGCCAAAACAGTTTCGAACAATTGAAACAGAAACTTATTTCAGCTCCTATATTACAAATTGTTGATCCTGATAAAGAGTTTGTGGTGTGTACAGATGCGTGCAGAGAAGGGCTAGGAGGAGTCCTACTGCAAGAAAATTCAGTTATTGCCGATGAGTCTAGGAAATTAAAAACTCATGAACAGAATTATAGTGCATATGATTTGGAGTTTGCAGCAGTTATTCATGCTTTAAGAATGTGGAGGCACTATCTACTGGGGAAGAAGTTCACCTTAATGACTGATCATATCAGCCTTAAATATTTCTTTTCCCAAACTGACCTGAACGCAAGACAGGCTAGATGGCTGTCTTTTCTAAGTGAATTTGATATGGACATAAAACATATCAAGGGAAAAGAAAATAAAGTTGCTGATGCCTTAAGTAGGAATGCTTGTCAACATTGAAACAGCATTGGGAGTAGTGCACAGATGGAGATAGAAGAATTGGTAGCAAAAGCAGCAACTCAAGATCCCAACTATGAAGCACTTTTGGTGAAATTACAAGCAAGGGATAAAACAGATTTCACAAAAAACCCACAAGGGTTGCTCTATTTCAAAAACAGGTTGTATATTCCAAATATAGAGTCATTAAAAAGAGAAATACTAGATGAATATCACAAACAGCCCTATGCAGGACATCCAGGGTACCAGAAGATGTTAACAGCCTTGAAAAAGAAGTTGTTCTGGCCAGGAATGAAGAGAGATGTGGCAGAATATCTGAGTAAATGTATGGAGTGTCAACTGGTCAAGGTTGAGCATCAACACCCAGCAGGACTCTTAAATCCCCTGCCAATTGCAGAATGGAAATGGGATACAGTTTCCATGGATTTTATAACAGGACTACCCAAAACCAAATACCAACATGATTCAGTAATGGTGGTCGTAGACACTTTGACCAAGGCTGCTCACTTTATACCTATAAAATCTACCTTTGGAACAGCTCAGGTAGCAAATGTTTTCTTAAAAGAGGTAGTAAGGCTTCATGGAGTTCCCAAAGTGATTATCTCAGATCGTGATGCTAAGTTTACAGCAGCATTTTGGAAAGGATTGTTTGCAGGAATGGGTACTAAGCTGAATTTTAGTACTGCCTATCACCCACAAACAGATGGGCAGACAGAAAGGACAAATCAAATCTTGGAAGACATGCTGCGTATGTATGTGATGGATAGACCATCAAAGTGGGAAGAGTATCTGCATCTAGCTGAGTTCGCTTACAATAATAGTTATCAATCCTATATTAAGATGAGTCCCTTTGAGGCACTCTATGGGAGGAAGTGTCGTACTCCCTTGAGCTGGAGTCAACCAGAGGATAAACTGGTGTTGGGACCAGATGCACTACAAGAAATGGAAAGAATTGTTAAACAAATACAGAAAAATATAAAGACAGCACAAGACAGACAGAAGAGCTATGCGGATAAGAAAAGGGTGCACCGAGAATTTAAAGTGGGGGATCATGTGTACTTGCGCATCAAACCCAAAAAGAGCACACTTTATGCGGGAAGTTGTGCAAAACTGGCTCCTAGATATTGTGGGCCTTTTGAGGTGTTAGAAAGGGTGGGACCAGTGGCTTACAAGCTGGCCTTACCACCTCATGTTAGAGTGCATAATGTATTTCATGTTTCATTATTAAAAAGATATGTGCATGATGCTTCTCACATAGTTGATTGGAATGTTGTACAGGTGGAACCAGAAGGGGAGTTTCTGCCAAAACCGCTTCAAATATTGGAGCGGAAAGAAATTGAATTGAGAAACAGAACAGTGGCCAGAGTAAAAGTGCAGTGGAAGCACTTTACTGCTGAAGAAGCCACCTGGGAAAGGGAAGCTGAAATGATGGAGAAATATCCATTTTTGTTTAAATGAACTCTGGTAGTTGAATAAGAACACCGAGGACGGTGTTTATTTTGAGAGGGGGAATATGTAACACCCCCAATTTGTGTGTTGAATTTTTAAAGTTAGACATTTGAATTTTAAAATCCTAAGGGGGTGGACCCCAAGGGATGACTATGGTGTGAATGTATTGGCATATTTTATTTGAGGAAATAAATAAAATGATTGTGCATTTTGACCAAAAAGAGAATTGAGATCACTTGCCAAATCCATGAGGATGGATAAGGCAACAAATCCCCAAAAATCTTTCAAAAATCCTTGAAAGAAATTTATTTAGATTTGAGAAGGAATCTAAATTTCCCCAATGAAGAGGAGTAGTTGGGAAGAGGTGAGAAAAAGCTGGAAAAGCTGAGGAAAAGCTTAAAGCAGCTTTAAAGGATCCCAAGATGGGAAGCCTAGGCTAAACAGGAAAGAAAGCATCCTGCTATTCTGGACGCAGAATTAGAAACATGCTTTGGGGGAATGATGAGCTTAAATAAGCTGCACCTAGAATAATCGGAGGTTGATCAGTGTTAGGAGGTGATCTCTGCTCGGGGGTGAATCCTGGGAGATAAAGAGGATTCTAAGGTTGGGAGGTTGGTCAATTTGCAGATTGTGTGGTATGTTCTGAAATTTTTATTGCTATGTTTTATTATAGTATGAATTGGCTACATATAAATTTTTATTTATGAAAATTGCAAAATTTTGGTGCTACATTTAACAGATCTGTCCTTAAGGATGCACCTTCCAGAATCTGTTTGTTGTAGACCAGAAACCTATAGAGTAGAAACTCCAGAATCTCTAAACCCAAGTTGGTCTAGATCTGAAGTTACTTGGCCTCTATAGATGATTAAATTTGTTATAATTCCCATAGACACCAAACTGATATGATGTGGTTATGTGTATTGAAAAAGAAACATTATAGTAACACTGAAAAAGGAAGTTTATGTAGCAGCATAATCATCAAGTAATATAATTAAAATATAGAGTGGTAATATGAACATTATACATCTATAGCTTTTACAAATTTCATGTGTGCATATGCTACCAATTATAATAGTACTAGCAAAATGAGTAACTATATTCTATTGAAGTTTGATGATATTTAGAATTTGAAAAACTTCACCTTTAATTCTATCTTGATTCTTAAATCAACACAAAGGAAAAACACAAAAGAAATCTCATTTCTATCCTGGAAATCCTATACAATCCTATTGATTGTGGATGGGCATAACCCAAATTATATCTATGGGAAGGTAAGGGACATAAAAACATATTGGCCGCACATTTTCCTTACTTCCAATACCAATCTTAAATTAATGATCACGGCAATATAATGTATTACAAAGCATATGAAAAAACATACGAAGGGATATACTAAGGATATTGGTATATCCATCAAAACTGAATGCGCCGAGAGTTATGTATGAGTAGTCGATCTTAATTTTAATATAGAACGGTATGAGAGCAGAGAACGAAAAAAAAAAAACGTAGTATAAATGCGTGAGGTATATACATATATATGAGTCCATCATGGAAATAAAGCACAGAGAATCTGACCAAACCACCGCGGTGAACAGGTAAACTATCTATATAATTTCCCACCGCCCTGTTATCCAAACATTTAACGTGAACCACCGCCTACGTTAGTAGGGTCGTGGGGTTACCTCACGAAGAAACGCCGCGAGCAACTCTTAGCTCGTTGGAACCTTGCGTTGCTATACGCATAAGATACATTTACATTTCCACACGAACCAGGGAAGTATTAAATCAAATCCACATCGAGTTAGAAAAAAAAAATAACCGAAATACTTCCATGCAAAGCGTAGTGAGGCTACGGTATTACAGTCGAGATTTTGTCTCTTTGGAAATATCTAAAGGATACCCCAAGGGAACTTCTCGGTCACGTCTGCGCAATTAAATTTGCTGCAGCTTCAAATTAGAATGCATCGAGAATCAAACTATGAAACAAAAATATTTCTGCCAGGATTGCAGTGCCCGTAATCTAGATACCCTAGCTTTTAAGGCTGAGGAGCATGGTGCACCTCCTCCAACGTCTGCTTTTCAATTTCCAAGCAAGGAGGGCATTCCATCCTCAGAATAGATGAAAAATCAAAGAAAACGAAATAGGACATCTGTTTTCATGCGCGCTGAACCCAACAGAGGATGGTGGGTAAAGTTTACCCCCTCTGCAGGCATAACGCTAACCGCCACCTAGCACAGATGAAACGCTGTACTGGTAGTCAATGAGCCGGTAGAAATTGAGTTAACTCCCGGAAGAACGCGAGCAGAGCCACCATTTACCGGTTGAGATCTGTCTCAGCTTTAAATCGAATGCGGGGAAGATCTAATGTCTTGCTGCCTAGCTTACTATAGCAGAAGAAGTACTGTAATATTCAACATAACAGAAAATAAGGAAATAAAACGATAGGAAGCAATGGGAACTTTTCACAGCAACATAATGCTCAAAGAACCCAGGTAGAGCGAAACTTACATGCCTCCGCCCGAGAGAACATGTTCACAGCGAACTTCTGTATACTGTAAACGGTGAATAGCCTGTTAGTGAAGATGGTAGGTAGCACTCGACCGGAACCCTAGTCCTCTGCCCAATAAACCCAGCAGATCCCGAGGGTGATTACGATGGGGCAGGGTGTCAATAGAGTGGTACCGGTCGATCTCAAATCGGCGCCGAGAAATTCTGAAGTTGTAGGTACGGAGGGGGGGTTATTGAGTAACCCTAACGTTGAGTGAGACCAAACGTAAACTGCTCTGCATTCACGAGTCTGGACACAGCTCAAATGTAAATCGACGATCCCTGTTAAGGCAATGTGGCAATGCTGGTACACCCTGGCGCGTCGCCATTCTCTCTCTCACAGGGAGAGACCGGTTCACAAAATCACGAATAATGAAGGGTTAACAGCCCGGCTGCATGCGCAGCCCTGCGTCGAGCAAGTATGAGGTTGGCGGAGCTGCACGTAACGCCAAAACCGGTACCACCACGCGGTATGGATTTCACATGGGAGAACGGCCCAACGTGCCGAGGAGTGCAGAGACGAGGAAATAGTGTTATTTCATTGTTTGATTGCAGGGTCCGGACGCCGACGAGCAGTCTGCTGCTAGTCGGATCGATGACATACGCGTCGAACCATGATACGGCTGCATGAATAATGAAGAGAAATTAATAATTTCAATCCTGTTAGGGTTAGTTGGAAAAAAAAAAAAAAACCATTCAGTATTGAAAACAGAAAAGAAAACCATGGCGGCCAGTTCTTGTGGCTCTGTCACAATTGTTTCGAATGAACCGCATGCTACGATCATGATTCGACGTAGCTCCACCGTACTGACCAGATTTCGAATTTTGAGAATGAAAGTGCGTGGCAAGAAACCGATGACGGAGTAGGTAAGGCGTACCATACCTGGCGGTCAAAGAAAAGTCTCGGCCACGCTGGTACACATGTGCATATAAAATTAGGTTATAAGCCTGCGGAAAATCTCCACTCAAAATAATATGGATGAGGGTTATTTTAATGCACTGTAATATCTAATGTCGCATCCATTTCATTATAAACAGGAGTCGGCCGAATAGAATGTACGTGTATAAATTATACATGTTCATGATAGAGCGAGGGCCTTTGAAATTGTTGGCCGAATATATATGATAAGAAATCTAAATATAAAAAAATAGATGCGCATTTTAGTTGTAAGACCTTGAGTTAATATCGTCAAGGTCATCGATGTACAGGGTATATATTATATATAAGAAAAAAAAAAAAGGGATTGTATATATATATGTTATATGTATATCTCTACGTGTTATACATAGGTACTTTCAAGTAAATATGGAAAAAAAAACCATATACAAGTACTATATGAAATAGAAGTATCGGTCTATATAATGATCTTTAATCATCCTATATAGGTCTATATAATTCCAAAGTACATGGATTGAATACCAAAATGGTTATATAAGGTGAGCGAAAAAGTGTGTTTATTATTATATCTATGGTTATACTATAGGAAAATAAATGCACCTCATCTCTTAATAATATAATGATACATATGGTTATATGTAGAGATATGGTATAAGGACATATGGGTGTTCAATACTATATGGAGAGGGAAATGTTAAAGGAGATAGTGGAAAGTATGATAAGAGTGCGAAATAATTATCTTAATAATTATGTGAATAGATTTGAGAACACCAATACAAAAAAAAAAAAAAAAAAATTCTCTACATTGGAGGCGTTACAGTTTATATCAGGAAATGAAAAGATTAGAATCATATTTATTTGATTTTAAAGTATTTCCTTGTTATTAAAAGAATGAGCTAGCTAATATACTACTTTTTATTTTTTGTATTGTTATCAAT
Organism: Pinus albicaulis; assembly: GCA_034641835.2. Classification (NCBI taxonomy): domain Eukaryota; kingdom Viridiplantae; phylum Streptophyta; class Pinopsida; order Pinales; family Pinaceae; genus Pinus; species Pinus albicaulis. The sequence goes on from CM076574.1 coordinate 1,127,659,333, forward strand.
GAAATGGGATCAACTGCAGAGTGTATTTTCATGATTTACATAAAATCTAGGGTTGTGTATTTAAGGAAATGAAAATCTCACAAAAGAAAAAAGATAAATATGTGGTAATGAAATGGGATCAACTACATAGAACTTCATAGAATATTTTCATGATTTAAATTAAAATTTAGAGTTGCATATTCAAGTAAATGAAAAGCTCAGAAATGAAACTATAAGATAAATAAATAGTAATAACTCTGTAAGATAAATAGGTAGTAAAAAATTTATGGATAGGAAGTTAGTATAAATTTTCGTAATATTGAAGCGAATTTAGTATGAATTTTAGTATATAAATATATTTCTTCAAGGCAGGTTAGTATTTGGCTTCGTATATAAATGTATATTTTTAATGCTCAATAAAAAAAAATTCAAGATTTGTTACCTTTCTCTCACTTCCTTGACTTGACTTGTGGATTTTAACTCACAAATATTCCCTTAAAAGTCATGTTTTTCCAACTTCCTTTTACTTGGTTATTTTAATTCAAAAATATCTTTTATAAAAGTGCATTTCATTTCTAGTTAATTTCTTCTTAATTATTCATCTTAAATTAAAATACCCTTAAAATTCATTATCCTTGGTGACGTTGTTTTCAAACTTTAATTTTTTAATTATAGTTTTTTTTTTTTAATTAGAAGGGTTTAGAAGAGTTCGTTTCATATCTAATTAATTTCTTCATAATTAATTATCTTAATTTAAAATATGCATAAAATTCTTTATTTTTTTTAATTAGAAATCTTTATTTTAGAATATGTTATTTAATTTGATTATTAATAATTATCAAATAGATGGTAAGGGTTTAATATTTGTAGAATTTTATATAATATTTTTAGTATAAATCACAAATCAAAGATTTAGATTTATCTTTAAAGTAGTTATGTCATATCTCTACTTTTAAGTAAATTGACTAATTTTAAAAAATTATCCCATGAATGTGTCATATCAACGTGAATTATTGTTTTGTAGACACATGGTATTAGTAGGAGTCTATTTACAAGTTAAAAATATAAATGGTATAATGGGGGCTAATCTCTATGGTTATATGCTTTATTAAATGTGTATATGTTTAACTCATATATTATTTTTTAAATTAATAATTATTATTATTATTTAAAAAAATATCATAATTTCCTCAATGAATTTTTATGATTTTTTAATCTTGGTAATGTGAGATGTATCATGATATAATTTTTTTTATGTTTATTGGCATTTACCAACATTTTAATTTATATAAATTTTGTAGTTATTATTATTGATTATAAATTAGAGAAACATAAAAACCATTATTTTTTAAATCCCTTATCATTAAACTTCCTTTTCTAAGAAACATTTTTCATTTACTAAGAATTTCAATTTTATATATTATTTTCAACCTCCTGTGGTTATCAATTATTGAAGAGAATTTCGGATTTTCCAGAGAACATTTGTGGACATTTAGAATCCCAACTAGCATCCATCTTCTAGATTATAATATTTTTACATATTATATGTATTGCTCCTAAATTTTTGTATTCTTATATATTGTATAGGTAAGTACAAAATAAATCATAATAATTTTAACTAAAATTAAGAGTATTAGTAATGTATATTTAATATTTCAAATCTAAAACTTGCTCCATTAAATATTTGATAAGTTTTTTACTATTGAATATATATATTTTAAATAAAAATCTACTCACAATAATTATTTATATAAAAATTAATAAACATAAATATTACAAATAATAATGTTTGTGGATTTTTTTTATAAGCACTATAAACTCTTAAAATTTCTTCCTTCATTTTCTATTTATATAAAAAATAATAAACATAAATACTAAAATCTCCAGTGTGTTTTAATATCAACTATCACTTGGTCATTGGGTAAAAAAATTCCAACACTCAATCATGTGATAATTGTTGATGGTTCTTGTAATCCAACACATGATCTTTCGGGATTCTTTTCATGTGTCGATCTTTGGACACACAAAACATTTTTAGGCCTATAACTTGGTTTGGCAAGGAACAATGGAGGAAAAAATCTATAAGCAACATCTAGCAAAGGAGGGTCTTGCACCAAGAGTTGGTTGTAAGAAACAAGTTCATAGGTTCCTGACTAAGAGGAAGTTTTAATTCTATTAAACCTTGAAGATAATGATAATGTTTCTAATAATTGTGATGAATTGAAAGAGTGACTCACCCAACTAGAGAATAGGGTTGAAGAGAATAGATTTCTAATGTTATGCATCACCAAAATATTCTCCTTTTATGAAGAGATTACTTGAACACCATTACTCAAGTTGGACTTCCAACTTTGAGGAGAATCTTCTCGAGGAGAATGAAGATGAAATATTTTACAAAGAAGAGAAAAATATGGCATGGAAAAATTGTGAAAATTTCATGGAATTGGAAAATATCAAGCATTCCATGGAAATCTCTCATGTTGAGATGGTCCAATTAACAAATTAGCATGTTGAAGAAAATGCTGGAAATTATGACTTGAATTTAGGACCAGCCACAATGTGAAATTTGAGTAAGAGAAATCATGCTAATGACCAAAATTTCAATAATGGTGACAAATTTATAGTGCAAAGCATAAAAAATAAAATAAAATCTAATAACATTGTTCACAACGTCACAACTGAGTAATAGAAGCCATGTTAATGACCAAAATTTCAACACTCGTGACAGAGTTATAGTACAAAGCTTAAATAATAAATATAATAACATATATCATCCTATGGAGCTAAGATTGCACACAGTGACATTGTCCTAGTACAAAACATTACTGGTAAATGTAATAAGGAAAGTTATGAAAATCCCCTACTTTGAAATGAAGTGAATCTCCCAAGTAAATTTACATGTGGTGATTGTCCTTGTTCTCAAGTGAGTTAATCAGAATAACTAGATTTTCACGGTTCAAGAGACACAATTATTGCATTAATTCAATAATAACGAGCTTCATGGAAGATGAAAGATAGCACAATTAACACAGAGAAAATATTGAAAACCTAGAGTTTCCAACTTTTATTCTTGTAGCATAAATTATTACATAGTATATTCCAATATTATTTTGAACGCAATATTAGTTATAACAAGTGCTCAACCTTACACAAGCTATAAAGTTTAATTTTACAACAGGTATCAAAGACCATTACAATCTTGCTACTTTCGATTCCTTTGAAACTCTTGGTTACTCCTATTCTCCAAAACTCATAATTCATTTCTATATAATATTTTCAATGCAATATTAGCTATATAAAGTGCTCAATCTTACATAAGATATAAAGTTTCAGTCTACAGCAGGTATCGGAGACCATTATAAGCATTCTACTTTGGATTCCATTGAAACTTTTGGTTACTCCTATGGTCCACAATTCATAAGAAAAATGCAACAGTCATACACCTCATCTCCAATGTAAATCGATGTAGAAATTCCAATCCATTGGATTTTATCTCTTAAAAGAACCACACCATCTAGGCTTGATTCTAGCTAAGGTTGTATGAAGTCTACAATATTTTAGCGATTTGTTAAAGAGAAACATCTCTTATGGTTGCATCAAAGTTCTACAAGACTTCAAATTTCAATAAATGCACTAATATGGTATGTATATACTTATTTACATACATCATAAATTATTAGAGGCAATGTAAGTGTAGTTATAAGGTCATAAAATTAATCAAGCCATGAAATAGAATATATTACAAGAAATATCACCATGAAAAAACCCATTGGTAAAAGAAAGCTTAAAGTGAATTTATAACATAGCCAAAATTAATCTAACACTGAAAAAAATGAGAAACAAGAATTATATTTAATTTTATTGAAGCGATAAGCGTGACCAAATTAAATATGCCCAATCCTAGTTGTCACAAACCTTATCTTCAATGAAAGCACCATTCATTTTCTGAGAGAGAAAAAAAAATACATCCAAGTTTCTGAGACACCCATTGAAGGTTCATGTGTTTGAGATAGTCACAAAAACCTAGAGGATATGAAAACTCAAAGATAATTCCTTTCACATTGTATTAAGCATCTTATGCCCAAAAATTAATGTTGGAAAATACATATTCCAGTGAGAAACTAAGTTGGATGAAATGAAAGTTACGGTAAGCATGTTGACCACCTCATTAAACTAGTTTGATATTAGAAGCTCACTATTCTCATTTCTAGATTATATTTATATTTCCATGGGCTTATTTGAAATCGTTTTAATTTGGACAACCAACATTATTAACTATCAAAGATTCAAACCTAGGGTTATGTTGAGTATCTCCATTTACTAGGGAAATCAAATCATCTTAAGTTGTATTCAATACTTTGTTGAAGTTTATTTTTACATCAAATATCACTTTATCCATTTAATTATATTATGGATGATTTAGATGCTGTTGTTATTATTATACATATTAACTTAATCTAGGTTGACTTGTAAAGATGGGGCAAGCTTTTGATTTTCTTCTTGCAAACAATTAATAGAAATTTCATTATTCAATCATTAGAAGTTTTCACAAAATGTATATTGAGATTATCCATTCAAATTTAAAATAATCCATGTATATTGAAATGAACAAAAAATTTCTCACACAAACACTCATAAATAAATAAAAAATTATAAAATTTTGACTTCACTATTGTATAGTACTATTTCCTGGGATCCTACTTTAAAGCATTCCCATTGCAACATATGATGCAATTTCTAGTTTATATACAAACAATATATTCATTTAACAACTATACAATTTCATTATTTAAATATTTAATAATAGCAATAATATTAATAATAATATATAAAAAAAATTAGTAATATTGATAATAATATATAGAGATTAGTTTAATTTAGGCAATGAAAAGAAATAATAACTTTAATATTTAATAATATTAAATATAGCGATTTTTTATTTTTATTTAAGCACTTACTAATCAACATCGTAAAAAAGAAAGATGCAGAAAATTACGATAGAAAAAAAAAAATAACCTCATTAAAAAAACAGAAAATTACGATTGATTTTCTTTTAACCCAGAAACTGACAATAAATTTTCTTTTAAGCTCCTTAAAAAAACACAAAATTAGGATCAATTTTCTTTTAACCTCATAAAAAAACAAAATGAGGATAAATTTTCCTTTAACCTCATTAAAAAAGCACAAGCTCACAACTTTTAACGTGATAAAAAAAGACACAAACTAACGGTGTTAATTGCATTGGATGAATTCTTACAAAATATTTCGGAAGTCGGTCGAACTCAGGGTTTGGGCTAACCGTTTAAAACATTTTTAAATTCATCCGTTGGATGTATGTCTATCTAAACAGAGCCACCTTAATTTCATTGCCAACATGTAGATGGATTAGGGTAACAGTGGTGCCAAAACTTTCGTTCTACCAAATTTTTTATGATAAATTGCAACGACTGCGTTGATTTTTCAAGTTGCAACTAATTGCAACTTTTAATTTTCCTTTCTTTTTCTGTAGATTATGGTTTTTGTTTCCTTATATTTCTGTTTCTGCATTTTCACCTATGAATTTTCACTGGTTTTAAGAGTTATATTCGATGGGATGGGGTTCTGTTCGATATTTGTGAGTTCTTTTCTGGTTTCACAACAATATAAAGTGTTCTTGTTGGCACTATTTTAACTATTAATTAAGGATACAGCAATATAGGTAAAATTAATTTCCGCTAAACCCCTCCTCTCGTTCAAATATTATGTTTATCATTATTGTTTATGTTCAAAATTACGTTCAATCAATTTTAATAATAATTGTCGACGTCGATCATCTGTAGCAAAGGGATTTTGAAGTGGAATGTGATCGATTTTAAATACAAACTACGGTGATAAATGGGCACGCCGTGATCAATTCGCTACATGTATGCGCTGGTGCACGTGTGACAATTGATTAAAAATCTAGCTCAGCTAAACTCCCGATCCTATCATTCCTCTTTTGTACTCCTGTGATTAAAGATTTAGTAATGGATCAAAAAATCAGGTCTGCTAAAGATGTCGTTACACTTTCTTGATTATAGTTATCATTCCTTTTTCATACTCTCTTCAATTTTAGGTTAAATTATCCGTTCATTTGTAATAGAAGTTTCCGTTAAATTAATTGTTATTTTAATTAAACAGTAACAATCGAATTCTAGTTTGATTGACTCAGATCACGGATGTTGAGGGTTGTTGTTGATGATGATTTATTTTAGATACAAACTCTTATAAATGGGTATTTTACATTCTAAACATTCGTGAGTTTCACAAATTGATAGCGAGCTATAAAAGAAAAATAATACTGAAATGATCTAAAACAGAAAATATATTCAGAATTTTCGTAATCCTATAAGTGAAATAATAGCCCATGCCGCGTTACAGTATTTCCATGCCTTCCATGGAAATTTAAGCAGGAACGTTACAGTATTTCCATGCCTTCCATGGAAATTTAAGCAGAAAACGAAAAACTTAGAGATCAACCTAGCCAGAACTTCAACATTTTCGCGTTTTTTAATAAAGCAATGTTAATTTCGCATCTTTTAATAAAACAATGAGCGAGCCAGGTTTCTTTTCCTTTCATTCGAAAGGGCATTTTAAAGTATTTCGTTAATTTAGATTAAAATCTAAGATTGTGTATGGGAGAAATGAAGCTGTGAGATCATGAGCCAGTGGTAAGTTCATGATAGTACGAGGTTTGGCAAGTGTGGTGTAATTATTAAAAAAAAATAAGTGAGTAAGCGAGTATGCTAGTTTTTTATTGCATTTATGAGTAATGAAATCGGATTTACTTTTCATTTATGGTATTTTCATGACTTAGATTAAAAAATTTAGAGTTATGTATTTATGGAAAAGAAAATATCACAAATAAAATAAATTAAAAAGAAATTATTATGAGTTTCAATATATAAATTTACACTCTCAAGGTTCCACAAAATTGCTTTTCAAGATTTGTCAACTTTCTCTCACCTTCTCTATTTAAAGATTATAATTCACAAGTCTTCCATGTCCATTATTTTCAGACCTTCTTTCTTTTATTTAGTTATTTGAATTCAAAAAACTTTTTTATAAGAGTACATTTTGTTTTTAATTAATTTCCACACAATTAATCTTTTTAATTTAAAAGATACTTAAAACACATTATTCCTTGAAATAATTGTTATTTTATATTTTTATTTAATTATCGTTAATGATTAGAAGGACAGTAGAGATCTAATCTTCATGGAATTTTCTACAATATTTTTAGTACTAGTGTCACTTATCAAAGTTTAGATTTATCTCAAAAGTGGTTATGTCATCTTTGTGCTTTTAAATAAATTGATCAATTAAAACAAATATCATATGGACATGAATTATAGTTTTATGGGCATGTCGTATTAGTAAGAGTCTGTTTACAAGTAAAAAATCTAAATGATAAAATGGAGGCTAATCTCTATGATTAAGAATATTGTTACATGTTGTTTTTAAATGTGTATATGTTTAACTCATACATTAATTCTTTTTATAATTAGTAATAATAATAATTTCAGATTGTAAACATCTGTGATCCATAATTGTTTAACTAATTCTTCCAAAAAAATAGCAATGTCATTAGGAGATGAACTACACTGGTTAGTTCCAAACGTGTTGGCCCTGCTAATGATATTGTGATTTTTCGGGAAGAATTAGTTAAATAAAAATTGTTCTTAAAAATAAAATTATAATTTTACTATCTAATTTTTGTTTTTTGTTTTTTTATTTTTATTTTGGGAAAGTGAGATGTATGGCGTAAGTGCTTTGATGTGTATTAACATTTACCAACCATTTAATTTATATGAATATGTTAATTTTTATTATTGATTATAAATTAGAAATTTTTTAAAACCATTATCTTTTGATTCTCTTATCATTAAGTTGTTTTTTAAAGCATTTTTCATTTACTAAAAATTCCAATTTGCAAACAATTATTTGTTTCATTATATTTTTCTCTTGTATTATAGTATTTTTACATATTATATATTTTACTCCTACATTATAATATTTTTAAATATTATATAAAAAATTATCAAATATATCACAATATTGTATATATAATATATAAATAATTAAACTTAAAGGTATTTATAATATCTTTTAATCATTTCAAATTTAAAGCTTACCCATTAAATATTAGCTGTGTTCTTATTATTAAATATATGTTTAAAATGATAAATTACATTACCTATTAATGATTATTTATATAAAAAGTAATAGACATAAATACTAAAAAAATCATTAATTTTAGTGTGATTTTTTAATAAGCATTCAAATCTTTTTAAAATTAGATTTTTAATTTTTTAATTCTTTTCTATATTTATATAGAGAGCCTTTGTAATCATAATCAATTGTAGAAAGGGAGAATGAATAAAGATACAAAAATATATTACCATATAAATAATTATTCGATGTTTAAGAAAATAAAAAAAATATATTAGTAATTTATAAAAATAATTATTTAACTTTCTCATAAATGTTGATAAAGAAAGTAGTTCAATGCTAATGATTGGATAAACTTACTCATTTTAAATATGATTGATTTTAAATATAAACTACTATGATGTGGTACTTGAAACTAGTTCACTGGCTATATGTGGTGTTTGTTTCCCCTATTTTAACTATTTCAAATATGGTACTGTTGTGATAATGGAGAAAAAGACCCCTCATTACCGTGAGGTAAAATTTAGCTCTGCTAAATATCTGGATCACCTTTCTTCCGTGCTATGTTAAAGGAGTATAGTTATAGTTGATTTAAATACAAATGATTGTGATGTGGTACTTGAAACTAATTCAGTGGCTATATGTGGTTCTTTTTTTTTCTTATTTTAACTATTTGGAAGTTGGTACTGTTGTGATAGTTGATTAAAGTTGTAGCAATGAAGCAATTACAATGGAACAAGAGATTACGCCTTGCTATGAGTTTAAATTCAGCTCTTATAAATATGTCGATCCTCTTTCTTTCATGTTATGTTAAAGGTGTATAGTTAATATTCATGCTCTATTCATTTTCTGTTGAAGGTGAGGTTAAATTAATTGTTTTGTTAATGAAACAATAATACGTAAATTTTGGTTACCTGGATGCAAGTGCTTTGTCATGATCGGAGGGGCCACCTAGGCGCCATGTGGCTGGACAACTGTCCAGCCCATTCGATCGCACATGGTCGCCCACTCAATGTTAAATTCCCGAGCAAGCCTATCTTAAATTCACACTTCACCACCTTCATTAGGAGGTCCTCCTGCTGCAGAGCATTGAAATCTCTCAATTCCATCACCATGGATATTGAGCATGTTACCTGTGCTCATTCGACCTCCATTGAGCTCTCCCTTCTCTTATCTATGCATGTCTCCCATTCCTCCTTTCGACCCCTGGTTCTTGGCCCTTCTTGGCCCTGTCTCAGCCTTCCCACAACATTCTCAGGTGGTGGCATGTCCTCTCCTGTGCTACCAAGCACTCCCTTCCTGTCATGCACTTATGTTCCTTCACGTGTCATGTCAAGGCATCACCGTATATAGTGTAGAAAAGCCAGAAGCCGCGACCTCCCCTCCAGACCACCCCTATCGCATGCCATGGGTAGGGAACTGAATCTTTTGGTGGGCTGGGAGGAGGCGAGAAGGCTTGACCTTGTTAAATTTTCAGCTCAATTATCCTTACAGCTACATGTCTCCCTTCTAGTTTCCTGCAGCATTCAGCCTAAAGACTGACTACACAAGTCAACCGTCCTGCATGAGCCAACCTTTATCCCTCACAAGATGAAGGCTCTCCCTGTGCAGATCACCTACAGTAGTAACCACCCCACCACCAGCAATTCAGGTTCTGATGATGGTATAAGCTCAAACAATGACATGGGAGATAAGAATGAGGAACACAATTAGCTCACGACCACCTTCAAATAGCCAGACACACCGGGTTCACAACATTCTCAGGTCACTAGCCACGCGCTAAGAAAGGAGGATGAAGACTCATTCTATCCTTGCAGGATTGTAGAGGGATAACCCAACTCCAGCAAGAAGAATGATTGTCCACACTAGTTTCAATTACAGGGTGCACTTCTCTCTTTCTAGTTTTCTTGTAGTGTTCTCTAGTCTAAACATGCTTTGGAAAACTTCGCTCTCAAACTTCAGTTTAAATTTTGCTACCCTGTATGATGGTTTCCCATTCAGGGAAGCGTCTATTTGGTGCTACTGGTGGACTGCTTTCCCCAGCTAGGGCAGTCTGTTTTCTGGTTTAAAACTCTTGATACTTCCCTCTGGAATTGGCTTGCCAAGTCTGGAGGAAGAGATATGTAATATTTTGCTCTGTATAATATAATAGACGTATTCTAACTTAGAAAAAAAACATAAATTTTGGTTTTGTCGAATTTCTTCACATGCTGCCATAGAAAAGGGTTGTCGCAGTGTATGGTGATTTATCTTGGATATAAACGCTCATAAATTGGTATGTAATATTTTATACATTCCTAGGTATTAGAAATTGATAGCCAGCAATAATGAGAAACACAATTTTTAGATGATATAAAATAGAAAATATACTCACAACTGAAATAGCATTCAGTGGTCTTTATAATATTTCCATTTTTTGGATTGAAATCAAGGTTGCTTATATTGGGAAATGAAAAGCCTAAAAAGTATTAAGATAAATTTGTAAAAGAAAGAAAGCTTGACATGAATTTATCACATAGTAAAAATTAATCTAACACGGAAAAAAAGAGAAATATTTAATTTTATTGAAGCGATAAGCATGACCGAATTAAATATTCCTAGCGCTAGTTGTCACAAACCTCATCTTCAATGAAAGCTTCAATTGTTTGGTCGAAGGTGAGGTTACATAATTTTTTTTGTTAATGAAGCAATAATACATAAATTTTGGTGACTCAGATGCAGGTGTTTTTCCGTGATCGGAGGGGCCCACTGGGCACCATGTGGCGGGACAACTGTCCAGCTCACGCACCCGCACATGGTCACCTTCTCAACATTAAATCCTTGAGCAAGCCTATCTTAAATTCACACTTCGCCACCTTCATTACGAGGTCCTCTTGCTGCAAAGCATTAAGAGCTATCGATTCCATCACCATGGCTATTAATCCTGCTACCCGCACTCATTCGACCTCCAGTCAACTCTCCCTTCTGTTATCTGTGCATGCCTCCCATTCCTCCTTTCGACTCTTGGTTCTTGGCCCTACTCAGGTCTCAGCCTTCCCATGACATTCTCAGGTGGTGGCGTCTCCTCTCCTGTGCTACCAAGCGCTCCCTCTCTATCCTGCACTTTTTTTCCTTCGTGTGTCATGCTAAGGCATCACTGTATGCAGTGTATAAGAGCTAGAGTCCGCGAAATACCCTCCATACCACCTCTATCGCATGCCATGGGCAGGGAATTGAATCTTTCAATGGGCTGGGAGGAGCTGACCAGACTCTACCTTGTTAATATTTTAGCCCAATTATCCTTGCAGCTACATGTATCCCATTTGGCTTCTTCAAGAATTCGGCCCAAAGAGCGACCGCGCAAGTCGACCATCCTTCCTGAGCCGGACTTTATCCCTCACAAGATGAAGGCTCTCCCTGTGCAGAGCACCTCTAGTAGCAACCACTCCACTAGCAGCAATTCGAGTTCTGACGATGGTAGAAGCTCAAACAACAACGCAGGAGATAAGAATGAGGACAACAATCAGCTCACGACCACCTCCAATTAGTCAAACACACTAGGGTCACCACATCCTGAAGTAACTATTCACACGCTAAGAAAGGAGGATGAAGACTCATTCTATGCTTGTAGGATCGAGGAGGAATAACCCAACTCTAGCAAGAAGAATGATGGTCCACACTAGTTTCAATTGCAGTGTGCACTTCTCTCTTTCTAGTTTTTTTGCAGCGTTCTCAAGTATAAACATGATTTGGAAGACTTCGCTCTCAAATTTTGGTTTAAATTTTGCTACTTTGTATGCGGGTTTCCCATTTTTGAAAACATCTATTTTGTGCTACTGGTGGACTGGTTTCCCCAGTTGGGGCAATCCATTTTCTGGTTTCAAACTCTTGATACTTACCTCTAGAACTAGATTTCCAAGTGTGGAGGAATATATATGTAATATTTTTCTCTGTATAATATAATAAATGTAGTCTAACTTAGGAAAAAAAAACGTAAATTTTAGTTTGGTTGAATTTCATCACATTCTACCATAGAAAAGGGTTGTTGGAGCGGATGGTGATTTATGTTAGATACAAATGCTCATAAATAGGTATGTAATATTTTAAACATTCCTGGGTCTTAGATATTCATAGCCAGCAATAATGAAAACACAATTGTTAGATGATATAAAATAGAAAATATACTCATAATCGAAATAGCATCTAATGGGCTTTACAATATTTCCATGTTTTGCATTGAAATCAAGGTTGTTTATATCGGGGAATGAAAAGCTTAGAAAGTCTTAAGGTAAATAGGTAGTTACAAGATTTATTTTGTGTCTTTTAATAAATAATAAACCTGCCAACATTATCATATTTATTTGATTTTAAAGTATTTCCTTGTTATTAAAATAATGAGATAGCTAATATACTAGTTTTTATATTTTTATATTGTTATATATGAAATGGAATTAGATGAAGAGTGTATTTTCATGATTTATATAAAATCTAGGGTTGTGTATTTAAGGAAATGAAAATCTCACAAAAGAAAGGAGATAAATATGTAGTAATGAAATGGGATCAACTACATAGAACTTCATAGAGTATTTTCATGATTTAAATTAAAATCTAGAGTTTTGTATTTAAGTAAATAAAAAGCTCAGAAATGAAACTGTGAGATAAATAGATAGTAATAACTTTGTAAGATAAATAGGTCGTAAAAAATTTATGGACAAGAAGTTAGTATAAATTTTAGTAACACTAAAGCGAACTTAGTATGAACATTAGTATATAAATGTAATTTTTCAAGGCAAGTTAGCATGTCTTCATATATAAATGTATATTTTCAATGCTCAATAAAATTATTTTTCAAGATTTGTTAGCTTTCTCTCATTTCCTTGACTTGAGGATTTTAATTCAAAATATTCCCTTGAAGGTGATGTTTTTAGGACTTCCTTTTACTTGCTTATTTTAATTCAAAAATCTCTTTTATAAAAGTGCATTTCATTTCTAATTAATTTCTTCATAATCACTCACCTTAAATTAAAATATCATTAAAATTCATTATCCTTGGTAATGTTGTTATCAAACATTAAATTTTTAATTATAGTTTATTTTATTTTAATTATAAGGATTTAGAAGAGTGCATTTCTTCTCTAATTAATTTGTTCATAATTAATTATCTTAATTTAAAATATACAAAAAATTTATTATCTTTGAAATGATTTTTTTTTTTAATTACAAATCTTTATTTTACAATATGTTTCTGGAATTTAATTTAATTATTAATAATTATCAAATATATTTTAAAGATTTAATATTTGTAGAATTTTCTATAATATTCTTAGTATAAATCACAAATCAAAGATTTAGATTTATCTTGAAAGCATTTATGTCATATCTCTACTTTTAAGTAGATTGACTAATTTTTAAAAATGGTCCCATGAATGTGTCATATCAACGTCAATTATTGTTTTGTAGACACATGGTATTAGCAAGAGTCTATTTACAACTTAAAAATATAAATGGTATAATAGAGGCTAATCTCTATGGTGATATGCTTTATTAAACGTGTACATGTTTAACTCATACATTAATTTTTAAATTAATAATTATTATTATTATTGAAAAAAAATTATAATTTTCTCAATGAGTTTTTATGATTTTTTAATCTTGGTAATGTGAGATGTATCATGATGTAAATTTTTTATCTTTATTGGCATTTACCAACCTTTTATTTATATTACTGTGGTAGTTATTATTATTGACTATAAATTAGAGAAACTTAAAAATCATTATTTTTTAAATCCCGTATCATTAAACTTCTTTTTCTAAGAAACATTTTTCATTTACTAAGAACTTCAATTTTATATATTATTTTCAAACTCCTATGGTATCAATTATTGAAGAGGATTTTGGATTTTCCAGAGAAAATTTATGGACGTTTAGAATACCAACTAAGATCCGTCTTCTAGATTATAATATGTTTACATATTACATATATTGCTCCTAAATTTTTGTATTCTTATATAATGTATAAAAAATATTACAAAATAAATCATAATAATTTTAACTAAAGTTAAGAGTATTAATAATATATATTTAATATTTCAAATCTAAAACTTGCTCCATTAAATGTTTGATATGTTTTTTACTATTAAATATATATATTTTTAAAAAAAAATCTACTCATAATGATTATTTATAAAAAAATTAATAAACATAAATATTACAAATAATAATGTTTGTGGATTTTTTTAATAAACACTAGAAACTTTGAAAATTTGATCCTTTATTTTTTATTTATATAAAAAATAATAAACATAAATACTAAAAGCTCCAATGTGTTTTAATATAGATAGCACTTGGTCATTGGGTAAAAATATTCCAACACTCAATCATGTGTTAATTTTTCATGTGATAACTGTTGATGGTTCCTGTAATACAACACATGATCTTTCAGGATTCTTTTCATGTGTGGATCTCTGGATAGGCAAAGCATGTTTAGGCCTATCACTTGGTTTCGCAAGGAACAATGCAGGAAAAAATCTATAAGAAACATGTAGCGAAGGAGGGTCTTGCACCAAGTGTTGGTGGTAAGAAACAACTTCATAGGTTCCTCACTAAGAGGAATTTTTAATTCTATTAAATCTTGAAGATAATGACAATGTTGCCAATAATTGTGATGAATTAGAAGAGTGACCCACCCAACTACAGAATACGGTTGAAGCTCTAGTTACTTCTAATGTTATGATTCACCAAAATATTCTCCTTTTATGAAGAGATTACTTGAACACCATTACTCAAGTTGGATTGCCAATTTTCAGGAGACTCTTCTCCAGGAAAATGAAGATGAAATACTGTAACACCTCTAGTTTAAGGAAATTTTTTTTTTTCTTTTTCTTTTCATATATACTGGGGTTTCATTTTTTATTTAATAACACATATATGCGCATATGTAAATATATATCACATATATATATATATATATTGTATAACATATATGGATATATATTTTGATAGAACTATTTGAAGGCGCAACCGTATGCATAGCACATATATATATAAAATAACCCCTTTGATATTATCATTGGGTCCTCACGTATATATAGAGACATGTAATAGATATCAATATGCGTTGACAATACTTTGGAATATCGATTAAGTAAATAATACATAACATACATTTCAATTAATCCATATATATCCATAGATCTATATATATATATATATATCCGCGTACGTCTACCATAGTCAAGATTTGGGCGCTCGAACTATAGGTATAATTACATATCAGGGCTTCCTTTGCAAATGATGAAATTTCGGGACTTTTTCTAACCCTAATCGTACCCATTTTGGTATTGTTTACTTGCAATTATTTGCCAGATTCTTCGCGGCGTAACATATTATTATTCGTTCATAATTATACAATAGCACCGAATGTAATAATGTGCAAGTATGCATATTGGCGTCGCTGAAATCAGGTAACCTCCGGACTCATTTCAACTTTCGGCGGTTTATCATAATTTGGGTTCTGAACCAGTGCAGACCCATTTTGATTTCATACGTGGAGGGCGAGATATGAGTACTGGTTCGTAGTATACGCATCGCACAGTGCTCTATTAGACTTGGTTTAACGTGTGAGTTTGATTTTTTTGTTGCGTTCGATGGTTCTGCAGGCAGGGATGGCGTCTCAGTCCTGAGAGGAAAGTACCTGCTGCCAAAGCATATCGTCCCATTCTCAACAAGAGGTTGACGGGTGGCTTTGCTATTTATCGTGTCGGCTGGCCCAAGTACTGTGTGAGCCGACTCCTGCCTCAAAGAATTATTAACTATAGGGTTAGCCCTCTATTCCTGTGCATGCGGTGCGTAGCTCCTCCATACTTCCTCTGCGCTCCTTAATATCATTTATTACCCGCCTGTCGACGTGTCTGAGTTTCCTCAATCAACATAGGGATTTTCTGATTTTCTGGGGCAGTGAGATTAGGGTTACTAGGGTTCTCTTTAAATCGAGGCTCTGGTGTCAATTTGTTCATCCGACCCTTCCCATTTATTTTTGTAATATAGAATCGTTGCCTTTCACCACTCCCTTAGCCTGTGGTTGGTAGTATAGCCGGATCAGGTTGCGGCTATAGTTTATCTTCTCTGGTTTTGTGTTTGTCTTCATGCAGGGTTTCTTCACCTAACTCGCGATTCTTTTATGGATGCCTCCTGTGCAGGGACGCGAAGCCATCACGAAGGTGTCGGACCACTGCCAAATGGAGAGACTCAGCGTAAGGGTTCACCTTATCTCTGAATCCCGTTGCTTTTATATCTCCTCACGTTCTGAGACTCCTTTTATTTCTTTTGTTGTTAGAGAACGTATGGAAGAGCTTAGGATTTTACTGTTGTAAGTTCTTCCATACGGCCGCAGAAGTGATGCATCAAAGTTGTGGGTTTGTGCTTTCGTTCAAATTTGATATCGTTTGAAATCATATGCTAGCTGTTAGAAACTATATCATGGCTATGTTTTTATGTTTTGTTAAACTGTCTCACTCGTGGCTATGGTCAAAGGCGTCATGGCCAGTCAGATTTAATATATTTCGAGTGACTTCGTTTCGAGTTAATGTCAAAAATGACTAATGTCTCGAACTCTCACATCAGTAATCTCTGTGCGTTAAAGGAAATTCAATTCTGTAGTCAGATAGGTTTAATGCTGGTAGCGTTCTTCACGAACAGAGGTAGGGTTGCGCCGCCTGTGGTATTTTAACATTTATGTCTTACTGCATGTCAAAGAAATCCAATTACTTTGCATAGAGATTAATATATACAGTGTGAAATCATATAGTCGGCCCTTATAATCTACACGCTGTCTCGTAGTAATTATTATTACAACTGTTATAATCTACACGCTGCCTCGTAGTAATTATTGTTACAAATGTTATTTACGCATCGTATCAACGTTTTATCTTTTGCCTTTGTTCGTTTCATCTAACGTTAAAAAGGTACTCAAAATGCCGTGGGTTATAAATATCAGTATGGTCAGAGGAATTCGTTTGACATAGGCCCAATGCCTAGTAATTTAATTAAACACCATGCATTAATGTAGTTTGACTATACATTTGTTCAAATAGCTGTAGGGATCATATATATATTTCATTTTAACATAAATTATTCGTATTTATATCTCCTTTTAACATATATGGATCATATATATGTATAGCTCATTTGTAGTCGATGTTAAAAGGACCTATTTGTGTTAGTTCTTGATACTTATTAATATATATATAATTTTTTTGTTAAATGCATATACATGTATTCGATAGTTCATTTGGTGGTGTACATTCAGCATAGATTAAATCCATTTCCATAATATTTATTTCAAGGGTTAGAGGTGAATTTAAAATGAAATATACCCTATAATTGCTATGAATGCTATAATACTCCTATAGAGTAGCATTACTTCTTTATCTAGAAGAATTTCGAATTCCATATTTTCATGTCTTTACTTTCTTTACCTCAGTTCAGCTACAATATTTTCCTAGCATACATATGAGCATATAATGTCACCTTTGTATCTACATGGAACAAGATAATATTTAATTATCTGTAGAGACTAAGTAACTACAGATTTAAACCGACCTTGGTTTAGAGTTTCTGTGGTTTCTACTCTATGGATTTCTGGTCTACAACTAAAAAGAATTTGGGAGGTGAATGCTTTAAGAAGGGTTCTGTTAAATGTAGTACTAAAATCAATCATACCATTCAAATTAATTTTTATATGTAGCCAATTCATACCATAATAAATAAGAATAACAAGCATTTCAAAACATACCACTATTGCAAATGACCAACCTCCCAACCTTAGAGTCCTCTTTGTCTCCCAGGACTCACCCCCGAGCTGAGATCACCTCTCAGAATAGACCAACCTCTGATCTTCTTAGGAGCAGCTTATTTAAGCTCATATTTCCCCAAAGCATGTTTCTAATTCTGCGTCCAGAATAGCAGGATGCTTTCTTTCCTGTTTAGCCTAGGCTTCCCATTTTGGGAATCTTTAAAGCTATTTTATGCTTTTCCTCAGCGTTTCCAGCTTTTCTTACCTCTTCCCAATTACTTTCCTCATCATTGGCGAAATTTAGATTCCTCCTCAAAATCTAAATTAATTTCTTTCAAGGATTTTTGAAAGATTGTGGGGATTTGTTGCCTTATCCATCCTCATGGATTTGGCAAGTGATCTCTAAATCTCATCTTGGTCAAAATGCACAATAATTTTATTTATTTCCTCAAATTAAATATGCAAGTACATTCACACCATACTTATCCTTTGGGGTCCACCCCCTTAGGATTAAAGTTCAAATGTCTAACTTTAAAAATTCAACACACAAATTGGGGGTGTTACATATTCCCCCTCTGAAAATAAACACCATCCTCGTTGTTGTTATTCAACTACTAGAGTTTACTTAAACAAAAACGGATATTTATCCATCATTTCAGCTTCCCTTTCCGAGGTAGCTTCTTCAGCAGCAAAGTGCTTCCATTGCACTTTTACTCTAGCCACCGTTCTGTTTCTCAATTCAATTTCTTCCCGCTCCAATATTTGAAGCGGTTCTGGCAGAAACTCCCCTTCTGGTTCCACCTGTACAACATTCCAATCAACTATGTGAGAAGCATCATGCACATATCTTTTTAGTAATGAAATATGAAACACATCATGCACTCTAACATGGGGTGGTAAGGCCAGCTTGTAAGCCACTGGTCCCACCCTTTCTAATACTTCAAAAGGACCATAATATCTAGGAGCAAGTTTTGCACAACTTCTAGCATAAAGTGTGCTCTTTTTGGGTTTGATGCGCAAATACACATGATCCCCTTCTTTGAATTCTCGGTGCACTCTTTTCTTATCAGCATAGCTTTTCTGGCGATCTTGTGTTGTCTTGATATTTCTTTGTATCTGTTTAACAATTCTCTCCATCTCTTGTAAGGCATCAGGTCCCAGCATTAATTTATCTTCTGGTTGGCTCGAGCTCAAAGGAGTACGACACTTTCTTCCCTATAGTGCCTCAAACGGACTCATTTTAATAGAAGATTGGTAGCTGTTATTATAAGAAAATTCAGCTAAATGCAGATACTCCTCCCACTTTGATGGTCTATCCATCACATACATTCTCAACATATCCTCCAAAATTTGATTCGTCCTTTCTGTTTGCCCGTCAGTTTGAGGGTGATAGGCAGTACTAAAATTCAGCTTAGTACCCATCCCTCCAAACAATCCTTTCCAAAACGCTGCTGTAAAATTAGCATCTCGATCTGAAACAATTACTTTGGGAACTACATGAAGCCTTACTATCTCCTTCAGGAACACATTTGCTACTTGAGCTGTTCCGAAAGTAGATTTTACTGGTATAAAGTGGGCAGCTTTGGTTAAAGTGTCTACTACCACCATTACAGAATCATGTTGGTATTTGGTTTTAGGTAGTCCTGTTATAAAATCCATGGAGACTGTGTCCCATTTCCACTCTGCAATTGGCAAAGGGTTTAAAAGACCTGCTGGATGTTGATGCTCAACTTTAACTAATTGACATTCCATACATCTACTTAAATACTCTGCCACATCTCTCTTCATTCCTGGCTAGAACAACTTCTTCTTCAAGGCTGTTAACATCTTTTGGTATCCTGGATGTCCTGCATAGGGCTGTTTGTGATATTCATCTAAAATTTCTCTTTTTAATGACTCTACATTTGGAATATACAACCTGTTTTTGTAATAGAGTAACCCTTTTTGGTTTTGAGTGAAATCAGTTGTATCCCTTTTCTGTAGTTTCACCAAGAGTGTTTCATAGTTTGGATCTTGATTGACTGCTTTTCTCACCAATTCCTCTACCTCCATCTGGGCACTACTCCCAATACTATTTAAATTTTGACAAGCATTTCTACTTAAGGCATCAGCAACTTTATTTTCTTTCCCCTTGATATGTTTTATGTCCATATCAAATTCACTTAAAAAGGAAAACCATCTGGCTTGCCTTGCATTCAGGTCAGTTTGGGAAAAGAAATATTTAAGGCTAATATGATCAGTCATCAATGTGAACTTCTTCCCCAGAAGATAGTGTTGCCACATTTTTAAAGCATGGATAACAGCTGCAAGTTCCAAATCATATGCACTAAAATTCTGTTCATGTATTTTCAGTTTTCTAGATTCATATGCAATAACTGAATTTTCCTGCAATAGGACTCCTCCTAACCCCTCTCTGCAAGCATCTGTACAAACAACAAACTCTTTATCAAGGTCAGCAATTTTCAGTATAGGGGCTGAAATAAGTTTTTGTTTTAATTGTTTGAAACTGATTTGACATTTCTCAGTCCACACGAACTTGACACCCTTTCTTTGCAATGAAGTGATGGGATGTGCTATAGCAGAAAATTTCTCCAGAAATATACGATAGTAGCCCGCCATCCCCATGAATGACCTTACTGCTGAAACATCAGTTGGGACGGGCCAATCTTTAATTGCTTTTATCTTTTCAGGGTCAACTGCAAGGCCTTTTTCAGAAATAATATGCCCCAAATATTGAATCTTATCCCTGTAAAACTCACATTTACTGAGCTTAGCATATAGCTGATTTTCTTTCAGATTTTGTAGCACTATCCGCAAATGTTCTTGATGTTCCTCTTCATTTTTGGAGTAGACCAAAATATCATCTATGAACACCAGAAAAAATTTATCCAAATACTTATTTAACAAACTGGTCATCAGGCACATAAAAGTGGCAGGGGCATTTGTCAGTCCAAAAGGTAGGACTACAAATTCGTAGTGTCCATACCGTGTTCGAAAATTTGTTTTGCTAATATCTTCTTCCTTGATTCTGAGCTAGTGATACCCAGTTCTTAAGTCAATCTTTGAAAAAACTGAGGCCCCTCTCACTTGATCAAAAAGATCATCAATTCTAGGAAGTGGATATCTATTCTTAATGGTCAACTTGTTCAGTTGGCGATAATCAATGCACATCCTGAACGTTCCATCCTTCTTTTTCACAAATAAGACCGGTGCTCCCCATGGAGAGACGCTTGGTCTAATGTACCCTTTATCCAGCAATTCTTGCAGCTGCATCTTCAGCTCCATAAGTTCTGGTGGACTCATTCGATAGGGGGCTCGGGAAACAGGTGTGGCCCCCGTCACCAGATCTATGGAAAAGTCAATTTCTCTTTTTGGGGGAAGATGAGGAATCTCATCTGGGAAAACTTCTTTAAATTCCCTTATCACCGGTAATTCATTCAGCAAATTTTCTTCAGCCCTCTGTTCTATTTCTTCCACATGTACTGCATAAACTTGGTATCCTTTTCTAGCTGTTCTTTTTAATTGTAAAGCTGATATTTGTCTTACTGAAATGGATTTTGGTTTCCCTTTTAGTGTAAAAGGTTTCCCTTCTTCATCCACACAATGTAGTGTTTTATCCCAGCAGTTCATCAGAGCTTTTTTCTTTTCCAGCCAGTCCATTCCTATCAGCAGGTCATAGGATCCTAATGGAAATATGTTCAAATTTACTTCTGTTGGAAAGCCATTTAATTGTATTGCTGTTTTGGGCAATTTATGTGTGACTTTTCTCTTGGTTCCAGTGGCCAGCTGTACCAACCATGACTGCTGAAACTTTTCAGGTTTAATTTTACATTTTTCTACAATTCCAGGACTAATGTAACTTAAAGAAGCACCTGGATCAATCAAAACAGTGACAGGTAGGTCAGAAATCTTACCCTCCATTTCCACCATGGTTGCTTGATGTTTTGCTTGCCGATTTTCCAATGCTGCACTGATAGTTGGTATATTTCTGGCTATGTCATTTAATGTTGTTGCCTCTCGCTCTCTGCTGATCATATGAATATTTCGATGGGGGCAGTCCCTCATCATATGGGGTTCTCCACAGCCCCAACATTTCAAAGGTTCCTTCATTCTAACTGTCCCATCCTTTTTATTGTTCCCCTCTACTTGTTTTGAAGCCACTTGGGACTGAGCAGTTTGGCTTTCTTTTGGTTTAGTGAATTTTTTCCGCTGATGATCTCTGCCAAAATTCCTTAGATATGCTGGTTTTTTGTCTTTTCCCTTTGAACTCTCCCTTGTTCAACCAGCTCTTCCCTTGTTCAGCCTTCCCTTTAAACTGCTGATAGCATAATCTTGCTTTTCTAAAAGCTTCGTCCATTGTCTTTGGGTTGTCAAACTCAATTTTCTCCTTGTACACAGTAGGCAAGCAATTCAAAAACCTTTGTACCTTTGTCTTTTCTTCCCTAATGTAAGGGACATATCTCAGTAAATTGGTGAACTTAGTGACAAACTCATCGATAGTGAGCTGTCCTAGTCTAAGTTCATGGAATTATTTCGCTTTATCATCATAATAACGTTCGTTCAAAAAACGATTTTTGAACTTAGCCTGAAAATCTTCCCAAGTAACTGTCTTTTCATCAATGGAATGCACCATTTTTTTCTCTTCCCACCATAGTGTAGCTTTCCCTTATAGCTGGTACACAGCTAATTTGGCCTTCAGATTGCTCTCATATTCATAAACTTGGAAATACTTGATCATGTTCAGCAACCAAGCCTTAGCATCTTCCTCCTTCTCCCCATCATAGGAGGGAGGTTTGATCTTTCGGAACTCCCCCTGCAACTCTCTTTTCTATTTATGTTGATGTCTAGCAGCCTCATCATCATCAGACTCATCCATCTTTCTCTTTCCAGAACCTTCGCCTTCCTGGATGTTCCGGGAAGTTAGCTCTCTAATGAGCTTTTCCTGCTCCTTACTGGCTGATGACAACATGTCATTCTGGCTTCTTAGTTCAGCCAATTCTCTTTGCAGCCTGTGCAACATAGCCATTACTGGGGCATTGGGATCTGGAGTAGCAAACTCATCACGCAGATCCACATAAATTCCTCCCTCTTCAGCCATTTTAGCACCACTGTACACACTCATACATTTGATTAGTAAGATAAAAAAAAAACAATCTCTACAATGTTCAATACATTCAGAATTTTTGTGAGCACAATAACAACAGCCCAGTTTTTGCACTTGGGCTCTGATACCATTTGTAACACCTCCAGTTTAAGGAATTTTTTTTTTTTTTTTTTCATATATACTGGGGTTT
This sequence comes from Pinus albicaulis, assembly GCA_034641835.2. Lineage (NCBI taxonomy): Eukaryota > Viridiplantae > Streptophyta > Pinopsida > Pinales > Pinaceae > Pinus > Pinus albicaulis. The sequence goes on from CM076574.1 coordinate 1,127,682,568, forward strand.
CATTTTGTATTTAATAATATTCAATATTCCTCATTTGTACTCCTCCTGTGTACCTTAAAACCATATAATATAAGTCTAGACCCTAGGTACATTCATCTCATACATATATAATACATATACCACTTATATGTATATAACACCTATACTACTTATATATATATCCTTTGATAATATGGTTGGAATGCGCATATGTAAATATATATCACATATATATATATATATATATATATATATATATATTGTATAACATATATGGATATATATTTTGATAGAACTATTTGAAGGCGCAATCGTATGCGTAGCACATATATATATAAAATAACCCCTTTGATATTATCATTGGGTCCTCACGTATATATAGAGACATGTAATAGATATCAATATGCGTTGACAATACTTTGGAATATCGATTAAGTAAATAATACATAACATACATTTAAATTAATCCATATATATCCGCGTACATCTACCATAGTCGAGATTTGGGCGCTCGAACTATAGGTATAATTACATATCAGGGCTTCCTCTGCAAATGATGAAATTTCGGGACTTGTTCTAACCCTAATCGTACCCATTTTGGTATTGTTTACTTGAAATTATTTGCTGGATTCTTCGCGGCGTAACATATTATTATTCGTTCATAATTATACAATAGCACCGAATGTAATAATGTGCAGGTATGCGTATTGGCGTCGTTGAAATCAGGTAACCTCCGGACTCATTTCAACTTTCGGCGGTTTATCATAATTTGGGTTCTGAACCAGTGCAGACCCGTTTTGATTTCATACGTGGAGGGCGAGATATGAGTACTGGTTCATAGTATACGCGTCGCACAGTGTTCTATTAGACTTGGTTTAACGTGTGAGTTTGATTTTTTTTGTTGCGTTCGATGGTTCTGCAGGCAGGGACGGCGTCTCACTCCTGAGAGGAAAGTACCTGCTACCGAAGCATATCGTCCCATACTCAGCAAGAGGTTGACGGGTGGCTTTGCTATTTGTCGTGTCAGTTGGCCCAAGTACTGTGTGAGCCGAGTCCTACCTCGAAGAATTATTAACTATAGGGTTAGCCCTCTATTCCTGTGCATGCGGTGCGTAGCTCCTCCATACTTCCTCTGCGCTCCTTAATATCATTTAGTACCCGCCTGTCGACGTGTCTGAGTTTCCTCAATCAACATAGGGATTTTCTGATTTTCTGGGGCAGTGAGATTAGGGTTACTAGGGTTCTTTTTAAATCAAGGCTCTGGTGTCGATTTGTTCATCCGACCCTTCCCATTTATTTTTGTAATATAGAATCGTTGCCTTTCACCACTCCCTTAGCCTGTGGCTGGTAGTATAGCCGGATCAGGTTGCGGCTACAGTTTATCTTCTCTGGTTTTGTGTTTGTCTTCATGCAAGGTTTCTTCACCTAACTCACGATTCTTTTATGGATGCCTCCTGTGCAGGGACGCGAAGCCATCGCGAAGGTGTCGGACCACTGCCAAATGGAGAGATTCAGCGTAAGGGTTCACCTTATCTCTGAATCCCGTTTCTTTTATATCTCCTCACGTTCTAAGACTCCTTTTATTTCTTTTGTTGTTAGAGAATACAGTATCTCATTATCCTCGGATTGTTTTTCGTAGAGCGGACAGAGTGTCGGCATCTCCGGCTGGAGATCTAGCCTGTTCTCTAGCGTTTTTCAAGCTTCATTTTATTTTCCTGGCGGTGCTCTTGTTTGATTTATATATACACCGATTTTCTCCTTATCATAATTTTTCTAGACTGCAATGATGTAAACCCTAATTGGTTGAGTGCTAATTCCCGGTCTATCACTGCCTCTTTCAGCACGCCTCCCATGTGAAGAAACCTATCCTCTTGTTTTTTTTTTCAAGTCTTGGAGCGGCTTAGGTTTCTTTGTATCTCGATTTGGATAAGTAGGCGTACAAATCTCTTTACACAGCGTGTGGATTTCTCGATTTTACCATTATAAGCGTCGATGCGATGCCCGGGTAGGAAGAAAATTTCGATTCACAGGTAAATCCTAAGTTCTTCCATACGGCCGCGGAAGTGATGCATCAAAGTTGTGGGTTTGTGCTTTCGTTCAAATTTGATATTGTTTGAAATCATACGCTAGCTGTTAGAAACTATATCATGGCTATGTTTTTATGTTTTGTTAAACTGTCTCACTCGTGGCTATTGTCAAAGGCGTCATGGCCAGTCAGATTCAATATATTTCGAGTGACTTCGTTTCGAGTTAATGTCAAAAATTACTAATGTCTCGAACTCTCACATCGGTAATCTCTGTGCGTTAAAGGAAATTCAATTCTGTAGTCAGATAGGTTTAATGCTGGTAGCGTTCTTCACGAACGGAGGTAGGGTTGCGCCGCCTGTGGTATTTTAACATTTATGTCTTACTTCATGTCAAAGAAATCCAATTACTTTGCATAGAGATTAATATATACAGTGTGAAATCATATAGTCGGCCCGTATAATCTACACGTTGTCTCGTAGTAATTATTATTACAACTGTTATAATCTACACGCCGCGTCGTAGGAATTATTGTTACAACTGTTATTTACGCATCGTATCATCGTTTTATCTTTTGCCTCTGTTCGTTTCATCTAACGTTAAAAAGGTACTCAAAATGCCGTGGGTTATAAATATCAGTATGGTCAGAGGAATTCGTTTGACATAGGCCCAATGCCTAGTAATTTAATTAACCACCATGCATTACTGTAGTTTGACTATACATTTGTTCAAATAGCTGTAGGGATCATATATATATTTCATTTTAACATAAATGATTCGTATTTATATCTCCTTTTAACATATATGGATCATATATATGTATAGCTCATTTGTAGTCGATGTTAAAAGGACCTATTTGTGTTAGTTCTTGATACTTATTAATATATATATAATTTTTTTGTTAAATGCATATACATGTATTCGATAGTTCATTTGGTGGTGTACATTCAGCATAGATTAAATCCATTTCCATAATATTTATTTCAAGGGTTAGAGGTGAATTTAAAATGCAATATACCCTATAATTGCTATGAATGCTATAATACTCCTATAGAGTAGCATTACTTCTTTATCTAGAAGAATTTCGAATTCCATATTTTCATGTCTTTACTTTCTTTACCTCAGTTCTGCTACAATATTTTCCTAGCATACATATGAGCATATAATGTCACCTTTGTATCTACATGGAACAAGATAATATTTAATTATCTGTAGAGACTAAGTAACTACAGATTTAAACCGACCTTGGTTTACAGTTTCTGTGGTTTCTACTCTACGGATTTCTGGTCTACAACTAAACAGAATCTGGGAGGTGAATGCCTTAAGAAGGGTTCTGTTAAATGTAGTACTAAAATCAATCATACCATTCAAATTAATTTTTATATGTAGCCAATTCATACCATAATAAATAAGAATAACAAGCATTTCAAAACATACCACTATTGCAAATGACCAACCTCCCAACCTTAGAGTCCTCTTTGTCTCCCAGGACTCACCCTCGAGCTGAGATCACCTCCCAGAATAGACCAACCTCTGATCTTCTTAGGAGCAGCTTATTTAAGCTCATATTTCCCCAAAGCATGTTTCTAATTCTGCGTCCAGAATAGCAGGATGCTTTCTTTCCTGTTTAGCCTAGGCTTCCCATTTTGGGAATCTTTAAAGCTGTTTTATGCTTTTCCTCAGCTTTTCCAGCTTTTCTTACCTCTTCCCAATTACTTTCCTCATAATTGGGGAAATTTAGATTCCTCCTCAAAATCTAAATTAATTTCTTTCAAGGATTTTTGAAAGATTGTGGGGATTTGTTGCCTTATCCATCCTCATGGATTTGGCAAGTGATCTCTAAATCTCATCTTGGTCAAAATGCACAATCATTTTATTTATTTCCTCAAATTAAATATGCAAGTAGATTCACACCATACTTATCCATTGGGGTCCACCCCCTTAGGATTAAAGTTCAAATGTCTAACTTTAAAAATTCAACACACAAATTGGGGGTGTTACAAATACTTTCGAAAGAAGAGAAAAATATGCCATGGGAAAATTGTGAAAATTTCACGGTATCGGAAAATCTCAAGCTTTCCATGGAAATCTCTCATTTTGAGATGGTCCAAGTAACAAATCAGTATGTTGAACAAAATGCTGCAAATTATGACTTGAATTTAGCACGAGCCAAAGTGTGAAATTTGAGTAAGAGAAATCATGCTAATGACCAAAATTTCAATAATGGTGACAAATTTATAGTACAAAGAATAAATAAAAAATATAATAACATTGTCCACATCGTCACAGTTGAGGAAAAGCAGCCATGTTAATGACCAAAATTTCAACACTCATGACAGAGTTATAGTACAAAGCCTAAATAAAAAATATAATAACATATATCATCCTATGGACCTAAGATTGCACATAGTGACATTGTCCTAGTACAAAATATGACTGGTAAATGTAATAACAAGAGTTATGAAAATCCCCTACTTTGAAATGAAGTGAATCTCCCAAGTAAATTTACATGTGGTGACTGTCCTTGTTCTCAAGTGAGTTAATCAGAATAACTAGATTTTCACGGTTCAGGAGATACAATTATTGCATTAATTCAACAATAATGAGCTTCATGGAATACAAAATATAACACAATTAACAAAGAGAAAATATTCAAAACCTAGAATTTTCACCTTTTATTCTTGTAGCATAAATTATTACATACTATATGCCAAAAGTTATGGTTTCCTGACAAGTGTAATATAATATTTTCAATGCAATATTAGCTATATGAAGTGCTCAATCTTACACATGATATAAAGTTTAAGTTTACAACAGGTATCAAAGACGATTACAAGCTTGCTACTTTGGATTCCGTTGAAACTCTTGGTTGTCCACAATTCATAAATCAATTCATAAGGAAAACAAAGCAGTGATACACCTCATCTCCAATGTAAATTGCGTAGAAAATCCCATCCATTTGATTTTATCTCTTAAAAGAACCACACCATCTATGGTTGATTCTAGCTAAGGTTGTGTGAAGTCTACAATCTTCCACCGATTTTTCAAAAGAGAAACATGTGTTATGGTTGCATCAAAGTTCTGCAAGACTTCAAATTTGAATAAATTCACTCATATGGTATGTATATACTTATTTCAATACATTATATATTACTCGAGGCAATGTAAGCATAGTTATAAGTTCATAAAAGTAATAAAGCCATGAAATAAACTATATTACAAGAAATACCACCATGAAAAAACCCATTGGTAAAATAAAGCTTGACGTGAATTTATCGCATAGCCAAAATTAATCTAACATAGAAAAAAAGAAGAGAAACAACAATTATATTTTAATTTCAATGCAATTTTGATTTTCTTCTTGCCCAATTTTTATTTTCTTCTTGCAATTTTGATTTTCTTCTTCTTAAATTCACACTTCACCACCTTCATTACGAGGTCCTCCTGCTGCAAATCATTAAGAGCTCTCGATTCCATCACCATGACTATTAAGCCTGCTACCTGCGCTCATTTGGCCTCCATTCAGCTCTCCCTTCTATTATTTGTGCATGCCTCTCATTCCTCCTTTTGACCCCTGGTTCTTGGCCATGCTTAGCCCTATGTCAACCTTCCCAGGAAATTCTCAGGTGGTGGCATCTCCTTTCCTGTGCTACCGAGAACTGCCTCCCTGTCCTGCACTTATGTTCCTTCGCGTGTCATGCCAAGGCATAACCGTATGCAGTGTAGAAGAGATGGAGGCCACGACCTCCCCTCCAGACCACCTCTATCGCTTGCCATGGGTAGGGAACTAAATATTTCAGTGGACTGGGAGGAGCTGAGAAGACTCGACCCTATTAATACTTCAGCCCAATTATCCTTGCAGCTACCTGTCTCCCTTCCGGCCTCCTCAAGCATTCGGCCCAAAGAGCGACCGCGCAAGTCGACCATCCTACCTGAGCCAGACTTTATCCCTCACAAGATGAAGGCTCACCCTATGAAAAGTGCCTCCAGTAGTAGCCACTCCACCAGCAGAAATTCGAGTTTTCTGACAATGGTAGAAGCTCAAACATCGATGAAGGAGATAATAATGAGGACAAAAATTAGCTCACAACCACCTCCAATTAGCCAAACACACCATGGTCGCCACATCCTCAGGTCACTAGCCACATGCTAATAAAGGAGGATGAAAACTCATTCTATGCTTGCAAGATCGAGGAGGAATAACACAACTCCAGCAAGAAGAATTATGGTCCACACTAGTTTCAATTGTAGGGTGCACTTCTCTCTCTTTTTTTTTTTTTTTAGCGTTCTCTAGTCTAAACATGATTTTGAAGACTTCACTCTCAAACTTAAGTTTAAATTTCGCTACTGTGTATGTTCATTTCCAATTCTGGGTAGCGTCTATTTTTTGCTACTGGTGAACTAGTTTCCCCAACTGGGGTAGTCCATTTTCTGGTTTAAAATCTTGATACTTCCCTCTGGAATTGGCTTGCCAAGCCTAGAGGAAGAGATCTGTAATATTCTGATCTGTATAATATAATAGATGTATTGTAACTTAGAAAAAAAAAAACGCAAATTTTGGTTTCGTTGAATTTCATCACATCTTGCCATAGAAAAGGGTTGTCGCAATGGATGGTGATTTATGTTAGATAAAAACGCTCATAAATGGGTACGTAATATTTTAAACATTCCCAGGTCTTAGAAATTCATAGCCATCAATAACGAAAAACAAAATTGTTAGATGTTATAAAATAACAAATATACTCATAATAGAAATAACATCCAATGGGCTTTACAATATGCATATCTAAAGTGCTCAATCTTACACAAGATATCAATTTTAAGTTTACAGTGGGTATCAGAGACCATTACAAGCTTGCTACTTTGGATTCCGTTGAAACTCTTGGTCACTCCTATGGTCCACAATTCATAAATCAATTCATAAGAAAAATGTAGCAGTGATACTCCTCATCTCCAATGTAAATTGATATAGAAATTCCCATCCATTGGATTTTATCTCTTAAAAAAGCCACACCATCTAGACTTGATTCTAGCTAAGGTTGTGTGAAGTCTACAATATTCCAGCGATTTGTCAAAAGAGAAACATCTCTTATGGTTGCATCAAAATTCTGCACGACTTCAAATTTGAATAAATGCACTAATATTGTATGTATATGCTTATTTCAATACATCATAAATTATTTGAGGCAATGTAAGCATAGTTATAAGGTCATCAAAGTAATCAAGACATGAAATAGACTGTATTACAAGAAATACCACCATGAAAAAACCCATTGTTAAAAGAAATGTTGACATGAACTTATCATATAGCCAAAATTAATCTAACATGGAAAAAATGAGAAACAACAATTATATTTAATTTTATTGAAGCGATAAGCATGACCGAATTAAATATTCCCAACCCTAGCTGTCACAAACCTCATCTTGAATGAAAGCATCATTCATTTTTTAGAGAAAAAAAAAACATCCAAGTTTCTAAGACACCCATTGAATGTTCATGTGTTTGAGATAGTCACAGAAAACTAGAGGATATGAAAACTCAAAGATAATTCCTTTCACGTTGTATTACGCATCTTATGCCTAGAAATTAATGTTGAAAAATACATATTCCAATGAGAAACTAAGTTGGATGAAATGAAAATCATGGTAAGCATGTTGACAAGCTCATTAAACTAGTTTGATATTAGAAACTCACTATCCTAGTTTCTAATTTATATTTATCTTTCCATGGACTTATTTGAAATCATTTTAATTTGGACAACCAACATTATTAACTGTCAAATATTCAAACCTAGATTGATGTTGAGTATCTCCATTTACGAGGGAAATCAAATCATCTTAAGTTGTATTTAATACTTTGTTCAAATCTATTTTTACATCAAATATCACTTTATCCATCTAATTATATTATGGATGATTTAGATGTTGTTGTTATTAATATACATATTAATGTAATTTAGGTTGACTTGTAAAGATGGGGCAAGATTTTGGTTTTCTTCTTGCAAACAATTAATAGAAATTTCATTATTCAATCATCATAATTTTTCACAAAATCTATATTGAGATTATCCATTCAAATTTAAAATAATCCATGTATATTGAAATGAACAAAAAAATTCTGACAAAAACACTCATAAATAAAATAAATTGTATAAAATTTTGAGTTCAGCATTGTATGCCACTATTTCTTAGGATCCTACCTTAAGTCATTCACATTACAACATATGATGCAATATCTAGTTTATATACAAACAATATATTCATTTAACAACTATACAATTTCATTGTTTAAATATTTAATAATGACAATAATATTAATAATAATATATAAAAAGATTAATAATATTAATAATAATATATAGACATTAGTTTAATTTAGATGATAAGATTAAATAATAATTTTAATATTTAATAATATTAAATATAACGATTTTTTATTTTTATTTAAATATCAATTATCTAGCACTTACAAATCAACCCAAAAAAACCAACAAAGTTGAAAAGGAAAGTATCGAATTCAACGACGAACTAGTTAAATTGGAATCATTAAATGGCGGGGATTATCTTTGCAGCGAACTAAAACGCAGAGAATGTCAGTGAAATTCGAATCAGATGCAAATGAAAATGCGATTAAAAAAATAATAATAACCTCATTAAAAAAACAATAAATTACGATAAATTTTCTTTTAACCCATAAACTCACAATAAATTTTCTTTTAACCTTCCTAAAAAAAAATTAGGACAAGTTTTCTTTTAACCTCCTTGAAAACAAAATTAAGATAAATTTTCTTTTAACCTCATTAAAAAAGCACTAGCTCACACCTTTTAACGTGATTAAAAAAGCACAAACTACCGGTGGTAATTGCATTGAATGAGTTCTTACAAAATATTTCCGAAGTCGGTCGAACTCAGGGTTTGCGCTAATCGTTCAAAATATTTTTAAATTAATCCAATGGATGTATGTATATTTAAAGAGAGCCGCCTTAATTTCATTGCCAACATGTAGATGGAATAAGGTAAGAGTGGTGCCAAAACTTTCGTTCTACCAAATTTCTGATGATGAATTGCAACGACTACTTTAATTTTTTCAAGTTGCAACTAATTGCAACTTTTAATTTTCCTTTCTTCTTTTGAAGATTATGGTTTTTGTTTTCTTATATTTCTGTTTTTACATTTTCACCTATGAATTTTCACTTGTTTAAATAGTTATCTGGGATGGGATGGGGTTTATGTTGGATATTTGTGAGTTCTTTTCTGCTTTCACAAAAATATAAAGTTTTCTTAGTTTTCTTTTTGGCACTATTGTAACTATTGATTCAGGATATGGCAATATAGCAAACAATTTGGCTGATACTTTAGGTAAAATTAATTTCCACTAAAGCCTTTCTCTCTATAACATGTTCAAATATTATATTTATCATTACTATTTATGTTCAAAATTACGTTCAATTAATTATAATAATAATTGTTGATATTGATCATCTGTAGCAAATGGTTTTTTAAGTGAAATGTGATCGATTTTAAATACAAACTACGACGATAAATGGGTAAGCGGTGATCAATTCGCTACATGTTTTAACTATTTTTGAAGTGTATGCACTGTAATCGTGTGACAATTGATTAAAGCTTTAGGGTTATGTATTTATCGAAAAGAAAATATAAAAATTAAAATTAACTAAAGAGAAATTATTATGAGCTTCAATATATAACTTTACACTCTCAAACCTCCACAAAATTTCTTTTCAAGATTTGTCAACTTTCTCTCACTTCTTTTATTTAAAGATTATAATTCTTAATTTTTTCGTGTCCATGATTTTCAGACCTTCTTCCTTCTATTTAGTTATTTGAATTCAAAAAACTTTTTTATAGGATTATATTTTGTTTTTAATTAATTTCCTCACAAATAATCTTTTTAATTTAAAAGATACTTAAAATACATTATTTCTTGAAATAATTATTATTTTAGATTTTTATTTAATTATCACTAATGATTAGTAAGATGGTAGTAGGATCGTGGATCGATTCCTTTGAAACTCTTGGTTACTCCTATGGTCCACAATTCATAAATAAATTCATTTCTATATAATATTTTCAATGAAATATTAGTTATATAAAGTGCTCAATCTTACAAAAGATATTATGTTTAAGCTTACAACATGTATCGGAGAACATTACAAGCTTGCTACTTTGGATTCGGTTGAAACTCTTGGTTACTTCTATGGTCCACAATTAATAAATCAATTCATTAGAAAAATGCAGCAGTGATACACCTCATCTCCAATTTAAATTGATGTAGAAATTCCTATCTATTGGATTTTATTTCTTAAAAGAACCACAACATCTAGGCTTGATTCTAGCTAAGGTTGTGTGAATTCTATAATCTTCTAGCGATTTGTCAAAAGAGAAACATCACTTATGGTTGCATCAAAGTTCTGCAAGACTTCAAATTTGAATAAATGCACTAATATGGTATGTATATGCTTATTTCAGTACATCATAAATTATTTGAGGCATTGTAAGCGTAGTTATAAGGTCATCAAAGTAATCAAGCCATGAAATATTCTATATTACAAGAAATACCGCCATGAAAAAATCCATTAGTAAAATAAAGCTTGACGTGAATTTATGACATAGCCAAAATTAATCTAACACCGAAAAAATGAGAAACACCACTTATATTTAATTTTATTGAAACGATGAGCATGACCGAATTAAATATGCCCAACCCTAACTATCACAAACCTCATCTTCAATGAAAGCATCATTCATAAATACATCCAAGTTTTTGAGACACCCATTGAATGTTCATGTGTTTGAGATAGTCACAAAAAACTAGAGGATATGAAAACTCAAAGATAATTCCCTTCACGTTGTATTAGGAATCTTATACTTAGAAATTAATGTTGGAAAATACATATTCCATTGATAAACTAAGTTGGATGAAATGAAAGTCATTGTAAGCATGTTGACCACCGCATTCAACTAGTTTGATATTAGAAGCTCACTATTCTCATTTCTAAATTATATTTATATTTCCATGGGCTTTGAAATCATTTTAATTCGCACAACCAACATTATTAACTGTCAAAGATTCAAAGCTAGGGTTATGTTGAGTATCTCCATTTACAAGGGAAATCAAATCATCTTAAGTTGTATTTAATACATTGTTGAACAGACTCTTAAGTTGTACTTAATACTTTGTTGAAGTTTGTTTTTACATCAAATATCACTTTATCCATCTAATTATATTATGGATGATTTAGATGTTGTTGTTATTATTATACATACTAATGTAATTTAGGTTGACTTGTAAACATGGGGCAAGCTTTTGATTTTCTTCTTGAAAACAATTAATAAAAATTTCATTATTGATTCATTATAAGTTTTCACAAAATCTATATTGACATTATCCATTCAAATTTAAAATAATACGTGTATATTGAAATGAACAAAAAATTTCTCACACAAACACTCGTAAATAAAAAAAAATTGTATAAAATTTTAAGTTCAATCTTGTATGCTACTATTTTTAGGATCCTACCTTAAGGCATTCCCATTGCAACATTTGATACAATTTCTAGTTTATACACAAAAAAATATACTCATTTAACAACTATAAAATTTCATTGTTAAAAAATGTAATAATGACAATAATATTAAAAATAATATATAAAAAGATTAATAACATTAATAATAATATATAGACATTAGTTTAATTTGGGCGATGAGATGAAATAATAATTTTAATATTTAATAATATTAAATATAGCGATTTTTTAGTTTTATTAAATATCAATTATCTAGCACTTACAAATCAACCCAAAAAAACAAACAATGTTGAAAAGTGTATCCAATTAACCGATGAAACTAGTTAAATTGGAATAATGAAATGGCGGGGATTATCTTGGCAGCGAACTAGAACGCAGAGAATCTCTGCGAAATCTGAATCAGATGCGAATGAAAATGCGATAAAAAAAGAAAATTAGCCTCGTAAAAAAGAAAGATGCAGAATGTTCCAATAAAAAAAAAAATTAACTTCATTAGAAAACAGAAAATTACGATAAATTTTCTTTTAACCATGAATTTTCTTTTAACCTCTTTAAAAAACTAAATTAGGATAATTTTTCTCTTAACCTCATAAAAAAGCACAAAATTAAGATAAAATTTCTTTTAACCTCATTAAAAAAGCACCAGCTAACAATTTTTAACGTGATAAAAAAAGCACAAACTAACGGTCGTAATTGCATTGGATGAATTCTTACAAAATATTTCCGAAGTTGGTCGAACTCAGGGTTTGCGCTAGCCGTTCATAATATTTTTAAATTCATCCGATGGATGTATGTCCATTTAAAGATAGCCACTTTAATTTCATTGCCAACATGCAGATGGATTAGGGAAACACTGGTGCCAAAAATTTCGTTCTACCAAATTTCTGATAATGAATTGCAATGACTGCTTTGATTTTTTCAAGCTGCAACTAATTGAAACTTCTAATTTTCTTTTCTTCTTCTCCAGATTATGGTCTTTGTTTCCTTATATTTCTGTTTTTCAATTTTCACCTACGAATTTAAACTGGTTTCAATAGTTAACTTGGATCGGATGGGGTTTATGTTCGATATTTGTGAGTTATTTTCTACTTTCACAATAATATAAAGTGTTCTTGTTGGTGCTATTCTAACTATTGATTCAGGATATGGCAATATAGCAAACAATTCGGTTGAGACTTCAGGTAAAATTAATTTCCGCTAAAGCCCTCATCTCTATTACATGTTCAAATATTATATTTATCATTACTATTTATGTTGAAAATTACGTTCAATTAATTATAGTAATAATTGTTGATGTTGATCATCTGTAAAAAAAAAAAGGGTTTTTGAAGTGAAATGCGATCGATTTTAAATACAAACTATGGTGATAAATGTGTACTCGTGATCAATTCGCTACATGTTTTAACTATTTTTGAAGTGTGTGCATTGTCCTGGTCTGACAATTGATTAAAAATATAACTCTACTAAACTTCCGATCCTGTCATTCTTAGTTTGTACTCCTATGATTAAAGATTTAGGGTTTTGTATTTATGGAAAAGAAAATATCAAAAATAAAATTACCCAAAGAGAAATTGTTATGAGCTTGAATATATAACTTTACACTTTCGAAGCTCCACAAAATTTCTTTTCAAGACTTGTCAACTTTCTCTCACCTCTTTTATTTAAATATTATAATTCACAAGTCTTCTGTGTTCATAATTTTTATGGACGTCTTCCTTCGATTTAGTTATTTGAATTCACAAAAACTTTTTTATAAGAGTAAATTTTGTTTTTAATTAATTTTCTCACAGTTAATCCTTTTAACTTAAAAGATACTTAAAATACGTTATTTCTTGAAATAATTATTATTTTAGATTTTTATCTAACTATCACTAATGATTAGGAGGATGGTAGGGATCTAATCTTCATGGAATTTTCTACAATATTTTTAGTAGTAGAGTCACTTATCAAAAGTTTAGATTTATTTCAAAAGTGGTTATGTCATCTTTGTGCTCTTAAATAAATTGATCAGTTCAAAAAAAAATGTCATATGAGCATGAATTATGGTTTTATGGGCATGTGGTATTAGTAATAGCCTATTTACAAGTAAAAAATCTAAATGATAAAATGGAGGCTAATCTCTATGATTAAGAATATTGTTACATGTTGTTTTTAAATGTGTATATGTTTAACTTGAATACATTAATTCTTTTTATAATTAATAATAATAATAATATTTTCAGATTGTAAACATATGTGATCCATAATTGTTTAACTAATTCTTCCGGAAAAATAACAATAGAACTACACTGGGTAATTTTAGTGTGATTTTTTAATAAGCATTCTAATCTTTTTAAAATTAGATTCTCAATTTTTTAATTGTTTTATATCTTTATATAGAGAGCCTCTATAATCATAATTAATCGTAGAAAGGGAGAATGAATAAAGATACACAAATATATTACCATATAAGTAATTATTCAGTGTTTAAGAAAATATAAAAATATATTAGTAATTTATATAAATAATTATTTAATTTTCTCATAAATGTTGATAAAGAAACTACTTCAATGCTAATGATTGGATAAACTTACTCATCTTAAATATGATTGATTTTAAATATAAACTACTATGATGTGGTACTTGAAACTAATTCACTGCCTATATGTGGTGTTTTTTCCCCTATTCTAACTATTTCGAATATGGTACTATTGTGATAATGATTAAAGATCTAGTGATGGAGCAAAATATCCCTCGCTGCAGTCAGGTGAAATTTAGCTCTGCTAAATATCCGGATCACCTTTCTTCCGTGCGATGTTAAAGGAGTATAGTTATAGTTGATTTAAATACAAACAACTATGATGTGGTACTTGAAAATAATTCACTCACTATATGTGGTTCTTTTTTTTCTTATTTTAACTATTTCGAAGCTGGTACTATTGTGATAATTGATTAAAGTTGTAGCAATGGAGCAAAAGCAATGGAACAAGAGATTGCACCTTGCTATCAGTTTAAAGTCAACTCTTCTAAATATTTCGATGCTCTTTCTTTCATGTTATGTTAAAGGCGTATAGCTATTATTTATGCTCTGTTCATTTTCTGTTGAACGTGAGGTTAAATTAATTGTTTTGTTAATGAAACAATAATACATAAATTTTTGTTACCCTGATGCGGGTGCTTTGCCATGATCGGAGGGCCACCTGGGTGCCATGTGGCAGGACAACTGTCTAGCACACGTGCCTTCACATGGTCACCTGCTCAACGTTAAATTCCTGAGTAAGCTTGTCTTAAATTCACACTTTCCCACCTTCATTACGAGGTCCCCCTGTTGCAGAGCATTAAGAGCTCTCGATTTCGTCACCATGGCTATTAAGCTTGCTATCTGCGCTCATTCGACCTCCATTCAGCTCTCCCTTCTCTTATCTGTGCATGCCTCCCATTCCTCCTTTAGACCACTGGTTCTTGGCCCTGCTCAGCATTGTCTCAGCCTTCCCAGGACATTTTGAGGTGGTCTCATCTCCTCTCCTGTGCTTCCAAGCACTCCCTCCTTGTCCTGCACATCTGTTCCTTCGCGTGTCATGCCAAGGCGTCACCGTATGCGGTGTAGAAGAGATGGAGGCTGTGACCTCCCCTCTAGACCATTTCTATCGCACGGCATGGGTAGGGAACTGAATCTTTCGGTGTGCTGGGAGGAGCCAAGAATACTCGACCTTGTTAATATTTTAGCCCAATTATCCTTTCAGCTACCTGTCTCCCCCCTAGACTGCTCAAGCATTCAGCCCAAAGAGCAACCACACAAGCCCACCATCCTGCCTGAGCCTGACATTATCCCTCGCAAGATGAAGGCTCTCCCTGTGCAGAGCGCGTCCAGTACCAGCCACTCCACCAGCAGCAATTCGGATTCCGACGACAGTAGAAGCTCAAACAGTGACGAAGGAGATAAGAATGAGGATAGAAATAAGCTCATGACCACCTCCAATTAGCTAGACACACATTGGTCGCCACATCCTCAGGTCACTAGCCACACACTAAGAAAGGAGGATGAAGACTCATTCTATTCTTGCAGGATCGAGGAGGAATAACCCAACTTCAGTAAGAAGAAAGATAGTCCAGACTAGTTTCAATTACAGGGTGCACTTCTCTCTTTCCAGTTTTTTTGTAGCTTTCTCTAGTCTAAACATGCTTTGGGAGACTTCTCTCTCAAAAATAAGTTTAAATTTCTCTACAGTGTATGTTGGTTTCCCATTCGGGGCAGCGTCTATTTTGTGCTATTGGTGAACTGGTTTCCCAAGCTGGGGCAGTCAAT
Source organism: Pinus albicaulis (assembly GCA_034641835.2). Classification (NCBI taxonomy): domain Eukaryota; kingdom Viridiplantae; phylum Streptophyta; class Pinopsida; order Pinales; family Pinaceae; genus Pinus; species Pinus albicaulis. The sequence goes on from CM076574.1 coordinate 1,127,698,405, forward strand.
TTTTTGGTTTAAAATCTTGATACTTCCCTCTAGAATTGGCTTGCCAAGTCTGGAGGAAGAGATATGTAATATTTTTCTCTGTATAATATAATAGATGTAGTGTAACTTAGAAAAAAGTAAATTAAATTTTGTTTTGGTTGAATTTAATCACATGCTGCCATAGAAAAGGGATGTTGTAGCGAATGGTGATTTATGTTAGATACAAATGCTTATAAATTGGTATGTAATATTTTAAACATTCCTGGGTCTTAGAAATTGCTAGCCATCAATAATGAAAAACACAATTTTTGGATGATATAAAATGGAAAATTTACTCATAATCCAAATAACATCGAATGGGATTTCCAATATTTCCATGTTTTTCATTGAAATCAAGGTTGTTTATATCGAGAAATGAAAAGCTTAGAAATTCTTAAGACAAGCAGGAAGCAAGCTTATAAATTCTTAAGATAAATAAGGAATTACAATATTTATTTTGTGTCTTTTAATAAATAATAAGCCTACCAACATTATCATATTTATTTGATTTTAAAGTATTTCCTTATTATTAAAAGAATGAGCCAACTAATATACTAGTTTTTATTTTTTATATTGTTATCAATGAAATGGGATCAATTGTAGAGTGTATTTTAATGATTTACATAACTTCATAGAGTACTTTCACGATTTAAATTAAAATCTAGAGTTGCATATATAAGTAAATGAAAATCTCACAAATGAAACTGTGAGACAAATAGATAGTAATAACTTTGTAAGATAAATAAGTAGTAAAAAATTTATGGACAAGAAGTTAGTATAAATTTTAGTAATACTAAAGCGAAGTTAGTATGAAGTTTAGTATATAAATGTATTTTTTTCAAGGCAGGTTAGTATTTGGCTTCCTATATAAATGTATATTTTCAATGCTCAATAAAATTGTTTTTCAAGATTTGTTAGCTTTCTCTCACTTCCTTGACTTGACTTGAGGATTTTAATTCACAAATATTCCCTTAAAAGTGATGTTTTTTAGACTTCCTTTTACTTGTTTATTTTAATTCAAAAATATATTTTATAAAAGTGCATTTCATTTCTAATTAATTTCTTCATAATTACTCATCTTAAATTAGAGTATCCTTAAACTTCACTATCTTTGGTAATGTTGTTTCAAACTTTAACTTTTTAATTATATTTTGTTTATTTTAATTAGAAGGGTTTATAAGAGTGCATTTCATATCTAATTAATTTCTTCATAACTAATTATCTTAATTTAAAATATACATAAAATTCATTATCTTTGAAATGATTTTTTTTTTTTAATTACAAATCTTTATTTTAGAATATGTTTCTGGAATTTAATTTGATTACTAATAATTATCAAATAGATAGTAAGGATTTAATATTTGTATAATTTTCTATAATATTCTTAGTATAAATAAAAAATCAAGGATTTAGATTTATCTTGAAATTAGTTATGTCATATCTCTACTTTTAAGTAAATTGACTAATTTTAAAAATTGTCCCATGAACGTGTCATATCAACATGAATTATTGTTATGTAGACACATGGTATTAGCAAGAGTCTATTTCCAAGTTAAAAATATAAATGGTATAATGGGGGTTAATATCTATGGTTATATGCTTTATTAAATGTGTACATGTTTAACTCATACATTAATTCTTTAATTAATAATGATTTTTTAATGTTGGTAATGTGAGATGTATCATGATGTAATTTTTTGATGTTTATTGGCATTTACCAACATTTTAATTTATATTACTGTGGTAGTTATTATTGTTGACTATAAATTAGGGAAATTTAAAAACAATTATTTTTTAAATCCCTGATCATTAAACCTTTTTTTCTAAGAAACGTTTTTCATTTACTAAGAATTTCAATTTTATATATTATTTCCAACCTTCTGTGGTTATCATTATTGAAGAGGATTTTGGATTTTCCAGTGTGAGAGAACATTTGCGGATGTTTAGAATCCCAACTAGTATCCATCTTCTAGATTATAATATTTTTACATATTATATGTATTGCTCCTAATTTTTTGTATTCTTATCTATTATATAAAAATATGTACAAAATAAATCATAATAATTTTAACTAAACTTAAGAGTATTAATAATATATATTTAATATTTAAAATGTAAAACTTGCTCTATTAAATATTTGACAAATTTTTTATTATTGAATATATATATTTTTAAATAAAAATCTACTCAATGATTATTTATATAAAAATTAATAAACATAAATATTACAAATAACAATGTTTTTGGATTATTTTTATAAACAATAAAAACTTTTAAAATTGGATCCTTCATTTTCCATTTATATAAAAAAATAATAAACATATATACTAAAATATCGAGTGTAAAAATATCAACTAGCACTTGGTCATTGGGTAAAAATATTCCAACACTCAATCAGATGATAATTTTTTATGGTTCCTGTAATCCAAAACATGATCTTTCGGCCTATCACTTGGATTGGCAAGGAATAATGGAGGAAAAAATCTATAAGCAACATGTACCAAAGGAGGGTCTTGCACCAAGAGTTGGTGGTAAGAAACAAGTTCATAGGTTCCTGACTAAGAGGAATTATAGTTTTAATTCTATTAAACCTTGAATATAATGACAATGTTGCCAATAATTGTGATGAATTGAAAGAGTGACTCACCCAACTAGAGAATAGGGTTGAATCTCTAGTTAGTTATAATGTTATGCTTCACCAATATATTCTCCTTTTATGAAGAGATTACTTGGACACCGTTAATGAAGTTGGATTGCCAATTTGCTGGAGAATCTTCTGCATGAGAATTAAGATGAAATATTTTCCAAATAAGAGAAAAATATGACATGGAAAAATTGTGAAAATTTCATAGAATCGGAAAATCTCAAGCATTCCATGGAAATCTGTCATGTTGAGATGGGTAACAAATCAGCATGTTGAAAAAAAATGCTGGAAATTATGACTTGAATTTAGGACAAACCACAGTGTGAAATTTGAGTAAAAGAAATCATGCTAATGACCAAAATTTCAATAATGGTGACAATGTTATAGTACAAATCATAAATAAAAAATCTAATAACATTTTTCACAGCGTCACAGTTGAGTAATTGGAGCCGTGTTAATGACCAAAATTTCAACACTCATGACAGAGTTATAGTACAAAGCCTAAATTAAAAAAAAATAACATATATCATCCTATGGAGCTAAGATTGTACACAGTGACATTGTCTTAGTACAAAATATGACTAGTAAATGTAAGAACTAGAGTTATGAAAATCCCTTTCTTTGAAGTGAAGTGAATCTCCCAAGTAAATTTACATGTGGTGACTGTCCTTGTTCTTGTTCTCAAGTGAGTTAATCGCGATAACTAGATTTTTACTGTTCAGGAGACACACTTATTGCATTAATTCAATAATAATCAGCTTCATGGAATACAAAAGAAAACACAATTAACACAGAGAAAATATTGTAAACCTAGAATTTCTAGTTTTTATTCTTAGCATAAATTATTACATAATATATGCCAAAAGTTATTCTTTCCTAGCAGGTGTTGTATAATATTTTCAATGCAATATTAGTTATATCAAGTGTTCAATATTACATAAGATATAAAGTTTAAGTTTACAACAGGCGAGACCATGACAAGCTTGCTACTTTTGATTCCTTTGAAATTCTTGGTTATTCCTATGGTCCACAATTCATAAATAAATTAATTTCTATATAATATTTTCAATGCAGTATTATTTATATAGAGTGCTCAATCTTACACAAGATGTCAAGTTTAAGTCTACACTAGGTATCTAAGACCATTACAAGGTTGCTACTTTGGATTATGTTGAAACTCTTGGTTACTCCTATGGTCCACAATTCATAAATCAATTCATAAGAAAAATGCAGCAGTGATACACCTCATCTCCAATGTAAATTTATGTAGAAATTCCTATCCGTTGGATTTTATCTCTTAAAAGAACCACACCATCTAGGCTTGATTCTAGCTAAGGTTGTGTGAAGTCTACAATCTTCCAGCGATTTGAAAAAAGAGAAACATCTGTTATGGTTGCACCAAAGTTCTACAAGACTTCAAATTTGAATAAATGCACTAATATGATATGTATATGCTTATTCCAATACATCATAAATTATTTGAGTCAATGTAAGCGTAATTATAAGTTCTGTTGGAGTTAATGCTTACATTCCATACTTAAGAAGTTGGTTTGTGACGGTTGAGAAATTCTCTCAACCTCTCTCTCTAAATTAGGAATAAGTTGGATCTCAGAAACTCTATTTAATAGAGCAATCTGACTGTAATTTGTGTGTGAGTGTGTGTGCACATACACCATTTGTGCATAATATAATTATGTTTTTGTAATTGTGTGATTTTCTAGCTATTTTCATCATGGTATCAGAGCTTCAGGTCAAATCGCTAAATAAAACTTTGTAGAGGTCTGAGTGTGGAGCTTCGGTGTGATCAATCTCTGTCATGAGAGTCTATCTCTGGGTCGCTACCATATAATCTTAGGAACGAGGATCCGACGCTGTCATTCTTGTGAGCCGACGCTGCCAACAAGAGAACCGGCCCAACTTGCAAGATTTTATCATGCTAACGCAGGGCAGTTAACCGTAATCGCAGAGCACGCTGTCCTTTTGGGGAATTTGAACAGCAGTAGGCTGTCTATTGCCACATTTCAGATTCCAGCGTAAGAGGGCAATACAGATGGGAAAAATTGCAAAGATCTGATCAAATTTCTGCGATCTAAAACATCGCAATGATTCGTGGGTATCCAGTGTTTGGATCCGGGAGCACAATATGAAAAAGGTTTGAAGTTTTTATTTAGAAGAGACCACCTCGCCGTGTTATACGTGGAAAAAAAATTGATGTCCTTTAGCAAACAGTCTTGGAAGCTAACCGCAGTATCATGTATTACTATAATCGTCAGCTGTCTCCATCATTGATTACCTGGTGCCTGATTATAAGAAGTTGTCTCGTGGTAAGGTTTTTATCAGAATCGCGCGGAGGCCAAGGCGGGTGTCTCAAAATTTCCAGAGATATCATTGAAAAGCTATGCAAGCCCGGTAAAGTGTGCGCATAAGGGCAACCTGTTGCCTTCAATCATAGTGCTACGGATAAGACAGAATCAGGGTTGTGTTTGTTTCTTTTGTAAACGCATCAGGGAGCAGAGTTTGAAGATTTGTGGTCAAATAAACGCACACATTTTGGAGCAGCACTAAATGTTACTGGAGCAGCGCTATGCATATTATTATTAACAGCGTTCAATTATTCGTGGCAGCGTTTTTTGCATTGGTTTGTAGTATTGATCATTGTGATGGAGCAGCGTATCCACTCTTTACATTATATATAACAGTAACCATGTTAATATATGATATATATTAGTGGCACAATAAAAAAAGCCCGTAGATATATCTTATGGAAAACATCACTAGTGTTTATATGTAGCATTATAGTTGTATGTAGCTTTTATATGCAGCGTTTGAAGAGATCAAGTGGCAGTAAGGCTCAATATGGATGGTTGTCCAGATAGTATGGTAGTTTCAGATCTAGGGAAGGATCCCTCATTAGTGGTAGACGTGGAAGTGGTTTCCTAATGAGGTTATGCGACACATTGGGATGATGTTCAGTAATTGACTTCGGGAAGTCCTTGATTCGGGAGTTGAGGAAGGGAGCTTGGGAATCCAACTTGCCAACTACACCTTTCCAAGGGTTATGAGGCAACTTGATGGAGCATCTACTGATAAGCTTGATTATTTTTTTATTTTCATGTAATGTAATCATTAAGGGGGGATGTTGGAGTTAATGCTTACATTCCATACTTAAGAAGCTGGTTTGTGACGGTTGAGAAATTCTCTCAACCTCTCTCTCTAAATTAGGAATAATTTGGATCTCAGAAACTCTATTTAATAGAGCAATTTGACTGTAATCTGTGTGTGAGTGTGTGTGCACATAAACCATTTGTGCATGGTATAATTATGTTTTTGTAATTGTCTGATTTTCTAGCTATTTTCATAAAGTTCATCAAAGTAATCATGCAAGAAATAGACTATATTACAAGAAATACCGCCATGAAAAAACCCATTGGTAAAAGAAAGCTTGACGTGAATTTATCACACAGCCAAAATTAATATAACACAGAAAAAATGAGAAACAACAATTATATTTAATTTTATTGAAGCGATAAGCATGACCGAATTAAATATGCCCAACCCTAGTTTTCAAAAACCTCATCTTCAATGAAAGCATCATTCATTTTCTGAGAGAAAAAAAATGAGATCCAAGTTTCTGAGACATCCATTAAGGTTCATGTGTTTGAGATAGTCATAGGAAACTAGAGGATATGAAAACTCAAAGATAATTCCTCTCGCATTGTATTACGCATGTTATGATTAGAAATTAATGTTGGAAAATACATATCCCAATGAGAAAATAAGTTGGATGAAATGAAAGTCACGGTAAGCATGTTGACCACCTCATTAAACTAGTTTGATACTAGAAGCTCTACATTCTCATTTCTAAATTATATTTATATTTCCATGGGCTTATTTGATATCGTTTTAATTTGGACAACCAACATTATTAACTCTTAAAGATTCAAACCTATGGTTATGTTGAGTATCCCTATTTACCAGGGAAATCAAATCATCTTAAGTTGTATTTAATACTTTGTTGAAGTCTGTTTTTACATCAAATATCACTTTATCCATCTAATTATATTATGGATGATTTATATGTTGTTGTTATTATTATACATATTAATGCAATTTATGTTGACTTGTAAAGATGGGGCAAGCTTTTGATTTTCTTCTTGCAAACAACTAATAGAAATTTCAATATTCAATCATTATAAGTTTTCACAAAATCTATATTGAGATTATCTATTCAAATTTAAAATAATCCATGTATATTGAAATGATCAAAAAAATTTCTCACACAAACACTCATAAATAAAAAAAAATTGTATAAAATTTTGAGTTTAGTCTTGTATGCTACTATTTCTTAGGATCCTACCTTAAAGCATTTCCATTGCAACATATGATGCAATTTCTAATTTATATACAAACAATATATTCATTTAACAACTATACAATTTCATTGTTTAAATATTTAATAATGACAATAATATTAATAATAATATATAAAAAAATTTAGTAATGTTAATAATAATATATAGAGATTATTTTAATTTGGGGATGAGATGAAATAATAATTTTAATATTTAATAATATTAAATATAATGATTTTTTATTTTTATTTAAATATCAATTATCTAACACTTAGATATCAACGCAAAAGGTCAAACATAGTTGAAAAGTCAAGTATCCAATTCAACGATGAACTAGTTAAATTGGAATAATTAAATGGCGGGGATTGTCTTGGCAGCGAACTAGAACGCAGAGAATCTCAGCGAAATTCGAATCAGAGGCAAATGGAAATGGGATAAAAAAAAAAAAAATTAACCTCGTATAAAAGAAAGATGCAGAATGTTAGGATTAAAAAAACAATAATAACCTCATTAAAAAAAACAGAAAATTATGATAAATTTTATTTTAATCCAGAGACTGACAATAAATTTTCTTTTAAGATAAATTTTCTTTTAACCTCATAAAAAAAACACAAAATTAGGATAAATTTTCTTTTAACCTCGTTTAAAAAAACACCAACTCACAACTTTTAACGTGATGAAAAATGCAAAAACTAACGGTGGTAATTGCATTGGATGAATTCTTACAAAATATTTTCGAAGTCGGTCGAACTCAGGGTTTGTGCTAACCGTTCAAAATATTTTTAAATTTATCCGATGAATGTATGTCTATGAAACAGAGCCACCTTAATTTCATTTCCAACATGTAGATGGATTAGGGTAATAGTGGTGCCAAAACTTTCGTTCTACCAAATCTCTGATGATGAATTGCAACGACTGCTTTGATTTTTTCAAGTTGCAACTAATTGCAACTTTTAATTTTCCTTTCTTCTTTCGCAGATTATGACTTTTGTTTCCTTATATTTCTATTTTTGCATTTTCACCTATGAATTTTCACTGGTTTTAATAGTTATCATGGATGGGATGGGGCTTATGTTCGATATTTGTGAGTTCTTTTCTGCTTTCACAATAATATAAAGTGTTCTTGTTGGCACTATTGTAACTATTGATTCAGGATATGGCAATATAGCGAATAATTTGGGTGAGATTTTAGGTAAAACTAATTTCTTCCGCTAAAGCCTTACTCTCTATTACATATTCAAATATTATATTTACCGTTACTATTTATGGTCAAAATTACGTTCAATTAATTATAATAAGATCTTATTTACAAATAAAAAATCTAAATGATAAAATGGAGGCTAATCCCTATGATTAAGAATATTGTTACATGTTGTTTTTAAATTTTTATATGTTTAACTCATACACTAATTCTTTTTATAATTAATAATAATAATAATTTCAGATTGTAAACATCTTTGATCCATAATTGTTTAACTAATTCTTCCGGAAAAATAACAATAGAACTACACTGGGTAATTATAATGTGATTTTTTTAATAAGCATTCAAATCTTTTTAAAATTAGATTCTTAATTTTTTAATTGTTTTCTATATTTATATAGGGAGCCTCTATAATCATAATCAACTGTAGAAGGGGAGAATGAATAAAGATACACAAATATATTACCATAAAGTAATTATTCGATGTTTAAGAAAATATAAAAATATATTAGTAATTTATATAAATAATTATTCAATTTTCTCATAAATGTTGATAAAGAAACTAGTTCAATGCTAACGATTGGATAAACTTACCCATCTTAAATATGATTGATTTTAAATATAAACTACTGTGATGTGGTAAACTAATTCACTGCCTATATGTGGTGTTTTTTTCCCCTATTTTAACTATTTTGAATATGGTATTGTTGTGATAATGATTAAAGATCTAATAATGGAGCGAAAGACCCCTAGCTGTCGTCAGGTAAAATTCAGCTCTGCTAAATATCTGGATCACCTTTCTTCCATGCTATGTTAAAGGAGTATAGTTATAGTTGATCTAAATACAAACGACTGTGATGTGGTACTGGAAACTAATTCAGTGGCTATATGTGGTTCTTTTTTTTTTTTTTGCTTATTTTAACTATTTGAAAGCTAGTACTATTGTGATAATTGATTAAAGTTGTAATGGAGCAATAGAAATGGAACAAGAGATTGTGCCTTGCTATGACTTTAAATTCAGCTCTTCTAAATATGTCAATCCTCTTTCTTTCATGTTATGTTAAAGGTGTATAGTTAGTATTCATGCTCTGTTCATTTTCTGTTGAAGGTGAGGTTAAATCAATTGTTTTGTTAATGAAACAATAATACGTAAATTTTGGTTACCTGGATGCGGGTGCTTCTCCATGATAGGAGGGGCCACATTGGCACCACACTTCGCCACCTTCATTACAAGGTCCTGCTGCTACATAGCATTAAGAGCTCTCGATTCCATCACCATGGCTATTAATCCTGCTACCCACGATCATGCGACCTCCATTCAGCTCTCCCTTCTGTTATCTTTACATGCCTTCGGTTCCTCCTTTCGACCCATAGTTCTTGGCCCTCCTTAACCCTATCTAAGCCTTCCCAGGACATTCTCAGGTGGTGGCATCTCCTCTCCTGTGCTGCCGAGCGCTCCCTCACTGTCCTGCACTTCTGTTCGTTTGTGTGTCATGTCAAGGCATCACTGTATGCTGTGTAGAAGAGATGGAGGCCATGACCTCCCCTCCAGACAACCTCTATCACATGCCATGGGCAAGGAACTAAATATTTCGATGGGCTGGGAGGAGCTGAGAAGACTCGAACCTATTAATATTTTAGCCCAATTATCCTTGCAGATACCTGTCTCCCCTCCGGCCTCCTGAAGCATTCAGCCCAAAGAGAGACCGCGCAAGTAGACCATCCTGCCTAGCCAAATTCTATCCCTCGCAAGATGAAGGCTCTCCCTATGCAGAGCGCCTCCAGTAGCAATCACTCCACCAATAGCAATTAGGGTTTCGATGATTTTAGAATCTCAAACAATGACGAAGGAGATAACAATGAGGACAACAATCAGCTCACGACCAACTCCAGTTAGCCAGACTTGCCAGGGTCGCCACATCGTCAGGTCACTATCCACACACTAATAAAGGAGGATGAAGACTCATTCTATGCCTTCAAGATCGAGGGGGAATAACCCAAATCCAGCAAGAACAATGATGGTCCACACTAGTTTCAATTGCAGGGCGCACTTCTCTCTTTATAGTTTTTTTCTAGCGTTCTCTAGTCTAAACATGCTTTAGAAGACTTCGCTGTCAAACTTAAGTTTAAATTTCACTACTGTGTATGTTGGTTTCCCATTCTGGGTGGCGTCTATTTTGTGCTACTGGTGAACTGGTTTCCCCAGTTGGGGAAATCAATTTTCTGGTTTAAAATCTTGATACTTCCCTCTGGAATTGTGATGCCAAGTCAGGAGGAAGAGATATGTAATATTTTTCTCTGTATAATATAATAGATGTAGTCTAACTTAGAAAAAAAAAATGTAATAAGATAAATAGGTAGTCAAAAATTGCTTTCCAAGATTTGCTAGCTTTCTCTCACTTCCTTGTCTTGACTCAAGGATTTTAATTCACAAATATTCCCTTAAAAGTGATGTTTTTCCGAATTCCTTTTACTTGGTTAATTTAATTCAAAAATCTCTTTTATAAAAGTGCATTTCATTTCTAATTAATTTCTTCATAATTACTCATCTTAAATTAAAATATCCTTAAAATTCATTATCCTTGGTAATGTTGTTTTCAAACTTTAACTTTTTAATTATAGTTTGTTTTTTTTAATTAGAAGGGTTTAGAAGAGTGCATTTCATCTCTAATTAATTTCTTCATAATTAATTATGTTTAATTAGAAGATACATAAAATTCATTGTCTTTGAAATGATTTTTTTTTTAATTACAAATCTTTGTTTTAGAATATGTTTTTTGGAATTTAATTTGATTATTAATAATTATGAAATAGATAGTAGGTATTTAATCTTTGTAAAATTTTCTATAATATTCTTAGTATAAATCACAAATCAAAGATTTAGATTTATCTTGAAAGTAGATATGTCATATCTCTACTTTTAAGTAAATTAACTAATTTTAAAAAATTGTCCCATGAATGTGTCATATCAACATGAATTATTGTTATGTAGACACATGGTATTAGCAATAGTCTATTTACAAGTTAAAAATATAAATGGTATAATGGGGGCTAATCTATATGGCTATATGCTTTATTAAATGTGTATATGTTTAACTCATACATTAATGTTTTAATTGATAATTATAATTATTATTTAAAAAAAATTATAATTTCCTCAATGATTTTTTATGGTTCTTTAATGTTGGTAATGTGAGATGTGTCAGCATGTAATTTTTTGATGTTTATTGGAATTTACCAACATTTTAATTTATAGTACTGTGGTAGTTATTATTATTGACTATAAATTAGAGAAACTTAAAAACCTTTATTTTTTAAATCCCTTATCATTAAACTTTTCTTTCTAAGAAACATTTTCATTTACTAAGAATTTCAATTTTATATATTATTTGTAACCTCCTGTGGTTATCAATTATTGAAGAGGATTTTTTATTTTCCTTTTTGGACGTTTAGAATCCCAACTAGGATCCATCTTCTAGATTATAATATTTTTACATATTATATGTATTTCTCCTAAATTTTGTATTCTTATCTTTTGTATAAAAATAAGTACAAAATAAATCATAATTCTATTAATTCTATTTTGGTTCCTGACTAAGAGGAATTTTTAATTCTATCAAACCTTGAAGTTAATGACAATGTTGCCAATAATTGTGATTAATTGAAAGAGTGGCTCATCCAATTAGAGAATAGGGTTGAAGCTTTGGTTAGTTCTAATGTTATGCTTCACCAACATATTCACCTTTTATGAAGATATTACTTGAACACCATTACTCAAATTGGATTGCCAATTTTCAGGAGATTCTTCTGCAGGATAATGAACATGAAATACTTTCCAAAGAAGAGAAAAATATGGCATGGAAAAAATGTGAAAATTTCACGGAATCGAAAAATCTTAAGCATTCCATGGAAATCTCTCATGTTGAGATGGTCCAAGTAACAAATCAGCATGTTGAACAAAATGCTGGAAATTATGACTTGAATTTAGGACAAGCCACAGTGTGAAATTTGAGTAAGAAAACTCATGGTAATGACAAAAATTTCAATAATGATGACAAAGTTATAGGACAAAGAATAAATAAAAAATCTAATAACACTATTCACAACATCTAACTGGAGCTGTGTTAATGACCAAAATTTCAACACTAGTGACAGAGTTATAGTACAAAGCCTAAATAAAAAATATAATAACATATATCATCCTATGGAGCTAAGATTGCAGACAGTGACATTGTCCTAATACAAAATATGACTGGTAAATGTAATAACGAGAGTTATGAAATCCGCCACTTTGAAGTGAAGCGAATCTCCCAAGTAAATTTACATGTGGTGACTGTCCTTGTTCTCAAGTGACTTAATCGCACCAACTATATTTTCACTGTTCAGGAGACACACTTATTGCATTAATTCAATAATAATGAGCTTCATGGAATACAAAAGATAACACAATTAACATAGAGAAAATATTGAAAACCTAGAATTTCCAGTCTTATTCTTGTAGCATAAATTATTACGTAATATATGCCAAAAGTTATGGTTTCCTGACAAGTATTATATAATATTTTAAATGCAATATTATTTATATCAAGTGCTCAATCTTACACAAGATATAAATTTTAAGTTTACAACAGGTATCAGAGACCATTACAAGCTTGCTACTTTCGATTCCTTTGAAACTCTTGGTTACTACTATGGTCCACAATTCATAAATAAATCCATTTCTATATAATATTTTCAATGCAATATTAGTTATATAAAGTGCTCAATATTACACAAGATATCAAGTTTAAGCTTACAACAGGTATCGGAGACCATTACAAGCTTGCTACTTTGGATTCCATTGAAACGCTTGGTTATTCCACTGGTCCACAATTCATAAATCAATTCATAAGAAAAATGCAGCAGTGATACACCTCATCTCCAATGTAAATTGATATAGAAATTCCCATCCATTGGATTTTATCTCTTAAAAGAACCACATTGGATTCTAGCTAAGGTTGTGTGAAGTCTACAATCTTCCAGTGATTTGTCAAAAGAGAAACATCTCTTATGGTTGCATCAAAGTTCTGCAAGACTTCAAATTTGAATAAATGCACTAATATGGTATGCATATGCTTATTTCAATACATCATAAATTATTTGAGGCAATGTAAGTGTATTTATAAAGTCATCAAAGTAATCAAGCCATGAAATAGACTATATTACAAGAAATACAACCATGAAAAAACCCATTGGTAAAAGAAAACTTGACGTGAATTTATCACATAGCTAAAATTAATCTAACACGGAAACAATGAGAAACAACAATTATATTTAATTTTATTGAAGTGATAAGCATGAACGAATTAAATATTCGGAACCCTAGTTGTCACAAACCTTATCTTCATTGAAAGCATCATTCATTTTCTGAGAAAAAAAAAAAAGACATCCAATTTTCTGAGACACCCATTGAAGGTTCATGTGTTTGAGATAGTCACATAAAACTACAGGATATGAAATGAAATTAAAGTCACCGTAAGCATGTTGACCACCTCATTAAACTAGTTTTATATTAGAAGCTCACTATTCTAATTTCTAAATTATATTTGTATTCCCATGGGCTTATTTGAAATCGTTTTAATTCGGACAACCAAAATTATTAACAATCAAAGATTCAAACCTAGGGTTATGTTGAGTATCTCCATTTACGAGGGAAATCAAATCATCTTAAGTTGTATTTAATACTTTGTTGAAGTCTGTTTTTACATCAAATATCACTTTATCCATCGAATTATAGTATGGATGATTTAGATTTTCTTTTTATTATTATAAATATTAATGTAATTTAGGTTGACTTGTAAATATGGGGCAAGCTTTTGATTTTCTTCTTGCAAACAGTTAATCGAAATATCATTATTCAACCATTATAAGTTTTCACAAAATCTATATTGAGATTATCCATTAAAATTTAAAATAATCTATGTATATTGAAATGAACAAAAAATTTCTCACACAAACATTCATAACTAAAAAAAATTGTATAAAATTTTGAGTTCAATATTGTATGCTACTATTTCTTAGGATCCTACTTTAAGGCATTCCCATTGCAACATATGATGCAATTTCTAATTTATATACAAACAATATATTAATTTAACAACTATACAATTTCATTGTTTAATTATTTAATAATGACAATAATATTAATGATAATATATAAAAAGATTAGTAATGTTAATAATAATATATAGAAATTAGTTTAATTTGGGCGATGAGATGAAATAATAATTTTAATATTTAATAATATTAAATATAACGTTTTTTTATTTTTATTTAAATATCAATTATCTAGCACTTACGAATCAACCCAAAAAAACAAACAAAGTTGAAAAGTCAAGCATCCAATTCAACGATGAACCAGTTAAATTCGAATAATTAAATGGCGGGGATTATCTTGGCAGCGAACTAGAACGCAGAGAATCTCAATGAAATTCGAATCAGATGCAAACGAAAATGTGATAAAAAAAGTTTAACTTTGTAAAAAAGAAAGAGGCAGAATGTTACGATTAAAAAAAAAAAAATTCATTAAAAAATAGAAAATTACGATAAATTTTCTTTTAATCCAGAAACAATAACTTTTATTTTAACCTCCTTTAAAAAACAAAATTAAGATAAATATTCTTTTAACCTCGTAAAAAAGCACAAAATTAAGATAAATTTTCTTTTAACCTCATTAAAAAAGCACCAGTTCACAACTTTTAAAGTGATAAGAAAAGCACAAACTAATGGTGGTAATTGCATTGGATGAATTCTTAGAAAATATTTCCGTCGGTCGAATTCAGGGTTTGCGCTAACCGTTCAAAATATTTTTAAATTGATCCGATGGATGTATGCCTATTTAAACAAAGCTACCTTAATTTCATTGCCAACATGTAGATGGATTAGGGTAACAGTGGTGCCAAAACTTTCGTTCTACCAAATTTCTGATGATGAATTGCAAAGACTGCTTTGGTTTTTTCAAGTTGCAACTAATTGCAACTAATTGCAACTTTTAATTTTCCTTTCTTCTTCTGCAGATTATGGTTTTTGTTTCCTTATATTTCTGTTTTTTCATTTTCATCTGTGAATTTTCACTGTTTTTAATAGTTATATTGGATGGGATGGGGCTTCTGTTCAATATTTGTGAGTTCTTTTCTGTTTCACAATAATATAAAGTGTTCTTGTTGGCACTATTGTAACCATTGATTCAGGATATGGTAATATAGCAAACAATTCAGCTAACGTAAAATTAATTTTAGCTAAAGCCCTCCTCTCTATTACGTGTTCAAATATTATATTTATCATTACTATTTATGTTCGAAATTACGTTCAATTAATTATAATAATATCATATGTAGCAAAGAGTTTTTGAAGTGTAATATGATTGATTTTAAATATAAACTAGGGTTATAAATGGGTAAGCGGTGATCAATTCGCTACATGTTTTAACTATTTTTGAAGTGTATGCACTGGTACTCATGTGACAATTGATTAAAAATCTAGCTCTACTAAACTCCTGATCCTATCATTCCTAGTTTGTACTTCTGTGATTAAAGATTTAGGGTTATGTATTTATGGAAAAGAAAATATGAAAAATAAAATTAACTAAAGAGAAATTATTTTGAGCATCAATATATAACTTTACACTCTCAAAATTCCACAAAATTTCTTTTCAAAATTTGTCAACTTTCTCTCACCTCTTTTATTTAAAGATTATAATTCACAAAGCTCCACAAAATTGCTTTTCAAGATTTGTTAACTATCTCTCACCTCTTTTATTTAAAGATTATAATTCACAAGTCTTCCTTGTCCATGATTTTCAAACCTTCTTCCTTCTATTTAGTTATTTGAATTCAAAAAACTTTTTTATAAGAGTACATTTTGTTTTTAATTAATATCCTCACAATTAATCTTTTTAACTTAAAAGCTACTTAAAATACATTATTCCTTGAAATAATTATTATTTTATATTTTTATTTTATTATCAATAATGATTAGAAGCATGGTAGGGATCTAATCTTCATGGAATTTTCTACAATATTTTTAGTAATAGAGTCACTTATCAAAAGTTTAGATTTATCTCAAAAGTGGTTATGTCATCTTTGTGCTTTTAAGTAAATTGATCAATTAAAAAAATTGTCATATGAACATGAATTATGGTTTTATGGGTATGTGGTATTAGTAAGAGCCTATTTACAAGTAAAAAATCTAAATGATAAAATGGAGGCTAATCTCTATGATTAAGTGATGGCGGGCATACCCTGCCAAACCCAAAAACACACACTCTCTTCAATGCATATAAGAATGTAGCTCAATTTATGCCATATAAATTCTCTTGCTAGACAAATGTACAAATCTGCGGAAGCTAACTTTCTAAACTCATGGTTATTAAAAACCAAACAATCAGCCTAGTTCCAAAATTTCATGCGGAAGCTTTACTTTTACAAAATAAAATAATGGTTATAAAGCCATTGGCATTCCCCACTTCATGAACATTCGACATTCAAATTGTAATTAAATTCCTAGCCAAATGTTTGGGCTCTAAGTCTTTGGTCCTCACCTCACATCAACATAATATATAATTATGTATTATGTCTCACCTTAAAGGAAATCTGAGGGCGTATGTCCACCACGGCTTAATCATTTCAATTAATTTCATTTAATATTGAATGTCAAGAATCATTATATAAACCCCTTTTGCTCTGGTTTTAAACCCAAGCACTAATATATATATATATATAATGGTTATCCCACAACAGTTATAACATTTCAATGCTTTCAAAATCTCATGAATAATTTATACCAACTCCGAGACCAAAAATTAAACATGTATTAAAACTCTTGGCCCACAATGTTTCTTACCTTCCATAATTTCTATGCAACTTCACTTACAATCCGCCTCAGCTGGTCAAGGTTCTGCTGCACCTTCATCAAGGTTCCCTTGCAAGGTTTCATCGCTCTTTAAATGTTGTTCATCGCTTGGCTTATGGTTTCATTAAACCTTCACACTCTGCGCATTCGATAAAAAAGGACCAGGTTCCCATCTAATCCTTCAATGCTATACTTTGATTCCTTTTCTTCCTTTTCGGTTCTTCAATCCAGAGCTTCTGTGATTAACAAGTCACCTCTATGCCATCAATTGACCGATTCAACATAATCTAATTCTTGTACCAGTTCTCCAATGCATCAAACCTGCGTATCTTCGAACTACATCAAATATTCAATTAGTCAGCCCTGTGTGTCACTTGATTCTCCTCATTAATGGAATAATTGTAATTCGATCTCAATTAAGAAACAATTGAATCGAATTCTCTCCTGAACCTTTCACACAGAGTTAACTTCTCCACGAATTTACTGCGTTGTGGTTCAACAGAAAATCTGGCATCGATTATACAAATCAATCCCTTCTTCTCTGTTATTAATTTAATGGCACAGATTAAATGAAAAATCGAACTTTATCTATCGAAACAGAATTCCATTCAGTTCGAATGCAGATTCGAGAGTTACTTCTTCACACAGGTTTTAATATGTATTCAATTCATGCGCGTTCCATTATCACAGGACTAGAATGGAAATTTCGATACATTCGGAACAGAACCCTTCACATAGAGATTTCCATAATATATATAACTCGAGAATTTAAAAAGAATTGAGCCCTATTTCAACCAGTAATTACAGAAATTCAATTTACACTCAATTTCTTATACATAATTCTTCCTTTCTTAAAATCGATTCATTCTCAATTAAACATTAGACCTTCAAATCATGATTTTGTCTTCTTGCCTACTTGAATTCCTCATTCGATTGCATAACAATATACGCCTTCGATTCAGGCCAATGTTGCACCATCTTACTGAAATTTCATTCAATTGTGCCTTCAATTCAATTTCAAATTGAATACTATTCAAGCACACTTATATGAAGAGCATATACAGAACCTCTTTTCAATTCCCAATTACAGAATTTTAAATATACACTTCCTCAATAAATCAACCCATATTGTTCTGAAAACACACTTTTCATATTAACAAATGAAAATACTTATAGAAATCTTCATTTCTGGCGTGGCCTACTTTTCAGTCATAGGCTTACAACCTCTGTTGTCTAACCTTACTAATTCATGTCTGCTACCTCTCTCCTTTTGCCTTCTAACTTTATTAATTTATAAAAATTTAATTGAACCAATTTAGGTTCACAACTCAACAAAGTCCTCAAATATCTCAACCAAATCCTTAAAATCTTCAAACCTCTTCAATCGAGATTTTATCCCTAAAATATTGAAACCAAATCTATCTTAAGCTTTATAATCAATTCTAAAATCTAATTTCCCTCATGTTATCCAATCATTTGGGAACATTTACAAATCCTCACAATAATTAATTAAAATCACTCAAAAATCCCATTAATATTTACATAAATTCAATATTTTCTCACAAACATAAGAACCCCTATGTTTAATAAAATACAGTATTTTTCGAATCTAATGCCCCTGCATCATTAAGAATATTGTTACATGTTTTTTTTTAAATGTGTATATGTTTAACTCATACATTATTTCTTTTTATAATTAATAATATAACTAATTTCAGATTGTAAACATCTGTGATCCATAATTGTTTAACTAATTCTTCCAGAAAAATAACAGTAGAGCTACACTGGGTAATTTTAGTGTGATTTTTTAATAAGCATTCGAATCTTTTTAAAATTAGATTCTTAATTTTTTAATTGTTTTCTATCTTTATATAGAGAGCCCCTATAATCATAATCAATCATATAAAGGGAGAATGAATAAAGATACACAAATATATTACCATATAAGTAATTATTCGATGTTTAAGAAAATATAAAAATATATTAGTAATTTATATAAATAATTAATTAATTTTCTCATAAATGTTGGTAAAGAAACTAGTTCAATGGTAATGATTGGATAAAATTACTCATCTTTAATATGATTGATTTTAAATATAAACTACGGTGGTGTGGTACTTGAAACTAATTCACTGGCTATATGTGGTGTTTTTCCCCCCTATTTTAACTATTTTGAATATGGTATTGTTGTGATAATGATTAATGATCTAGTAATGGAGCAAAATACCCCTTGGTGCCATGAGGTAAAATTAAGCTCTGCTAAATATATGGATCACCTTTCTTCCGTGCTATGTTAATTCTGTGGCTATATGTGGTTCTTTTTTTTCTTATTTTAACTATTTGGAAGCTGGTACTATTGTGATAATTGATTAGAATCCCAACTAAGATCCATCTTCTAGATTATAATATTTTTACATATTATATGTATTGCTCCTAAATTTTTGTATTCTTATCTATTGTATA
Source organism: Pinus albicaulis (assembly GCA_034641835.2). Lineage (NCBI taxonomy): Eukaryota > Viridiplantae > Streptophyta > Pinopsida > Pinales > Pinaceae > Pinus > Pinus albicaulis. The sequence goes on from CM076574.1 coordinate 1,127,717,972, forward strand.
AAAATAAGTAGAAAATAAATCATAATAATTTTTACTAAACTTAAGAGTATTAATAATATATTTTTAGTATTTCAAATCTAAAACTTGCTCCATTAAATATTTGATAACTTTTTTATTATTGAATATATATATTTTTAAATAAAAATCTACTCATAATGATTATCTATATAAAAATTAATAAACATAAATGTTACAAATAATAATTCTTGTGAATTTTTTTTATAAACACTAGAATCTCTTAAAATTGGATCATTCATTTTCCATTTATATAAAAGTAATAAACATAAATACTAAAAGCTGCAGTGTGCTAGCACTTAGTCATTGGGTAAAAATATTCCAACACCCAATCATATGATAATTGTGGATAGTTCTTGTAATACAACACATGATATTTTAGGATTCTTTTCATGTGTGGATCTTTTGCAGACAAAGCATGTTTAGGCCTATCACTCGGTTTGATGAGGACAATGGAGGAAAAAATCTATAAGCAACATGTACCAAAGGAGGGTCTTGCACCAAGAGTTGGTGGTAATAGACAAATTCATAGGTTCCTCACTAAGAAGAAGTTTTAATTATATTAAATCTTGAAGATAATGACAATGTTGCCAATAATTGTGATGAATTGGAAGAGTGACTCACCCAACTAAAGAATAAGGTTGAAGCTTTGGTTACTTCTAATGTTATGCTTCATCAACATATTCTCCTTTTATGAAGAGATTACTTGAATTTGGATTGCCAATTTTCAGGAGACTCTTCTCTAGGACAATGAAGATGAAATACTTTCCAAAGAAGAGAAAAATATGACATGGGAAAATTGTGAAAATTTCACGGAATCAGAAAATCTCAAGCATTCCATGGAAATCTCTCATGTTGAGATTGTCCAATTAACAAATCAACATGTTGAACAAAATACTAGAAATTATGACTTGAATTTAGGACAAGCCACAGTGTGAAATTTGAGTAGAAAAATCATGCTAATGACCAAAATTTCAATAATGGTGACAAAGTTATAGTACAAAGAATAAAAAAAATCTAAAAACATTGTTCACAGCATCACAGTTGAGTAACATGAGCCATGTTAATGACCAAAATTTCAACATTGGTGACAGAGTTGTAGTAAAAAGCCTAAATAAAAAATATAATAACATCTATCATCCTATGGAGCTGAGATTGCACATAGTGACATTGTCCTAGTACAAAATATGACTGTGGTAAATGTAAAAACGAGAGTTATGAAAATCCCCTACTTTGAAGTGAAGTGAATCTCCCAAGTAAATTTACATGTAATGATTGTCCTTGTTCTCAAGTGAGTTAATCAGAATAACTAGATTTTCACCGTTCATGAGACACACTTATTGCATTGATTCAATAATAATGAGCTTCATGGAATACAAAAGATAACACAATTAACACAGAGAAAATATTGAAAACCTAGAATTTCCAGCTTTTATTCTTATAGCATAAATTATTACATAATAAATGCCAAAAATTATGGTTTCCTGACAAGTGTTATATAAAATTTTCAATGCAATATTACTTATATCAAGTGCTCAATCTTACACAAGATATAAATTTTAAGTTTACAGCAGTATCAAAGACCATTACAAGCTTTCTAGTTTCGATTCCTTTGAAACTCTTGGTTGATCCTATCGTCCACAATTCATTAATAAATTTATTTCTATATAATATTTTCAGTGCAATATTAATTATATAAAGTGCTCAATCTTACACAAGATATCAAGTTTAAGTTTATAGCAGGTATCGGAGACCATTACAAGCTTGCCACTTTGGAATTCGTTGAAACACTTGCTTACTCCTATGGTCCACAATTCATAAATCAATTCATAAGAAAAATGAAGCAGTGATACACCTCATCTCCAATGTAAATTGATGTAGAAATTCCCATCCATTGGAATTTACCTCTTAAAAGAACCACACCATCTAGGCTTGATTCTAGCTAAGGTTGTGTGAAGTCTATAATATTCTGAGGATTTGTCAAAAGAGAAACATCTCTTATGGTTGCATCAAAGTTTTGTAGGACTTCAAATTTGAATAACTGTACTAATATGGTATATATATACTTATTTCAATACATCATAAATTATTTGAGGAAATGTAAGCGTAGTTATAAGGTCATCAAATTAATCAAGCCATGAAATAAACTATATTACAAGAAATACCACCATGAAAAAACCCATTGGTAAAAGAAACGTTGACATAAATTTATCGCATAGCCAAAATTAATCTAACATGGAAAAAAATGAGAAAAAACAATTATATTTAATTATATTGAAGCTATAAGCATGACCGAATTAAATATGGCCAACCCTAGTTGTCGCAAACCTCATCTTCAATGAAAACATCATTCATTTTCTGAGAGAAAAAAAAGACATCCAAGTTTCTGAGACACCCATTGAAGGCTCATGTGTTTGAGATAAACCTAGAGGATATGAAAACTGAAAGATAATTTCTTTCACATTGCATTACGCATCTTATGCTCAGAAATTAATATTGGAAAATATATATTCCAGTGAGAAACTAAGTTGGATGAAATGAAAGTCGCAGTAACCATGTTGACCACCTCATTAAACTTGTTTGATATTAGAAGCTCACTATTCTCATTTCTAAATTATATTTATATTTTCATGGGCTTATTTGAAATCGTTTTAATTTGGACAACCAACATTATTGACTGTCAAAGATTCAAAGCTAGGGTTATGTTGAGTATCGCCATTTACTAGGGAAATCAAATCATCTTAAGTTTATTTAATACTTTGTTGAAGTCTATCTTTACATCAAATATAATTTTATCCATCTAATTATATTATGGATGATTTAGATGTTGTTGTTATTATTATACATATTAGTGTAATTTAGGTTGACTTGTAAAGAGGGGGCAAGCTTTTGATTTTCTTCTTGTAAACAATTAATAGAAATTTCATTATTCAATCATTAGAAGTTTTCACAAAATCTATATTGAGATTATCCATTCAAATTTAAAATAATCCATGTATATTGAAATGAACAAAAAATTTCTCACACAAACACTTATAAATTAAAAAAAATTATATAAAATTTTGACTTCATTCTTGTATGCTACTATTTCCTAGCATCCTAGCTTAAGGCATTCCCATTGCAACATATGATATAATTTCTCGTTTATATAAAAACAATATATTCATTTAACAACTATAAAATTTCATTGTTTAAATATTTAATAATGACAATAATATTAATAATAATATATAAAAAGATTAGTAATATTAATAATAATATATAAAATGATTAGTAATATTAATAATAATATATAGAGATTAGTTTAATTTGGGCGTTGAGATGAAATAATAATTTTAATATTTAATAATATTAAATATAACGATTTTTTCTTTTTATTTCAATAATATATATCATCTAAATATCAATTATCTTACAAATCAACCCAAAAAAACAAAGAAAGTTGAAAAGTAATGTATCCAATTCAACGATGAACTACTTAAATTGAAATAATTAAATGGCGGGGATTATCTTGGCAGCGAACTAGGACGGAGAGAATCTCAGTGAAATATGCAAATGAAAATGCGATAAAAAAAAATTAACCAAGTAAAAGAGAAAGATGGAGAATGTTACGATAAAAAAATAAAAAATTAATCTCATTAAAAACAGAAAATTACGGTAAATTTTATTTTAATCCAGAAACTGACGATAAATTTTCGTTTAACCGCCTTAAAAAAACGGAGGATAAATTTTCTTTTAACCTCATAAAAGAGCCCAAAATGAGGATAAATTTTCTTTTAACCTCATTAAAAAAGCACCATCTCACAACTTTTAACGTGATAAAAAAAGCGCAAATTAACGGTGGTAATTGCATTGGATGAATTCGTACAAAATATTTCCGAAGTCGGTCGAACTCAGGGTTTTGCGCAAAATATTTTTAAATTCATCCATTGGATGTATGTCTATTCAATATTTTTGCGCAAAATATTTTTAATTTCATTGCCAACATGTGGATGGATTAAGGTAACAGTGGTGCCAAAACTTTAGTTATACCAAATTTCTGATGATGAATTGCAACGACTGCTTTGATTTTTTCAAGTTGCAACGAATTGCAACTTTTAATTTTCCTTTGGTTTTTGTTTCCTTATATTTCTGTTTCTACATTTTCACCTATGAATTTTCACTGGTTTTCATAGTTATCTTTGATGGGATGGGCTTCTGTTCGATATTTGTGAGTTTTTTTTGCTTTCACAACAATATAAAGTGTACTTGTTGGTACTATTGTAACTATTGATTAGAATATGGAAAAGAATTCGGGTCAGTCTTCAGGTAAAATTAATTTCCACTAAAGCCCTCCTCTCTATTGCTTATGTTGATCATCAGTGGAATGTGATCGATTTTAAATACAAACTACGGTGATAAATGGGTACGCGGTGATCAATTCGTACCTGTTTTAACTATTTTTGAAGTGTATGCGCTGGTATTCGTGTGACAATTGATTAAAAATCTAGCTCTGCTAAACTCCCGATCCTATCATTCCTCTTTTGTACTGCTGTGATTAAATATTTAGTAATGGATCAAAAGATTCCGCCCATAAAAATGCTAGAGATGTCGTTACTCTTTCTTTCATGTTAGGTTAAAAGATTATAGTTATCATTCCTTTTTCGTACTCTCTTCAAGTTTAGGTCAAATTATTTGTTACCTTAAATTAATTGTTATTTTAATGAAATAGTAACAAGCGAATTCTGTTTTGATTGACTCAGATCCCAGATGTTGAGGGTTGTTGTTGAGGATGATGATTTATTTTAGATACAAACTCTAATAAATGGGTATTTTACATCTTAAAAATTCGTGAGTTTTACTAATTGATAGCGAGCTATAAAAAAATTGATAACGACTTATAAAAGAAAAATAATAGTGAGATGATCTATAACAGAAAATATACTCAGAATTTTCATAATCCAAATAACAGCCCATGCCGCGTTACAGTATTTCCATGCCTTCCGTGGAAACTTAAGCAGGAACATTACAGTATTTCTATTCCTTCCATGGAAATTTAAGCAGGAAATGAAAAGCTTAGAAATGAACCTAGCCAGAACTTCAACATTTTCGCGTCCTTGAATAAAGCAATATTTATTTTGCATCCTTTAATAAAACAATGAGCGAGGCAGATTTCTTTTCCTTACATTCGAAACAGCATTTTAAAGTATTTCGTTAATTTAGATTAAAATCTAAGATTGTGTATGGGAGAAATGAAGCTGTGAGATCATGAGACAGTGCTAAGCTCATGATAGTATGCGGTTTGGCAAGTGTGGTGTAATTATAAAAAAAGGAAAAAAAGTGAGTCAGCCAGTATGCTAGCTTGTTATTGCATTTATCATTAATGAAATCGGATTTACTTTTCATTTATAGGAAAAGAAAATATCACAAATAAAATTAACTAAAGAGAAGTTATTATGAGCTTCAATATATAACTTTACACTCTCAAGGCTCCACAAAATTGTTTTTCAAGATTTTTCAACTTTCTCTCACCTCTTTTATTTAAATATTATAATTCACAAGTCTTCAGTGTCTATGATTTTTAGTGACAGCTTCATTAAAATTAACAAGTGTTAACTAGTTAAAAGACAATTCCTTTTATTATTGTGTTAGGAAAAGACTCAAATAATTACTATTGTTTCAAAGTTATTTGTTTTCCAAGTAATTAATTAGGAATAATTAATTAATTGAAAGAATTTCTTAAAGCAAGTAAAATACTAATGGTAAAATGTTTTCAAGAATTGGTAAGTGGTTGGGGATAGTTGAAAAACATTTACCTACTTCTATGAGGATAAATATTGATCCATGTGAGGAGTAGGGGTTCTGTTCTAGTGGGGGGAAAAGGTTGAGGAATTTCCAGAGCTAGTATATACCAGTAGAAAAGTAGCTCAGAAAAACCTGAAAACTAGATTTCTGAAATTGACTGGATTGGCTATGGTTCTTTGCATACAGTTTTTTTCAGTCATATCATAGATTAAACAATTCTATGGATAAATATCATATGAAAATTATGAAAGAATATTTCAACTATTAATTCTAACTTTGATAAAATTTATACCAGGAAAAATTATGAAGGCTAGCATAAATTTTAAATATATCTATGCAGAGATTAGAACTGTCAGTCTTAGGTTTTGAGCAATGCCTTACCTAACACACATTGTTCTTTCTGTTATTATATATTATACACAGACTTTGGTAAGCGGTGGTCGGATGTATTAAAATATTAAACATAAACCTTAAAAGAATTTATCTGAAGAATTCTGCGGTAATATATATATTCGAGGGAAGAGTATAGTATTACATAACTAAAAACTATGTAAATTCCCACTTCTAGATTTCTTTTAAAATAGAAACCGAATACAGGTAATAAGGAAATGGGACAAAGATAATATAGATAGATGCTATATTCAAACAAAAGATTTGATAGATAGTCAATAAATAATCTCAAATACCTGAGCAAAATTACAGAAAATAAACCAGAAATTTCTTTTAGAGAATGAAAAATAAAGAAATGATAAACATTCCTATGCAGAGTAGTATAACCTGCAACATCATCATTTTTACGAAAAATTCGAATAATAGAGATGAGGAATATTCATACAGTGATGAACTATTTCATAAAAGGAGAATCAATATATCACTGTGATATATAACAGAAAAAACCCAGAAGTTTTTACAAGAATTCGATAGAATCAAGAACATTATAACCAATAAAACCTAAGATAAAGAAAGATACACTTCCTTACAAAAATATAGTAAGATTCCAGGTGAAATATTTTTAGGTTACATTATTAAATATTTAATAAAAATAAACATCATGCATTCTAGACCGATTCCGATCTTAAAACTGGACAGTAGGGTTTTAATCCCCTCAAAAACATCTTAATAAATTTTCAGCTCTAGAAGCTCGGTGGAAGCCAGAATCTAGAGCAATAACTTCGGTTACCAGGGTACCTGGAGAGATAAAGAGGGCCTCTGTGTTAGCCGAGGCCAAAGGAGACATTGTAGCGCATGACAGTCATAGGCTCCATGCCAAAGAGGTTGGGGTTGGAGTACTAACTTGTCGAGAAATATCGAAAGAATATTGTAAGACTTATTTGTAAGACTTTAAAAAAATGGGAAAACCATGAAGTAGGAATTTGTGGAAAAACGATATTGAAATCTTAACTGTAGGAAGAATATTCCCAAGTGGCTAGCCTGCAGAAGACAAGTAACATTCTATACTTAACGCTTATAAGTATAATTGAACCTCTCTCATCACCAGAAAAACAAACGAATGAATAAACCGGATAAATTACAGTGTTAATCTCACTGGATGGCGAAGGACTGAAGGGAGGAAATCCCGTTGAGAAGATATCATAGTGAGCAGACAAGAGTCTAAGCTTATGCTTATCAGCAAGTTCCCTTCTAAAACGTTTGAGGACTGAAGCATGCTTTGACTAGTGGTGAGCTAGACCCATAGCTCAGTCAAAACTCGAGCATCGAATTTCCTGAAGATCGTATAATTAACCTCATACAAATGCTTGCACTCGGAGGTGCCATAAGCTTAAGAGCCAAACACGCAGAGCTAAATGAGCTGAAAAGTGGAAATTCCCAAGTAAGAGTTAGGGTTTAGAAAACGTTAAGTTAGATGTCCCATTGAAAAAAAATGCAACTGTAGATTAGATTAAGGATTGACGGTGAGGATTCAGTGGAGTACCATTTAAATGCGCGAAAGATCTGAATGCAATCCAATAGCTGTTAAAGGAGTTAAAGGCCATGTACCGTGGAAATTAATGGAGCTGACATGCCAACTAACTGCCAATTGAAAAGATCAAGGTGGAGTTAACATAGAGATTAATTACCATTATGGCATATGTTTTGAGAACCAAATAAGAATCTTACCCAAACCTTAATCATATAACTATTATACGATTCCAATAATTATATCTATATTTATGTTATGAATAATCAATCTTTATATTGTTGTCGATGACCATGTATTTTATATTTAAATATTATCAACAATATGGTTATGTAACCCATAGTAATTTTCTACTACAGTGGATAAAAGAAGATTTTTTTTTTTTTTTACTTTGTATTTTTTATAAAGGTTAAGTTGTTACAAGTGGTATCAGAGCAGCATTTCTACGCTGGGACTCTAAGGTTCGACTAACGATAAAGCTGTATATGTGACTAATGCACAAAGAAAGAAAATGAAAAGAGAATCAGCATCATAACCACCACAAGATGCCGGGGAAACCCAAGCACAACTGGTGATGAACCCAGAAATGTGGGTTCAGTTAAGTGTTGAACATCATCAACAAACTAGTCGGTTTCTTGAGGAACAACAACACCAAACCAGTTTCCTGTTGAAAACTGTGCAGCAATTGCAGGAGGAAATGGTACGTGTCCGAAAAGGTAATGAGTGATTACTGCAAGATCAAGAGAAAATATTAAAGATTTTGTCATAGAAACAAAACCAGGAGATGGAACATCCAAGTACTAATAGAGGTATACAAGAAGGATATGAACAAGAAACAAGAAATAACACAACAGACAAAGTGGAGAAAATCCCATCTCAGGGAAGTAAGAATAAAAATTACAATGAGGCAGAGTCTGGAAATCTTTCATATCAGCAATAGATTAAGAAACAAAAAGGAGAACTTCAGGGGGAATTTAGAAAAATTAAACCACCAACATTTGATGGTGAGGCTGAGGATGTGGTTGAACATGGAGGCCAAATTAGCTATATATCAGCTAAGAGAAAAAGAAACCGTCTGGTGGGAAGAAGTAAATAATGTGCACAGTATTGAAGAACAAGATGTCACCTAGGAATCATTCCAGCAGTACTTTAAAGACAAGTATTTAACAGAGATATTATATGATGGAAAGCTAAATAATTTTGTGATTTAAGGCTAGGACAAATGACCATGGATGATTATATCACCAAGTTCACCTCCCTATTATGATATGTTCCATATCTTTGAGAGGAAAAGGCTAAAGTGCAGAGGTTTCTGAGTAGTCTACCAACACACATGAAGGAGCGAATAGAATTTGTAATCCCTCAGACCATGGATGAAGCTATTCGTAAGGCACGAATGTGTTATCTGCATTCCAAGGCTAAAGGGTAGGTTGGTAAAAATTGGCAGCCAAAGAAAGGACAGAAAATTAATTCCAATTTCAAAGGCACCAAAAGTGGTAACTTTAAAAGTTCTGCATGAAATCCTGCTAGCAAATAATTTGGTAAGAATCACCAGAGAACCAGATGGCCAGCAGAGGAAAAGCCTATGTAAGCGTCTAGTAAGCCTATGCAAGGTCAGATTACTAAGCCACATCTATAGTGTTGGGTGTGTGGTGAGGCACACTATTACAAAAACTGTCCACAGCGAATCAGAAATGATACAGTGGCGAATTTACAAGAAGCTTCTACACTAGGTGATGTAGCACGGAACATACCTTGTATCAATGTAGCTTTGGAAGACCGACAGGCCGATTATTAGCCTACAATTATTGAACTATAAAGTAAATTACTAACCAACCTTGTTTCTATTTTTGTAGACCCTCGAGCAATTCTAAGCTATGTTAATCCCAAAATAGTGGAAATGTGTAATTTGAAGGAACAAAAATTTAAAATTTCATGGCTGGTACAGCTGGCTACCGGAGCAAAGAGAAAAGTAACTGGAAAGCTTCCAAATTGTATTCTGGAAATATTAGAACATCAATTACATGTAGATCTGAACATCTTGCCATTGGGATCATATGATTTTTTGCTAGGTATGGATTAGTTAGAAAAGAATTGGACCTTGGTAGACTGTAGGGAAATGATTATTTACTATAGAATGCAAGACAGAACACGTAAAGAGATTCTAGGAATAAAAAATCCATTGCAGATACACCCAATTACAACATCCCAAATGAGTAAGTGTATAAGAAAGGGATGTTAGTTGTATGCTATTCAGGTAGGGTATGCAAATTCAAAGAAAAGATCACCCATGATGGAAGATATACCAGTGGTACAGGAATTTATGGATGTCTTTCCAGAAAATATTCCTAGTTTACCACCAAGGAGAGACATTAATTTAACCATAGAATTACTGTCAAGAGCTTCTCCGGTGTCAAGGGCTCCCTACATAATGAGTGTACCAGAGCTAACTGAGCTGAAAATGTAGTTAAAAGAACTGTTGGATAAAGGCTATATTAATCCAAGTGTGTTCCCATGGGGAGCACCAGCTATGTTCGTGAAAAAGAAATATGGGACCATGCGAATGTGCATGGACTACAGGAAACTCAATAATTTAACAGTAAAAAAAAAGTACCCCCTACCAAGAATTGATTATTTGTTTGATCAAGTAAAAGGGGCCACGGTGTTTTCCAAGATAGATTTAAGATCTAGACATCACCAGATTTGAATTAAGGATGAAGAAATTTATAATACAGCATTCCATACCAGGTATGGACACTACGAATTTGTGGTGTTACCCTTTGGATTGACGAATGCGCCAACAACCTTTATGAGGTTAATGCATGGAATCTTCCATCCTTTCTTGGATAATTTCATAATTATATTTATAGATGATATTATGATATATTCTAAAAATAAAGAAGAGCATAAGGAACATTTGAGGCTTTTTCTAGAAATGTTAAGAAAACACCATTTGTACGCTAAGTACAACAAATGTGATTTCTTTAAAACAAAAATCCAGTATCTAGTCCATGTTATTTCAGCAAAAGGAATTATAGTTGATCCCGAGAAGATCAAAATCATTATGGAATGGTGACTACCCCAGAACGTGGTAGACATTATATCTTTTATGGGATTAGCTGGTTATTACCAAAGATTTCTTGAAGGATTTTCTAGAATTTCTTTTCCTTATCACCTCCTTGCAGAGGAAAGGAAAATTTTTTAAATGAACAATGGAATTTCAGAATAGCTTTCAAAAGCTAAAACAGTTTTTGACCACTGCACCTATGCTAAGGGTAACTAATCCTGACAAAGAGTTTGAGGTATGTACAGAAGCAAGTAAAGAAGGTGTTGGGGCTGTTTTATCCCACGAAGGAAAAGTGGTGGCATACAAATCAAGGAAGGTGAAAGACCATGAACAGAGATATTCTACATATGATCTCGAACTAACAACAGTAGTACATGCACTTTGGGTGTGGAGGCATTAATTGTTGGGAAAAAAGTTTGTACTTAAAACAGATCATAGCAGCTTGACTATTTACTTCAAGAAAGCAGATTTAAACTCCAGACATGCGAGATTGAATGCCTTCCTAAGTGAGTTTTATATGGACATTCAACATGTAAAGGGAAAAGAAAATAGAGTAGTTGATGCTTTAAGAAAAAAATTACATCGTATATATGAGTTGTATTATAATCAGCTAGAAAATAAATTTTTGTCAAAAAATTAAAGGAAGAGGCACAGAAAGATCCAAAATACCAATTGTTATGGCAATATATGGAAGAAAACATGAAGGAAGGATGTACATCCGATTACGGAATGAACAAAGATCAGATGTTGACCTTCCAAGGAAATGTGTATGTGCCTAATCGCATGGCTCTGAAGGAGCTGATAATGGATGAATTCCATCACAAGAATTATGCGGGTAATCCAGGATACTAGAAAATGTTGATCAAAATAAGGAAGGTATATTTTTGGTTTGGTATGCGTAATAATATTGCTAAATATTTAAGAAAATGCTTAGAATGTCAACAGGTAAAATTGGAGCATCAACATCCCGCATGACTGTTGCAGCCCATACCAATACCTGAATGGAAGTGGGAGGTCATATCCTTAGACTTCATTACGGGTTTACCATGAATAAAATTAGAAAATGATTCTATCATGGTGGTGGTGGATAGATTGAGTAAATCTTCACATTTTATATCTGTGTAGTCCACCTACAAGAGGGTACAGATAGCCGACATATTTATGAAGGAAATTTTCAGGTTGCATGGAATTCCAAAAACCGTTATTTCGGATCAGGATTCCAAGTTCACATCTGCATTTTGAAAAAAATTGTTTACTGGTTTGGGAACTCAAATAAACTTTAGCACAGCTTATCATCCCTAGACTGATGGTCAATTGGAGTGAGTGAACCAAATATTGGAAGACATGTTACGCATGTATGCAATGTAGCAGCCAACTAAATGGGAGGATTATCTGCATCTGGTTGAATTTTCTTACAAAAAAACTTCTCAGGAATCTCTGAAAATGAGCCCTTTCGAAGCATTATATCCAAGGCAGTGTCACATGCCTATAAATTAGAGCATCCTCGAGACAAAATTATTGTTGGAACCTAAGATGCTTGTTGAAATGGAAATATTGGTAAAGAAAATAAGACAAAATATGAAGGTTGCACAAGATATACAAAATATCTATGCAAATAAAAAGAGGTCTTATTGAGAATTAGAGGTGGGAGACCATGTATATGTGAGAATTAAACCTAAGAGGAGTACCTTAAGGTGGACCTCTCATGCGAAATTGTCTCCTAGGTTCTATGGACCTTTCCAAGTTTTGGAAAGGGTAGGACCTGTATCTTATTGGCTAGCTTTACCCAGCCACATTCGAGTACACAATGTATTTCATGTGTCCTTGCTGAAGCGTTATGTGCATGATGAAAAGCACGTAATACAATGGAAAAATATACAGGCAAGATAGGAATAATAATCCTAACTTGAGATGTATATATATATATATATATATATATATATATATATATATATATATAGAGAGAGAGAGAGAGAGAGAGAATTTATTTGGAACATTGTTGTTTTTCAGGTAGAACTGAACGGTGAGTTCCTGGTCGAGCCGCAATGCATACTTGACCAAAGGGAAATCGTACTCTGCAAAAGAGTAGTTGTCCAGGTTAATGTGCAAGGGAAGCACTTCGGACTGGATAAGGCTACTTGGGAGGATTAAAAATTCATGCGAGAAGTTTACCTGGAGCTCTTTGTAGAGCTACAGTAAAAACACCGAGGACGGTGTTACTTCCATGGGGGGAAGTTGTGACAGCTTCATAAAAATTAACTAGTGTTAGCTAGTTAAAAGGTAATTCTTTTATTATTGTGTCAGGAAAAGACTCAAATAATTAATTTTGTCTCAAAGTTATTTTTTTTCCAAGTAATTAATTAGGAATAATTAATTAATGGAAAGAATTTCTTAAAGAAAGTAAAAGGTTGAAGGTAAAATGTTTCCAAGAAATGGTAAGTGGTTGGGGACTATTGGAAAACAGTTACCTACTTCTCTGAGGATAAATATTGATCCTAGTGAGGAGTAGGGGTTCTGTTCTAGTGGGAGAAAAAGGTTGAGGAATTTGCAGACCTGGTAGATACTAGTGGAAAGTCACTCAGAAAAACCTGAAAACTAGATTTTTGAAATTGAATGGATTGGCTATCCTGAGGCCACAGCAGAAAGTGAATCCACTATTAACCCGTGTTATCCAAGTTTAGAGCTAGGGGTAAATTAGAGGACGTAATCGCCTCACTTGATGGTTGGGAGGACCACAGCTTAAAACAAAGTAATACAGATAAGTACAATAGTATTTATCCATTCTGTTTATATGAAGTGTTTAATAGTTGAGTAGATAGGTGTTTGTATTTTGTTAAAAAAGTCGAAATGTTGGTTCTGCAGGTATTTTGTATTCTGCAAATATATAAATAACTATCATTTGAATACACAAATGAACATATTCTACTTGTAAATAGGTAATTTATGATACACAAGTATTCTGTAAATATGCTATAAGTAAACATCATTTGATTTCACAGTTTATGAATCTATTTATAAACAAGCATTATCTTTATTACATGTTTAAAAGGACTTAGAAGATAAATATGTGATAAATATGTTCAGACACTGAATGTACTAAAATATTAAACAAAAACCTTAAAAGAATTTATATGAATAGTTTTGTGGTAATATGTACATTTGAGGGAAGAGTATAGTATTATATAACTAAAAACTATGTAAAGTCCCACTTCTATATTTCTTTTAAAATAGAAACTAAATACAGATAATAAGGAAATGGGACAAAGATAATATCGATAGATGCTATATTCAAAAAAAAAATTGATCGATAACCGATAAATAATCCGAAATACCTGAGCAAAATTATAGAGAATAAACCAAAAATTTCTTTTAGAGAATGAGAAATAAAGAAATGATAAACATTCCTATGTGGAGTAGTATAACCTGCAACATAATCATTTTTGCGGAAAAGACGAATGATAGAGATGAGGAATATGAGTACAGTGACGAACTATTTCAAAACATTAGAATCAGTATATCACTGTGATAAATAACAAAAAAAAACCAGAAGGTTTTACAAGAATTCGACAAAATCGAGAATGGTATAGCCGGTAAAAGCTAAGATAAAGAAAGATACATTTCCTCATAAAAATATAGTAAGAGTCTAGGAAAAATCTTTGCAGGTTACATTATTAAATCTTTAATAAAAATAAACATCATGCATTCTAGACCGACTCTGGTCTTAAAACTGGACAGCAAGGTTTTAATCCCCTTTAAAACATCTTAACAAATTTTTAGCTCTAGAAGCTCAGTGGAAACCAGAATCTAGAGTAGTAACTTCGGTTACCAGGGTACTTGGAGAGAGAAAGAGAGCATGTGTGTTAGCCAAGGCTAAAGGAGACATTGCAGTGCATGACAGTCATAGACTACGTGCCAAAGAGGTCGAGGTGGGAGTACTGACCTGTCGAGAAATATCAAAAGAATATTGTAAGACTCCTTTGCAAGACTTTAGAAAAATGGGAAAACCATGAAGTAGGAATCTGTGGAAAAAAAATATTGAAATCTTACTTGTATGAATAAGATTCCCAGGCGAACAGCCTGCAGAAGACAAGTAACATTATATAATTAACGCTTACAAGTATAATCGAACCTCTCCCATTACCAAAAAAACAAATGAATGAATAAACCGGATAAATTACAGTGTTAATCTCACTGGATGGATAATGACATAAGGGAGGAAATCCCGTTGAGCAGATATCATAGTGGGCAGACAACGATCTGGGCTTATGCTTATCAGCAAGTTCCCTTATAAAATGTTTGAGGACTAAAACATGCTTTGATCGGTGGTGAGCTAGACCCACAGCTTAGTCAAAACCCAAGAATCGAATTTCATGAAGATCATAGACTTAACCTCATACAAATGCTTGCACCTGAAAGTGCCATAAGCTTAAGAGCCAAACAAGCAGAGCTAAATGAGCTGAAAAGTGGAAATTTCCAAGAAAGAGCTAGGGTTTAGAAAGCGTTAAGTCAGATCTCCCGCCAAAAAAAAATTTCAACTGTAGATTAGATTAAGGATCGACAGTGAGGATTCAGTGGAGTACCATTGAAAGGTGCAAAATATCTGAATGCAATCTGACAGCTGTCAAAGGATTTAAAGGCCATGTACCATGGCAGTTAATGGAGTTGACATGCCAACTAACCACCAATTGAAAAGATCAAGGTGGAGTTAACGTAGAGATTAATTATCATTATGGCGTATGTTTTGAGAACCAAATAAGAATCTTACACAAACTTTAATCATATAACTATTATGTGATTCCCATAATTATATGTATATTGATGTTATGAATAATCAATCTTTATATTGTTGTGTTTTGTATATTAACTATATATGTATGTATGTATGTATGTATGTATGTATATGGTTCGATGACCATGTATTTTATATTTAAATCTTATCAAAAATATGGTTATGTAACCAATAGTAATTTTCTATTACAGTGGATAAAAGAAGAACTAAATTTTTTTCAGACCTTTTTCCTTCTGTTTAGTTATTTGAATTCAAAAAAAGTTTTTATAAGAGTACATTTTGTTTTTAATTAATTTCCTTCCAATTAATATGTTTAACTTAAAATATACTTAAAATACATTATTCCTTGAAATAATTTGTATTTTAGATCTTTATTTAATTATCACTAATGATTAGGAGGATGGTAGGGATCTAATCTTCATGGAATTCTCTACAATATTTTTAGTAGTAGAGTCACTTATCAAAACTTTATATTTATCTGAAAAGTTGATATGTCATCTTTGTGTTTTTAAATAAATTGATTAATTAAAAAAAATTGTCATATGAACATGAATTGTGGTTTTATGGGCATGTGGTATTAATAAGAGCCTATTTACAAGTAAAAATTCTTAATGATAAAATGGAGGCTAATCTCTCTGATTAAGAATATTGTTACATGTTGTCTTTAAATGTGTATATGTTTAGCTCATACACTAATTATTTTTATAATTAATAATAATAATCATTTCAGATTGTAAACTTGTGTGATCCATAATTGTTTAACTAATTCTTTAGGAAAAATAATAATATCATTAGGAGATGAGCTACACTGGGTAGTTCGAAATGTGTTGGCCCTACTAATAATATTGTGATTTTTTGGGAAGAATTAGTTAAATAAAAATTATTATTAAAAATAAAATTATAATTTTATTATCTAATTTTTGTTTATTTTTGTTTATTTTGGGAATGTGAGATGTATCATGTAAGTGTTTTGATGTCCATTAACATTTATCAACCATTTAATTTATATGAATATGTTAATTATTATTATTTATTAGAAATTAGAAAATTTTCAAAACCATTATCATTTGAATCTCTTATCATTAAACTTCTTTTTTAGAAACATTTTTCATTTACTAAAAATTCCAATTTGCAATCAATTATTTGTATCATTATATTTTGCTCTTGTATTATAGTATTTTTACATATTATATATTTGCTCCTAGATTATAATAATCTTTAATATTATATAAAAAATTATAAAATATATCACAATATTTTATATATAATATACAAATAATTAAAATTAAGGGTATTTATAATATCTTTTAATCATTTCAAATTTAAAGCTTACCCATTAAATATTAGATGTCTTTCTTATTATTAAATATATGTTTAAAATGATAAATTACATTACTTATTAATGATTATTTATATAAAAAGTAATAGACATAAATACTAAAAAAATCATTAATTTTAGTGTGATTTTTTAATAAGCATTCCTTTTTAAAATTAGATTCTTAATTTTTTAATTGTTTTCTATCTTTATATAGAGAGCCTCTGTAATCATAATCAATCATAGAAAGGGAGAATGAATAAAGACACACAAATATATTACGATATAAGTAATTATTGGATTTTTAAGAAAATATAAAAATATATTAGTAATTTATATAAATAATCATTTAATTTTCTCATAAATGTTGATAAATAAAGTAGTTCAGTGCTAATGATTGGGTAAAATTACTCATTTTAAATATGATTGATTTTAAATATAAACTACTCTGATGTGGTACTTGAAACTAATTCATTGGCTATATGTGGTGTTTTTTTCCCTATTTTAACTATTTCCAATATGGTACTGTTGTGATAATGATTAAAGATTGCTACTCTGCTAAATATCAGGATCACCTTTCTTCTGTGCTATGTTAAAGGAGTATAGTTATAGTTAATTTAAATACAAACGACTGTGATGTGGTACTTGAAACTAATTGAGTGGCTATATGTGGTTCTTTTCTTTTTTTTAACTATTTGGAAGCTGGTAATATTGCAATAATTGATTAAAGTTGTAGCAATGGAGCAACAACAATGGAACAAGAGATTGTGCCTTGGTATGAGTTTAAATTTTTCTCTTTTAAATATGTCGATCCTCTTTCTTTCATGTTATGTTAAATGCGTATAGCTATTATTCATTCTCTACCCATTTGTTGTTGAAGGTGAGGTTAAATTAATTGTTTTGTCAATGAAACAATAATACGTAAATTTTGGTTACCCGAATGCGAGTTCTTTGACATAATCAGAGGGGCCACCTAGTCGCCATGTGGCGGGACAACTGTCCAGCCCACCCACCCGCACATGGTCACCCGCTCAATGTTAAATTCCTGTGCAAGCCTGTCTTAAATTCACACTTCGCCACCTTCATTATGAGGTCCTCCTGCTATAGAGCATTAAGAGCTCTCGATTCCGTCACCATGGCTATTGAGCCTGCTACCCATGCTCATTTAGCCTCCACTCAGCTCTTCCTTATGTTATCTCTACATGCCTCCCGTTCCTCCTTTCGACCCCTGGTTCTTGGCCCTATTCAACCATGTATTAGCCTTCCCACGACATTCATAGGTGGTGCCATTTCCTCTCCTGTGCTATCAAGCACTCCCTCCCTATCCTGCACTTTTGTTCCTTCGCATGTTATGCCAAGGTGTCACCGTATGCAGTGTAGAAGAGCTGGAGGCCGCGACCTACCCTCCAGATCATGAGGCAGTGGTAAGTTCATGATAGTACGAGGTTTGACATGTGTGGTGTAATTATTAAAAAAATTAAGTGATTGAGGGAGTATGCTATTTTTTTATTGGATTTATGAGTAGTGAAATCAGATTTACTTTTCAATTATAGAGTATTTTCATGACATAGATTAAAATTTAAGTTTATGTATTCATGGAAAATAAAATATCAGAAATAAAATTAACTAAAGAGAAATTATTATGAGCTTCAATATATAAGTTTACACTCTCAAGGCTCCACAAAATTGCTTTTCAAGATTTGTCAACTTTCTCTCACCTTCTCTATTTAAAGATTATAACTCACCACCTCTATTTAAAGATTATAATTCACAAGTTTTCCGTGTCCATGATTTTCAGACCTTCTTCCTTGTGTTTAGTTATTTGAATTCAAAAAACGTTTTTATAAGAGTACGCTTTGTTTTTAATTAATTTCCTCACAATTAATCTTTTTAAATTAAAATATATTTAAAATACATTATTCCTTGAAATAATTGTTATTTTAGATTTTTTTTTAAATATCACTAATGATTAGAAGAATGGTAGGGATCTAATTTTCATGGAATTTCTACAATATTTTTAGTAGTAGAGTCACTTATCAAATTTTAGATTTATCTCAAAAGTGGTTATGTCATCTTTGTGCTTTTAAATAAATTGATCAATTAAAAAAAATTGTCATATGAACATGAATTATGGTTTTATGGGCATGTGGTATTAATAAGAGCCTATTTACAAGTAAAAAATCTAAATGATAAAATGGAGGCTAATTTCTATGATTAAGAATATTGTTACATGTTGTTTTTAAATGTGCATATGTTTAACTCATACATGAATTATTTTTATAATTAATAATAATAATAATTTCAGATTGTAAACCTCTGTGATCCATAATTGTTTAACTAATTCTTCCAAAAAAATAACAATATCATTAGGAGATGAACTACACTGGTAGTTTGAAACGTGTTGGCCCTCCTAAGGATATTGTGATTTTACGGGAAGAATTAGTTAAATAAAAATTATTATTAAAAATGAAATTATAAATTTATTATCTAATTTTGTTTATTTTTTTAATTTTGAGAATGTGAGATGTATCATGTAGGTGTTTTGATGTCTATTAACATTTACCAACCATTTAATTTATATGAAGATGTTAATTATTATTATTGATTAGAAATTAGAAATTAGAAAATTTTCAAAACCACCATCTTTTGAATCTCTTATCATTAAATTGCTTTTTTAGAATAATTTTTCATTTACTAGAAATTCCAATTTGCAAACAATTATTTGTGTCATGATATTTTTCTCTTGTATTATATTATTTTTTCATATTATATATTTTACTCCTACATTATAATATTCTTAAATATTATATACAAATTATAAAATATATCACAATATTTTATATATAATATACAAATAATTAAACTTAAGGGTATTTATAATATCTTTTAATCATTTAAATTTAAAGCTTACCCATTAAATATATGTTTAAAATGATAGATTAAATTACTTATTAATGATTATTTATATAAAAAGTAATAGACATATATATTAAAAAAATCATTAATTTTAGTGTGATTTTTTAATAAGCATTCCAATCTTTTTAAAATTAGATTCTTAATTTTTTAATTGTTTTCTATCTTTATATAGAGAGCCTCTAATCATAATCAATTGTAGAAAGGGAGAGTGAGTAAAGATACAAAAATATATTACTATATATATAATTATTCGATGTTTAAGAAAATAAAAAAATATATACTAGTAGTTTATATAAATAATTATTTAATTTCCTCATAAATATGGATAAAGAAAGTAGTTCAACGCTAATAATGATTGGATAAAATTACTCATTTTAAATATGATTGACTTTAAATATAAACTACAGTGATGTGGTACTTGAAAATAATTCACTGGCTATAAGTGGTGTTTATTTCCCCTATTTTAACAATTTTGATGGTACTGTTGTGATAATGATTAAAGATCTAGTAATAGAGCAAAATACCCCTCTCTGCCATCAGGTAAAATTCAGCTCTACCAAATATCTACATCACCTTTCTTCCGTGCTATGCTAAAGTAGTATAGTTATAGTTGATTTAAGTACAAAGGACAGTGATGTGGTATTTGAAACTAATTTAGTGGCTATAGTGGTTCTTTTTTTTCTTATTTTAACTATTTAAAGTTGGTACATTTGTGATAATTGATTAAAGTTGTAGCAATGGAGCAATAGCAATGGAACAAGAGATTGTGCCTTGCTATGAGTTTAAAGTCAGCTCTTCTAAATATATCAATCATCTTTCTTTCATGTTATGTTAAAGGCATATAGTTATTATTCATGCTCTGTTCATTTTCCGTTGAAGGTGAGGTTAAATTAATTGTTTTTTTAATGAAACAATAATACGTAAATTTTGGTTACCCGAATGTGGGTGCTTTGCCATGATTAGAGGGGCCACCTAGGTGCCATGTGGCGGGACAACTATTGAGCCCACACGCCCGCACATGGTCACCCACTCAACATTAAATGCTTGAGCAAGCATATCGTAAATTCACACTTAACCACCTTCATTACGAGGTTCTCCTGGTGCAGAGCATTAAGAGCTCTTGATTTCGTAACCATGGATATTAAGCCTATTACACACGCTCATTTGGCCTCCATTGAGCTCTCCCTTATATTATTTGTGCATGCCTCCCATTCCTCCTTTGAACCCCTAGTTCTTGGCCCTTCTCAGCCTTGTCTCAGCCTGCCCACAACATTCTCAGGTGGTGGCATCTAATCTCCTATGCTGCTAAGCGCTCCCTCCCTGTCCTGCACTTATGTTCCTTCACGTGTCATGCCAAGGCGTCACCGTATGCAGTGTAGAAGAGCTGGAGGTTGCGACCTCCCCTCTAGACCACCTCTATCACACACCATGGGCAGGGAACTCAATCTTTTGGTGGGTTGGGAGGAGTCGAGCAGACTCGACCCTGTTAATATTTTAGCGCAATTATCCTTGGAGCTATCTGCCTCCCCTCTAGCCTCCTCCAACATTCAGCCCAAAGACCGCGCAAGTCGACCATCCTGCCTGATCTGACCTTTGTCCCTCCCAAGATGAAGGCTCTCCCTCTGCAGAGTTCCTCCAGTAGCAGCCACTCCAGCCACAACAATTCAGGTTCCGACGATTGTAGAAGCTCAAACAGTGACATAGGAAATAAGAATAAGGATAGAAATCAGCTCATAGCCACCTCCAATTAGCCAGACATGTCGGGGTCGCCACATCATCAAATGCGATAAAAAAAAAATTAACCTCATAAAAAAGAAATATGCAGAATGTTACGATGAAAAAAAAAAAATTAACCCCATTAAAAAAAGGAAAATTATAATAAGTTTTCTTTTCACCCAAAAACTGACAATAAATTTTCTTTTAAGCTTTTAAAAAAACACAAAATTAGGATAGATTTTATTTTAACCTCATAAAAATGCACAAAATGAGGATAATTTTTCTTTTAACCTTATTAAAAAAGCACCAGCTCACAACTTTTAACGGGAAAATAAAAAGCACAAACTAACGGTGGTAATTGGATGAGTTCGTACAAAATATTTCTGAAGTCTGTCGAACTCAAGGTTTGCGCTAACCGTTCAAAATATTTTTAAATTCATCCGTTGGATGTATGTCTATTTAAGCAGAGCCACCTTAATTTCATTGCGAATAGTGGTTCCAAAACATTCGTTCTACCAAATTTCTGATGATGAATTGCAACGACTGCTTTGATTTTTTCAAGTTGCAACGAATTCCCACTTTTAATTTCCCTTCTTCTTCTAAAGATTATGGTTTTTGTTTCCTTATATTTATGTTTCTCCATTTTCACTTATGAATTTTCATTGCTTTTAACAGTTATCTTTGATGGGATGGGCTTCTGTTTGATATTTGTGAGTTCTTTTCTACTTTCACAATAATATAAAGTGTAGTTGTTGGCACTATTGTAACTATTGAGTCAGGATATGGTGATATAGCTAACAATTCGGCTCAGTCTTCAGGTAAAATTAATTTCCACTATAGCCCTCCTCTCTATTACACGTTCAAATATTATATTTATCATTACTATTTATGTTTAAAATTATGTTCAATTAATTATTATGTTCAAGAAATAATAATTGTCGATGTTGATCATCTGTAGCAAAGGGTTTTTGAAGTGGAATGTGATCGATTTTAAATACAAACGATGGTGATAAATGGGTACACGGTGATCAATTCGCTACATGTTTTAAGTATTTTTGACGTGTGGTGTAATTATTAAAAAACAAAAACTGAGTCAGCTAGTATGCTAGTTTGTTATTGTATTTATGAGTAATGAAATCGGGTTTACCTTTCATTTATAGAGTATTTTCATGACTTAGATTAAATTTTAGGGTTATGTATTTAAGGAAAAGAAAATATGACAAATAAAATTAACTAAAGAGAAGTTATTATGAGCTTCAATATATAACTTTACACTCTCAAGGCTCCACAAAATTGATTTTGAAGATTTGTCAACTTTCTCTCACCTCCTCTATTTAAAGATTATAATTCACAAGTCTTCCGTGTCCATGATTTTCAAACCTTCTTCCTTCTATTTGGTTATTTGAATTCAAAAAACCTTTTTATAATAGTACATTTTGTTTTTAATTAATTTCCTCACAATTAATCTTTTTAACTTAAAAGATACATAAATACATTATTCCTTGAAATAATTGTTATTTTAGTCTTTTATTTAATTATCACTAATGATTAGGAGGATGTTAGGGATCTAATCTTCATGGAATTTTCTACAATATTTTTAGTAGTAGAGTCACTTATCAAAACTTTAGATTTATCTCAAAAGTGGTTATGTCAATTTTGTGCTTTTAAATAAATTGATCAATTAAAAAAAATTGTCATATGAACATGAATTATGGTTTTATGGGCATGTGGTATTAGTAAGAGCCTATTTACAAGTAAAAATTCTAAATGATAAAATGGACGCTAATCTCTATGATTAAGAATATTGTTACATGTTGTTTTTAAATATGTATATGTTTAACTCATACATTAATTCTTTTTGTAATTAATAACAATAATAATAATTTCAGATTGTCAACCTGTGTGCTCCATAATTGTTTAACTAATTCTTCCGTAAAAATAACAATATCATTAGGAGATGAACTAGACTAGGTAGTTCCAAAGGTGTCGGCCCTCCTTATGATATTGTTATTTTTTGGGAAGAATTAGTTAAATAAAAATTATTATTAAAAATAAAAATAAAATTTTATTATCTAAATTTTGTTTATTTTTTTAATTTTGGGAATGTGAGATTTATCTTTTCTTTGTAAGTCAGTAGTAATATATTAAACAAAGAAACGTAAGTTACATATAGATACAAAATGGCCTGAGAGACCCAAAAAACTACAGAGGTACCCAGGCCTGTTTAACTGCATATCCAAAGGAAGCCTAGACAAAAATTTAACTCCTGTAGCAGTAGGATTAAGCCAAATAGACATCCACCAGGCCAACCACGTAGGGCTACCTATGATAGGAAAGGAGTTAACAAGATAGAGCTTGCCAGTAATATAATAATGGCCGTTGACAGAGTATTTAAACACTATTAATAGAAAGTAAAATAACCAGACAGAGTAAACAAGCATTACGAAATCAGATTAGAAGCACCAGATTGACCTGCAGTGCTTGGGCTGGCCTCTTCAGCAACTTTTGGCAGCACCCGTGGCTTGAAACGTCGAATTATGGTGGTGTGAGAGTCATCGGTTGGGCTCTCGATCGAGACATTGAGGACATGGTGCAGGTACAGGTCGAAATGATGAACGAAACTGTCGAGGACATTTTCTTGCATGCTAAGCTCTTCAGTGAGAGAATTCTAGGAGACCTCGAGCTTATCTAGCCTCGCAGTGTTCCTGGAAGAAGCCATGGACATTGTAGGGAAAGTATCCTTGACGGATGTTCCATGCATCTCAATGGATTTTGCAAGCATTGTTTTCATTTGCCAAGTAATTGCCTGGGTCTGTAGGAATTGGGTGGCCTGTGTGGAGGGCATATCAGGGTCGAACAACCAGTCCACCTCCTCACTAATAGTGTTATGATCCACCCAGGCTCTAGACCTATCGACCTCCTCTTGAAGCCAATCAATTGTATGCTTACCCTTCTTGGAAACAGAGGTCTCATAAAAATTCTTAGCCCTCTTGAGGGCCTGCGAGGCTTTGACACTACGGAGGTTATGATCCACCATCGGCTGCAGATGAAAGAGAATAGTGAGCTCCCAGATATCAAAATATTCAAACTTCGACCCAATGCATACACACCTAAAATCTTAGAAGCAAATGAATAAGAGAAAATAGGAACATCGTTAAATAGAGGGATAGGCCATAAGAGGGGATGATAATCCGTTCGAGTGCCATTTAATGCCATAATAAACGACAACTTGCTGTCTGATCCAACAAATGATGCCAAAGCTTCGATCAGAGATCTACTCCTTAAGGGCGATCCTCTCACATGCTTGAAGGCTCCACATCAACTGCCACAAGGAATGGTTGATCCTGCGATTGTCCTTTCAAATGGTAGGTTTCCATTCCCAAAGCATACCATAGCACATTTTCGGGTGGTGCCACCTGAAGTAATTAATCTTATTGGGGATCTCCATATGCTATTAATGATTTATGCTCTACAGGTTGTCCTCTGCATTTGAGCCGGAAGTGATGTCCCTACTTGGTATGATGGAGCATTTTTCCTGAAGCTGGTCTTGCATTAAGTTTTTCTAGCACATGTCATGGATTTCTGATGGGTGATAAACAACAAAGTTGGCCAGAAAATCGGCTAGCGCATTAGCTTTCCTATGCATAGCCTGAAGAATTATGCTGCTTAGAGAGGTTAGGTGCTCCACAATTAGTTTAGTTACTGCAACCAGATGCCAGTGCTTCGTGGCCTTTCTAGGCTTTGTTCCATTCTAGATTTTCCTTATTTCATTGATGGCTAGATGTGAATCGCCCTCCACTATGGCTGAGCCTTTGCCAAGACGAATTAGGATATGGAGCCCTTGCTCTAGAGCGGTGAATTCAGCTTCATTATTTGTAGCCTCGCCCAATTCCCTACAGAAAATGTGAATAATTTCTTTATTCTCATCTCGTAGGACTCCTCCTAGCCCTGCTGGACCTAGGTTGCCTCTCGAGGCCCCATCAAAATTTAGCTTGTAGAATCCTGGGATAGGAGCTTGCCAAACTGATGGGGATGGATTTGGCCTAAGGAAAATTTCCTAAGCACTTAGCCCTGCCGACCCAGAAATACCAAACAGCCCCAGAATGTGGACGTCATTTGGAGATAGCAAGTCAGTCTGCTCAGTTTGGAAACAGGTGAAACCTGCTTCTTTCAGGCCCTACATGATAATAGTTTTGATATCATCCAACTACTTGATTCCTTGTTTCTAAAATATGCGATTATTTCTCTATTTCCAAACCTTCCAGACAATGAAACCATTTCTCATCCTCCGCAGATTATTAACCATGTTGCTGTTTGAGTAGTTAGAGTGCCAATTGGTAATACTATCTTGAATGGAACTCCTAGTTCAGTTAGTTTGTTTGAATAGATCTTTTATCCATTACCATAGGTTGTCAGTCCAGGCACAATCATTAAGCAAATGGTTCATCGTTTCGTCCTGTTCTTCACATAGGGGGCATCTAGAAGGTCCTTTGAACCCTCTTTTCACTAAATTCTCCCAAGTAAGAAATTTTCAATTCATAAGAAGCCAGAGAAAGGTTTTAATTTTATGCCAAAGGTTGCTATCCCAAACATTGGTGAACCAGGAAACCTTGTCTTCATTGTCCCTGTTTTCTATGTAATTTCGGGCCTCCTTGAGATTAAAGGTTCCCCCATTGAGCTTACCCCATCGTAGAAGGTTTTTCCCCTTCATGGCCCGTATCAGTTTTTTCCCTAGGGCGGTGTTAAGGGAGTGTAGGAGTTCTGATAGGTGCGCATCTGGTGGGGGAGGGTTTAATTTCCATTTCCGTTACTATTAATTTTCATCGTTATCTGCCCAGTACTGATGGAACTTTAGCTTACCATTGGTCTGAAACCATGTTTGCAGTGGTTGTGACTCAGTAATTTCTAGCTTCAGCAGTTGTTTCCATGCATCCTCCCAAAATAAGGCACTGGCACCATTACGAAGCTCCCAGAAACAGTGATCCTGGATGATATTTCGGTTAGCCCTAGCAAGATTTGTCCTTCTAGGTTCTTTTCCAAGGAGTGTGGGGCTTCTTGAGCCAGCGCCACCAAAGATTTGCTCCGCAGGCTCTGTTGACTGTCCCCGGATCATGCAACCCCATACCACCTAGGATATTAGGTCTGCAAAGTTTATCCCAAGCCACCAGTGCCCATTTAGGTTTTTCCATCTTGCTAGACCAGAGGAAGGTCCTTTGAATGCATATTATTTTCTGAAGTACTCCTTTAAAAGCTGGTAGAATCAAGAGCATGTAGTGAGGTATAGCTTGGAGTATTTCTTTTCTCATAACCAACCAGCCAGCAAAATTAAGGACTTTATTGGTCCAGTGGTTACTCTTATCCTCTAGCCTGGAGAGTATCCCTTCCCAGTGTAACTTTTTCCATGGCTTGTTCGTTAGAGGTATGCCCAAATACTTGAATGGTAAATTACATCTTTTAAGTCCCATAATATCTGTTAAGTGCTTCTGAATTGATAAGTGAGTATTGAAAAAGAAAATAGAGGACTTTTCAAGGTTGAGATCCATACCAGAGGCTAGACTGAACAGGTTTAGGATGGATTTGAAATCTTTAGCTTCCTTCATTGTGGGCGTGCCATGTAGCATGGTATCATCAAAAAATTGTTGATGAGTAGTTGTTGGAATATTATTCAAGGGCTAGAGACCTTTTATGATGTTCTTATCCTTGTCGGATTTGATGAGTCGACTCAGACCTTCCATAAGAATAACAAAGAGGAATGGAGAAAATAGATCCCCTTGCTGAATGCTTCTTGATGGAAGGAAAGGCTCAGAAGGGGTAGCATTGACTAGGATGAAGTAGGTGGGGGACTTTACCATAGTTAGGATCGATGTAATCCATCTTGGACTGAAACCAAAAGCTCCGAGCAAAGCTTCTAGATAAGTCCAACTGACCTTATCATAAGCTTTTGAGAGGTCCAGTTATATGATAATCCCAACATTCTTTTTGGATTGAAGAGTGTGGACCATTTCACGAGCTAAGAGGACGTTGTCCATAATTTTCCTTCCCTCCATGTAACCTGACTATTATTCAAAAATAATCATAGGTAGTATGGGTTTTAATCTGTTGGCCATAACCTTTGATATAATCTTGTACAACACATTGCAGAGTGCTATAAGCTGAAATTTGGAAGGGGTAAAAGCCCCTTCTTCCTTGGGAATAAGGGCAATAAAGGTGGAGTTTAGGAATTTGAGAATGGAGGAAGAAAGTATAGAGTCCTCAACCACCTCCAAAATATCCTGCTTTACAACATCCCAACAAGCTTTAAAAAAATCAATGGTGAAACCATCCGGGCCCGGGGCTTTCCCATTGGCCATTTCTTTGACTGCTTCTTCTACCTCCATGAGGGATATCAGCCCGTCCAAAGCCTTCTTTTGCTCTTTTGTAATGAGCTTATGGATGGATGAGGTGACTGCACTGATAGTCTCCTGTTTGTTAGAGTTTGGTTCTGTGGTAATGAGTTTGAAATGATTCTTGAGGATGGAGGTGATTTCTTGGTGTGATTGGAAGAAATTCCCCTGCTCATCCTTAATCTTGGTTATCTTATTGTTACACCTGTAATCCATGGTATATCTATGGAAGAATTTTGTGTTTTTATCTCCTTCTTTCAACCACTGAATGCGAGATTTTTGTCTCCATAAAATTTCTTCCTGGTTACATCCTTCATTCCATTTCTACATCAATTCCTTCTCTGTGTTAATGGAATCCTAAGATATAATTCCTTGAATCCAGTTATTGTGAATGGATTCCATTTTTTTCTCCAGGGCTTGTTTGTCCTCAAATATGTTGCCAAAAACTTCGTGTTTCCAAGCTTTAAGCTTGGTCTTTAGATATTTCAAGTGGGCCTTGAGCCTGAACATTTTAGTTCCTCTGACATCCAGAGGATCTTTCCACCACATCTTAATATTGGCAGAAAAATACGGGTGGGTGAGCCAAAATATTTCAAAGTGGAAAAGCCTGTTCTTGGGCATATCCAGGATGGTGGCATTCAGCGTAATGGGCCAGTGATCCAAGCCCTTGGAGGGGAGAATATCAGAATCACCAGTAACCCCCTCCATAAGAATGCTATTAGAGACTAGAAAATGATCAAGCCATGAGGCAATATGTCTATGTCCCCCTCTTTTGTTGGTCCAGGTAAAGACGCCATTCCAAGGATTAAAATCCACTAGGTTGGTAGATCTGATGAAAGAAATGAAGGACCTTGCATCGCTATTAAGACACCGCAGACCTCCCTTCTTTTCCTCGAGAGAAGTAATCATATTGAAATCCCCTCCGTGGATGGCTTTGGAGTCAGGATGTCTAAGATGTAACTTGGTGAGATCTTCCAACAACAGTAACTTTTCTTCCAGTTGTTGTGGACTGTATATATTAGTGAACAGAAAGGTGCCTTTCTCCCCCAAGATACGCATCTCAAGAGAAAGGAAAGGCTTGGTCACTTGGGCATTTAAGAGATGAAGGGATCCATGATTCCAATAAATGGCCAAGCCTCCACCAGTACCATTTCCTTCAACTGCTAGGTGCTCCATACACTTTCCTAGGCGTTTGCCTAGTTCCTCCAACTTTTGTCTGGAACATTTAGTATCCTGAAGGAAAACTATGTCCGGTTTTTCTTGAGTGACTTTCTTTTTTAGAAGTCTATGTTTCCTTTGGCTACCCAGCCCTCTTGAATTCCATGAGAGGACTTTCATGATTAAACAAGTTTAACAGGGGAAAGCGAAAGCTGTTACACAGCGATTTGTCACCGTCCCTGCAATCCCTGTCTCGCATATTGGAGGGCTCATTTTGTGACCTGTGAGCAGTGACATAACTTGAAAATAATTTCATGGCATTCCCCTGAACATGTACTTTCATCCCCCTGAAGACATCTCCTGCTGAAAAACCCTAAAAAGAATTCTTTTTTCATTAGCGCGGGCAGCCAGTTCATCACCCGCGCTAATGGGGAAAATCCTTCAAAGAGGTAGCACCAATTGGCGCTCTGTCCCAGAGTCGCACTCCCGCCAGCCAATTTAAGGAGTGTTTTTAAAAAAATAAATGGCGGAAGTCTCATCCTAACCAATTCATGAACTGGTATCTATCTTCAGTTGGGATGTTTCGCTCCAGATTTCCATGTAGAGGAAGTGGTTTTCCACCTCTCATGGAAGCTTCCTTGAGAATAGGACCAATCCCATGATTATAGGGATCCCAACTCCCCTTCCTCCATCTATAAAATCTTGCCCATCTCCATTGCAAGCTAGTCTTCAAGTTCCCAAATTCCCAAGAGCCTTATGCTGCAAGAGCCTCCATAACTCCCTTAAGGCCAAATCTAAGCAAGGAGACTATTGTCAAGATCTTAAGAGAGAGAGTTTGTCCCATCCTTGACAGGCTTTTCGAGACGTGTTCTGCTGGCGACCCTCCGAAGGAGAATTCAGCGTCAGAACTATGGTTGTATTCTTCTTTTGACTGATTAATAATAAACGACTATCATTTATGGTTCCACTCTTGTTATTGTTTATAATGATGAGTTATGTCATTTCTGACTGACATATAGTTACATCTACTGGATTTTACGCTTGCGTTTGTTTTGTTTCTTGCCTGTGCAGGTGTCCATCACGGAGATCGTGGGGATTGTGATCTGCCAGAGCTAAGGAACGGGAGAGCTACCTCTTCTACGAGCAACATCTTTAGAATCCAGGTAAGCCTTCATCGCTAGTTGGTTTATTTGCAATCAGGAACCTATGATATAACATGAATGATTGTTGCTAGACCCGGTCTGGGCTAGTAGGTATTGCCTTTGTCCGCAGAGGGGATTTACCTCCACAACAAATTGGTGACTCCGTTGGGGAGATCGTTAGCTTGTTGTCGTTAGTTTTATGAGCTATAGATGAAGCCTGAAGTTGGCTAGATAGCCTTCGAAATGATTTTTCTCTGCAATTGCGAAGTAGATCAAAGCTGCTTTAGTCAATCTCCGGTTTACTTTGTAAACTGAACACTTGGAGCACTGTCTTGTCTCTTCGGTTGATTCTTGACTTTGCTTGCTTGATCAGGTCTTTTGGCTAGCTCTTTTCGTGTCTTTGGCTTTTGGTTTGAGCTCCAACATCACTGGTCTGCTTTTAGATTGCTTATTTTTAATTTTGGCATAGCAAACTTGACTAGCGTTCTTTTTAGTGTGGCAGTCGCGCCAATTAGCGTTAGTGGTCCATGTATTGCCCACGCCAATCCTGATATGGAGCTAGTTTCAGCCTGACAGTCGCACCAGTGCTAGGGACTGCTAGGGTTTGCTTGGTTTTGAGCTTTCTGAACCTGATCTTTGATTTTGGTTTCATTTCTTCGACTTCCTGAGTGTTCTGGAGCCTTTTTTGACTGACTGTGACCTTCTTCCTTTGGTCGTTTGCCCGTTTCTATCGATTTTACATTTTAGCCCTAGGTCATCTAGGTGTTATTGTGCGTCGAGCCTCCCTTGGGAGTTTGTGGTTGATGTCTGTTCATTCAACTTTGTGATTGATTCTCTGCATTCGTTTTGTGCTTTGTCTCGCTTTGAGCCTAGATTACATGGTTCATTTGAGTCTTGGAGATTCATCTTGAAGTGGTGAGTCTTGTCTTGGTTGGGAGAAATTATTTGTTTTTTCATTTTCAGGCAGTTGACGCTTGTTGTCAGTTAGCAACCCACGCCAATTGGGCATTGGCGCTAGTTGTTAGTGAGAAAGTCATGCCAGTTGGCGCTAGTTGTCAATGACAAAGTCGGGCCAATTTCAGGATGTGTGAAAATTGAGATTTTTTCCCTAAATCCTTCACCAGTGTGTCTTTCCCTTCTAGTATTTTCACTATATGAGCATAGATTACATTGCTCATTGTTTGAAATGTCTTCTTTCCGTCATTGTTTGATGTAAAAGGGAATGAATGCCTTGTTTTGGTCTCTTGCTTTGGAAGTCCTTTTTTGTGCTTGACCTCATATGTCTTGTAGCATTTTGAGGGATTTCTTTAAAAAGTGTTTGAAACAACGATTGCATTCTTAGTGTTCGTTGCATCACTTTTTCATTCATCCTTCATTAAGAAGATTTTCATTCGTTTAGTTTTCGTCTCAAAGTGTTCTTTTTTTTAAAATGCATTAGATCACATCACATTGAAAAGTACTTTTGAGATTTATCATTGAAATTAGATCACATTGTTTCGTGATTGAAAACTAAAAATCACTTTGAGTGCATTCTCTTTCATTAACAACGTGCATTAAGTAGATTCTCATTTCATCAAAAAATGCATTGAGTGCATTCTTATCATTTGAAAAGAAAAGGAAATTGTGCATAGATCACAATTGCATAGTTTTCGGAAAAGAGAATTTTGCATAGATTACATTGCATAATTCGCTTCGTTGAATGTTTTAGAATACTTTTGGATAGTGAAAGTAATCTAGTTTGGAAAAGTTTCATTTTTAGTTTTGCTGTTTGTTGCATCATTGTTTGAAGCTCTTCCCTTAACTAGATAGCATTCATCAATTTGAAAGTTTTCTTTTCTCGTATAGCTACATTCAGGAGATTGTCATATGACATACGGTAGGGCCTTGAAACCGAAACATAATTGAAGATCAACCATAAAATTCATTCAATTTACCTTAAGGAAGCATTGAAACTTAACGAAACATTTACAGGTCTCGGTTAGAGATGTGTTCCGGCGTCGTTAAACCTAGTAGCTGTCATTCGCCTCTTGGCTCTAGACAACACTAGTACGGACTTGTGCTCCCCGTACTGTCACATATATAAAGGGAGACCCCACTAGGTTTCTATCCTTTATCCATAGGAAGCCGAGTCTACCGCCCTATAACCGTGATACACCAAACACAACATTCGGGGAGTTTGCCTGCACGTACGTTAAGTCCTTGGTTGATTTCTCTTTCATTTTGAAACCAAGGTGTATATTGAAGTTCACGGTTATTTGGTACACCCTTTGCCTAGCATTCCTGAGCAGTCATTTTGATCTTATCTGACTCCTTAAATTTTAAAAGATCATCAAGCACTTGTCCTTTCACGCTTGTTTCCAATCTGAAAGCGATAGAGTCACCTTTTGCCTGTTTCTCGACTCTTAAAAGATGAAACAGTATAGTTTCGTTTCAATGTTTTCAAAATTAACTGCCCACGAAATATTCCTGGTTAAAGTTAGTTTCCTTAGGGTGTTGTTCTGAAGATTGTTTCTAATGGAAACTTTTCTGGAGTTCACCAACCAAGGAATCCCCTCCGATGGGAATCCTGGTCCTTTTCCTCCTTTTGGAAATGTTGGTGCTCCTTATATGGCAACGTTGTCCCTTCCTGGGTTAACTGTTGGGTTTCCTGTTCAGTTGTTTTCAACCTCTGTGGCCCCGAATGTCCCGGCTACTGTTCAACCATCTCCTTCACCTGAACAAAATCATGTTTATTCTAAGGTGGACCTCTCCCCTTCTTCACCTATTTCTGCGTCCTCCTCTTCTACTTTTCCTGGTGAAAGTCTGGATTCGAGTAACCAGGTGGCTAAGAAGAAGAAGAAGAAGAAAAAGAAGAAGAAGTTTGATAAAGGAGAGGCTAGATCTGCAGCTATTGCACCTAAGAAGTCTCCTCTTGATAAACCTTCCAACCCTCCATGGAAAGTTAATTTCCCTTGCATGTTGTGGACGAGATACCATCTTCTTCGAGACTGCCCTGGCATTCCCAAGGTACTCGAAGTATGGTCCAGCGGTCGCCTGCCGTTGCCTTTGGCTTCCGGGAGTCAGGTTAGGGGCACATCTTCAGCTGCTACTGGTAAGGCTCCTAAGAAGCAGGGTAAGATTACCAATCCCTGTAATTTGTGTGAAGGGCACCATGCCATTCACCTTTTTCCGTATATGGATGAAGCCAAGCGAGTTTTGGACAACTCAACTATTTCTACACCATGCCTCCCAGTTGGTTATAAACAACTTTCTTTGAGTCCTCCACCAGCTGATCCTACGATTGGTCAAGAGTCATCCTTGGCTGATCCCGCTCTCTCGGAAATTCAAATTCAGGAATCCATTCCTGACCAACCATTGGTCTTGGGATCGGTTGAGCTGGCTCCGTCTACGATGCACTAAGTGTTTTCCATTGAGAGTGGACCTCACATCCCTCAGGTTCTTCTTGTTTCTTTAGATTCTTTAGACTTGGAGAAATATTCTCGTGGCCCCGTCCCTCAAGAAGAAGCTCCTTCACCTCCTATGATGGAGGTCCCGAAGGTTACCCCTCCCACCTTCGAGATGGAGGTCGTGGAGACCGCTCCTTCTTCCGTAACATCAGGGGAACACCTTCGCAGTTCGATGGTAGCCCCTTCAAGTAGTCTAGTCACTTCCTTTGATTGGAATCAATTTGCAGGATACCGCCTCCCATCTTATGTGCCTTTCGAGATCACAATACAGGCTTTTGTTCTAGTCGTACCCATCACCATTATAGACAAAGGTGCATCTGTTAGTGTTCTATCCTCAACTACTTGGCAAGCTTTCGGTTCGCCGCCTCTTGCACCTGTTACACAGAATCTGTTGACATTTAAAAGAAGAATGAGTGAACCGTTAGGGATCCTTCCAAGGTTACCTGTTACTTTGGGAGGTAAAACCGTCCATGTGGACGTGATGGTTGTTCCAGGCCCCTTGGATTTCAATCTACTTTTAGGGCGCGATTACACCTATGCCATGGGAGCGCTTGTCTCCTCCCTTTTTCGTGTGGCCTCTTTTTTGCATGAAGGACGGATCATGACCATTGATTAGCTTTCATTCTTTGGTCCTGATGTGGTAGCTAGCCCACCATCATCCCTTCCTAGTTTTTATCCACCCGTTGTATCTGCCCCACCGCAGGTCAACTATGTGGCTACCTACCCCATGCCTGTGTCGTTGTGCATCAGGTGTTGGGGGCATTGGGTCCTGACTTCCAGGATGTTTTCCTTCCATCGGGAGGGGAACTCTTGGAAGCAATGACTTCTTGTTCATTATGATGAGGTTTGTCGGAGCATATTTCCTCTTCCTGTGTCAAGCTCCTTAAAAAATGAAACCAGGTTCCTGGAGCATAGTTCGTTTTCTTGTGTCAAGCTCCTTAAAAAATGAAACAAGAAGCATGTTGGAGCATAGTTCCTTATCTTGTGTCAAGCTCCTTAAAAAATGAAACAAAGGTGTCTGAGGATAGTTCTTTTAATGTGTCAACCTCGCTAAAACAATGAAACACGTTCCTGTTCAATTCGAGTCTTTGATAAGTTCTTGTAAAATCCCAGTCGAGTCTTTCTCTTGATCTCGTAACTTGAACCTTCACTCCATCTGCCTTTCATATGGACTGAAGCTTGGGGGGCATGTACGTCGAATTGAGTCACCATGGTGGGGGCATGCTCACTTTTTCAAGCATAGTTTATTTCCGTTTCAAGCTTGTGTAAAAATGAAACCAGTTTCAAGCATAATTTATCTTTGTTTCAAGCATGTATAAAAATGAAACCAACTTCAAGCAGAGTTTCCTGATTTCAAGCTTGTGTAAAAATGAAACCTTTCCCATTTTACGTCTTGTGATTGCCATTTTATCCGCCTGTTTTTCCATATGAGCCTTGGTTTTCTCACTCCATCGTCACTATCTTCATGGCCGATCATATGCCTTCACTTGGTTGTTTTACCCATTCCTGAGGAACTGCTGCGATGAGTGGTCTTGTTAGCCAGCCTCTTGACATTTAGTTGTTTTGAGCAGTTCCACCATTACCAGAACCAGTAGCTACCCTTTATACCACTCGTTCCTCCATGAGGAGTCATCTTTCAGCTCTTTTCTGACTCTCTAAACATGAAAAGATTGCCGAGGCCCTTGTTTTTTTGATCTTGTTAAAGTGGCTGTGAAACGACATCTACCCAGTATACGTTTACCCCTTTTTCGGGCTGGGATAGATTATTTACGAAAAAGGAATACCCTAGCCTATCGTGACTAGGAGGTTTTCTCAGACATAGTTTTCTACCATTTCGGATCTGAGGAACTATTTACGAAAAGGGACCGTTGGAGTTTACTTTTCAGCTGTCTTTTCAAACTCTCTAAATATGAAAATATGCCGAGTTCTTCCTTTGTCAGACTCGTTAAATCCTAATGACATTGGATTCAGTCGTAATGACGATATTCGAGTTTCTCCTTCCCAGGGCTCGTTAAATGTACTAGGATGGGTTCGTCTGAAGGACGAACTTATATGACAAGCATATGGTGTCCTCTTCAAGCTTGTGTAAAAATAAAGAGGTACTCGCCAGAAATGGTGGGGAAAAATGGAACCAGCATCATTTTCATGTCGACAGTATGTCGCTCTTGAACATGGCACTTGTCTGCATTCGTGTCGGGTTGGGGACATCTCATCTCGTTTTTCGCTTGCCTCCGTGGGTTTGGGTAATCCCTTTTGACCTCTCATCTGCTCTTTGCCTCATCACCATGACCTCTGATCTTTTGATATCAGATACTGCCAAATCCACTGTCGTGCCGCCAATATATTCAAGATAAATTGACCTCTGCAAGTACCAACCTTCCTTTGATTCTCATCTGATCCTGATTCACAAATACATTATGTTCCTCTGTCTCACGTCGATGATGTGGGAAACATTATGGCCCACCTTCGATCAAGGTCACTTCCTGTCGAATTAAGCTCATTATCCAGGAAGCTGATCTAGAGACTCCCTTCTGGTGCCTTGGAGCCTGCAAGCCTCAATGGCAGGTTCTTCGCATTCGACGCGAGGTTTTCATCATTGGCCTCTCATCGAGTGATTCTACAGGTGTTCGAGCCCAGCTCATTGATTCACATGCCGTAGATTGCACCTGTATTACCTTGAGGGCGATTGTCATTATTGGTGGTACCTCTCGTGTCTGTTAACAGCTGTCATCATTGGCTGGTAATCAGACAATGTTCTTGCATATTCGACTCCAACCCATTTATTCACATTCTTGGACTTGTACTGTGTTCGGGTTGAGATGGAGCACAAGACCCTGGATTGTGTCTGTTGTAATCCAGGCTGTGAGTTTTTGGATTATTATGATTACTTACATGACTCACTTACTATATGGCTGCGACCATACCTGAGTCTATTCATCGATCCTCACTGGATGGCTGCGTCCATGCCTTGGATCTGGATTATTGTATACTCTGTTATGGATGGCTGCGCCCATATGACATATATATAATGTATTTGAGACATCAGTTGTACTTCTTCATGCAAGTTTTCTGATGGCAGAGTTCTCAGTTGGACACATTCTCATAAAGCATTTCACCCCTCTCTCTCTCTCGGGCCTCATGCTTTAGGGGGCATATGTTACATAGCAATTTGTCACCATCCTTGCAGTCCCCATCTCGCACATTGGAGGGCTCATTTTGTGACCTGTGAGCAGTGACATAACTTGAAAATACTTTCATGGCATTCCCTTGAACATGTACTTTCATCCCCTTGAAGACATCTCCTACTGAAAAACCCTAAAAACACCCCTTTTTGCATTGGCACGGGAAGCCAGTTCATCACCCACGCCAATGGGGAAAATCCTTCAAAGAGGTCGCACCAATTGGCGCTCTGTCCCAAAGTCACACTCGCGCTAGCAAATTTAAGGAATTTAAAAAAAAAAAAAATGGCGGAAGTTTCATGCTGACCAATTCATGAACTGGTATCTATCTTGAGTTGGGAGATTTGGCTCCGGATTTCCATGTAGAGGAAGTAGTTTTCCACCTCTCATGGAAGCTTCCTTGAGGATAGGGCCCATCCCATATTTATAGGGATCCCAACTCCCCTTCTTCCATCTATAAAAGCTTGCCCATCTCCATTGCAAGCTAGTCTTCAAGTTCCCAAATTCCTAAGAGCCTTATGTTGCAAGAGCCTCCATAACTCCCTTAAGGCCAAATCTAAGCAAGGAGACTATT
Organism: Pinus albicaulis; assembly: GCA_034641835.2. Lineage (NCBI taxonomy): Eukaryota > Viridiplantae > Streptophyta > Pinopsida > Pinales > Pinaceae > Pinus > Pinus albicaulis. The sequence continues at coordinate 1,127,755,374 of CM076574.1, forward strand.
GTCAAGATCTTAAGAGACAGAGTTTGTCCCATCCTTGACAGGCTTTTCGAGACATGTTCTATTGGTGACCCTCCAAAGGAGAATTCAGCATCAGAACTATGGTTGTATTCTTCTTTTGATTGATTAATAATAAACGACTATCGGTTATGGTTCCACTCTTGTTATTGTTTATAATGATGAGTTATGTCCTTTCTGACTAACATATAGTTGCATCTACTGGATTTTACGCTTGCATTTTTTTTTTCTCGCATGTGCAGGTGTCCATCACGGAGATCGTGGGGATTGTGATCTGCCAGAGCTAAGGAACGGGAGAGCTACCTCTTCTACAAGCAACATTGTTGGACTCCAGGTAAGCCTTCATCGCTAGTTGGTTTATTTGCAATTAGGAACCTACAATATAGCGTGAATGATTGTTGCTAGACTTGGTCTGGGCTAGTAGGGATCGCCTCTGTCCGCAGAGAGGATTTACCTCCACAAAAAAAGCCTAAAAGGCTTTCATTTTACCTGAATTGATCAACATCTGACCCAACTCTTGGAGTGCATCATTGTTTTATCTTCTGCCTCTTTTCTTTTTGTGCTTGAGGCTAGCCTAAATGTGTTGTAGGTTCTGTCCCTTAATACCTAGGCCTTTAGTTGCCCCTCGGCTTCATTTCATACCTTTTAATGTTGCATCTTGCCTTGAAAGGAAAATGTAGTTGACCTTGTCAATTCCTTCCTCTGGGATTTGGTCATTTCCTTTCTGTTTCCATTGATCAATTATGGAGTTGAGGTCTAGCCCTTCTTTTTCAAGGATATACCCTAAGTCATGATCCTCTGTGCCAATTTCACTTAAGGCCATTTCCTCATCTCCTTCCGCATTTTTCCCAAAGGTGGCCTCTAAGAGTGGTTCATTGATCATCATCGACATCTTTGGCTAGGTGCTCTGCTCTGCCATCCTAGTGGTTTCCTACTCAGAGGCTGGGATCTGAGCAGGATTTTCCACCTGTAGATCCTCTCCAAGCACCTCAAAGGTGTTTATAATTTCCTTGAACTGGTCATTCAATTTTGTTTTGGTTTTCTTTTTGGCCTGGTGTTTCCCAGTAGGTTGGACAAGACCATCCAGGACCTAACTAGACTTCTCCCTGGATTTCTCAACAGTTTTGTTTTGAGGGAATTCTCAGATTAAATGGCCATGTTCATGGCATTTTCAGAACCTGAAGGGTATTTTCTCATAGTATATGGTTTGAAAATAGACTTCATCCCTATATTCCAACCATAAACTCTCATGGAAAGCCCCAGACACATCGATTTCAACACAGATCCGAGCATAAGAAGTCTGCCTTTTTTGGATAGTGGCTTCAGAGACTCGAACAAAAGTCCCAAGTGTGTTGCATATCTGCTCCAGCGCCTCTGGTCTCCAATAGTCAATTCGCAAGGAGAACAAACGGATCCACATAGGAACATGCGTGAATGTCTCCTGCTCCAGTGAAAAGTTGGGTTTCCAAGGCCTCATATAGAGACCAGCTAAGGCGTAGAAATAAGGCCGTTCATCAAAGATACGGTCCTGTCCTCTAGGTTAGTAAAAACCACCGTGAAGAAACCCTTGGCACCAAGGTGTAACTGCACATCCCCCCACATTTTTCATACTTGCTTGATCCATTGACATAAGGCTTTTTCATTGGGCCAAAAGCACATGAATTTGTAGATCACCGCATGAATGGTCATATGATCCCTATAGGCTTGCAGTTTTGGATCATTGATAACCACCCTGAGGCTTTCTTTGGTTTTCAGCTTCCATCTTCCCTGGTTCTTCTGTTGGACCCCTTTGTCAGCTGACCCTTTCGGATCAGATTTGTTCAGGTCGGGGTTGCCATTTGCTTCATTTTCTTGGGTCTCTGCTTCCTCTTCTTGTGGATTCGTTTCCTACGTGGAATGTAATTTATCTTGCTCCTGTAGCCTTGTGATAACTTTTGGCTAGTTGGGGGGTGGACTTACCTTGGTATTGCCGACCTTTTTTCCTTTGTCAACCATAACTTGTTTGAAAGAAGGGGCCCCTAGGGCCCCCGGCCTTCCCATTCATTGGGCCAAGGCCAACCCTCTCTATCGCAAATATTGGAGCAGGGCGTTGCCCCCTGCCAGTGTCAGAAGTAGAATACAGATGGTGCTCCGAACAAACCCTAGGTTGCAAAGCACCCAATCTCTACTTTTAGGTTGAAGCCTTCCTCCCTTACAATAAAATTGTTTATGACCTATGAGAATGTGAGAATTATCATGTAGGTTTTTTGATGTTTATTAATATTTACCAACCATTTAATTTATATGAATATGTTCATTATTATTATTAATTGGAAATTAGAATTTTTTCAAAACCATTATCTTTGGAATCTCTTATCATCGAACTTATTTTTTAGAAGCATTTTTCTTTTACTAAAAAATCTAATTTGCAATCAATTATTTGTGTCGTTATATTTTTCTCTTGTATTATAGTATGTTTACATATTATATATTTTAATCCTACATTATAATATTCTTAAATACTATATAAAAAATTATAAAATATATCAGAATATTTTATATATACTATATAAATAATTAAACTTAAGGGTATTTATAATATCTTTTAATCATTTCAAATTTAAATCTTACCCATTAAATATTAGATGTGTTTCTTATTATTAAATATATATTTAAAATGATAAATTAAATTACTTATTAATGATTATTTCTGGATCATCTTTCTTCTGTGCTATGTTAAAGTAGTATAGTTATATTTGATTTAAATACAAACGACTGTGATATGGTACTTGAAACTAATTCAGTGGCTATATGTGGTTCTTTTTTTTTCTTATTTTAACTATTTGGAAGATGGTACTTTTGGGATAATTGATTAAACTTGTACCAATGGAGAAATGGAAATGGAACAAGAGATTGCGCCTTGCTATGAGTTTAAAGTCAATTCTTCTAAATATGTCGATCCTCCTTCTTTCATGTTATGTTAAACATGTATAGTTATTATTCATGTTCTGTTCATTTTCTATTGAAGGTAAGGATAAATTAAATGTTTTGTTAATGAAACAATAATACGTAAATTTTGGTTACCCGGATGCGGGTGCTTTTCCGTGATCAGAGGGGCCACTTGGGCGCCATGTGACAGGACAACTGTCCAGCCCATGTGCCCGCACATGGTCGCCCATTCAATGTTAAATATTCGAGAATGTCTATCCTAAATTCACACTTCGCCACCTTCATTACGGGGTCCTCCTGTTGCAGAGCATTAAGAGCTCTCGAGTCTGTCACCATGGCTATTAAGCTTGCTACCCATGCTCATTCGACCTCCATTCAGATCTCCCTTCTGTTATCTATGCATGTCTCTCATTCCTCCTTTCGAACCCTGGATCTTGGCCCTGCTCATCCCTATCTCAGCCTTCCCATGACATTTTCAAGTGGTGGCATCTCCTCTCTTATGTTGCCGAGTGCTCCCTCCCTGTCCTACACTTAAACTCCTCTGCGTGTCATTCCAAGGCATCACCGTATGTGGTGTAGAAGAGCTGGAGGGCAGGGCCTCCCCTCTAGACCACCTTTATCGCATGCCATGGTCAGGGAACTAAATCTTTTGGTGGGATGGGAGGAGCCAAGCAAACTCGACCCTGTTAATCTTTCAGCCCAATTATCCTTGCAGCTACATGTCTCCCCTCCGGATTCTTCAAGAATTCAGCCCATAGACCGACCATGCAAGTCGACCATCCTACCTGAGCCAGCCTTAATACCTCGCAAGATGAAGGCCTTCTCTATGCAGAGAACCTCCAGTAGCAGCCGCTCCACCAGAAGAAATTTGGGTTCCAACGATGGTAGAAGCTCAAACAACGACACAGGTGATAAGAATGAGGACAAAAATTAGCTCATGGCCACCTCCAATTAGCAAAACACGTCAGGATCGCCACATCCTCAGGTCACTAGCCACGCACTGAGAAAGGAGGATGAAGACTCATTCTATGCTTGCAGGATTAAGGAGGAATAACCCAACTCCAGTAAGAAGAATGATGGTCCACACTTGCTTCAATTGCAGGGTCCACTTCTCTCTTTCTAGTTTTTTTATAGCATTATATCGTCTAAAAATGCTTCAGAGGACTTCACTCTCAAACTTCAATTCAAATTTTTCTATTGTGTATGCAGGTTTCCCATTCTGGGCAGCGTCTATTTTTTGTTACTGGTGGACTAGTTTCCCCAACTCGGGCAGTCCATTTTCTAGTTTCAAACTCTTGATACTTCCCTCTGGAATTGGCTTGCCAATTTTGGAGGACGATATATGTAATATTTTTCTCTGTATAATATAATAGATGTAGTCTAACTTAGAAAAAAAAACGTAAAATTTGGTTTGGTTGAATTTCATCACATTCTGCCATAGTAAAGGGTTGTTGCAGCAGATGGTGATTTATGTTAGATACAAATGCTCATAAATGGGTATGTAATATTTTAAACATTCCTGGGTTTTAGAAATTAATAGTGAGAAATAATGAAAAATACAATTGTTAGATGATATAAAATAGAAAATACACTCATAATCGAAATATCATCGAGTGGGCTTTACAATATTTAGATGTTTTGCATTGAAATCAAGGTTGTTTATATCGGGAAATGAAAAGCTTAGAAAGTCTTCAGATAAATAGGTAGTTAAAATATTTATTCTGTGTCTTTTAATAAATAACAAGCATGCCAATATTATCATATTTATTTGATTTTAAAGTATTTCCTTATTTTATTTTATTTTGTAAGTTAGGTGGTGCCTTTCTATTTTCTATTGATAAATACAGGACAGGCTACATTAAAATGCTTGCACTTTGGCCTCAACCTGCCCGGAGGAAACCAGGTCTGTTGGCCATCTAAGTGCTTTAAACGCTTGCCAAAACTGAAATTGTCTCTTTATCCTATATAATGCATTTACTAGCTTTCATACTACGTCACCATGTTCAAGCAGATAACATAAAATAAGTTCAGACATATAACATAACATAAGTTGCCATGCTGCCAAAAAGACAAGATCCTATGAAAACTATGGAAACTATCCATCAAAAGATGAGATTGGGGCTGGATCCTTGGCATGCGATCCAGGCATGTCCACCTGTTGCATTTTCTGAAGCAATTTCTCCATACGTTCCATCCTATCGTCCATTCTCTGAATACGGTCAGTTACCTGAAATTGGGTAATTTTGATATGCTGCAGGTGACTTTCAATCTTCTCCAACAAGTCTTTAAGGAAGGATTCTGTCTTTGGTTGCACTTTAAACTCTGGGGGATGTGCACTTTGGATTGCTTTGGCAAGGAGGCATTTCACTAGCCAGTATGTATGAATGGTTTGGTTGAATAAACTGAGGCAGCCTCGGGTGTTACCAGGGTCGTGAATGAAGTCAAGAATTTCAGCTTCAGCCTCATTGTCTTCAATGTCTGATTGTAGATCTCTTTCCCAGCCATGAATTTTCATTCAGGTTGGAGAGGAATTACCCAGAATGTAGTTTACTACAAGATTTTCCAAATGCTCCTAATTTGATTTCCTTCCTCTTTTCTTTGGTTCCGGTTCCTGCTGTACCTGCTTCCCTTTGGCTATTTCTGAGCGCAGACCACGTTTCCCCATGGTACCTTGGTCCCTATTCAGGAGAACAGGCATACAAATAATAACGAGGGTAATAACAAGAGTACAGTCGACCCCTCTGTTTTCATAAATTCCAGTTTTAAAGTGCGACTGCAAGAAATTCGTAGAGCAAGTCCGCCATAACATATTGCAGACAGAGCATGAACAGCAGAGAAATATACTAACACAGGCCATGGAGCATAAAACCTTAAGATAAGGGTTTGCAGGAGGTTGGCATGGAAGGGCGCAGCTGACCAGAAGGCTGGAGAAATAGGAGAATGCATAAGGCGTGGACTGACAGACCATAAAAACCCAATACAACTCAGGATGAAGCATACCCTTTTTAAGATGATTCAGTAAAAAAGTTTGAAGGCCCGACAACCACCAAGTAATGGCGTGTGCCATGTTTTGGAAAAGAGGGTACTGAACAGGAGAGACCCAAAGATCTGGGTGAAACAAACCTAGAATAGCTTGAGGTCTCTTCGCCCCACTAATATAGAGGCTGAAACCCAAACATTGGCCCCAATGACTCAGAAGGGGCAACCCTATACAAGCAAGATAACGCTTCTGAGAAAGAGAATTTAAAATTCTGAGATGAGAACTAGAAAACGCATTACTGATACAGAAACAAGAAAAAGTAGAAGGGTCCCGAAAACAGGGACGCACTGGGGTTTTTGGAGGAGTAAGACCCGTATACACCCACACAGGAATCCGAATAAACCAACAGTAAACTGACCAGATTTTATAATGTATTATAAGCTCCATGGAAATGAGGATGGCGATTAATACATACCAAACTGTGTTTGCGAAATTGACAGGGTGGTCGCACCTCCTCTTCGCCTTCCAAGCTCTTGCATGCAACAGTCTTTGCATGCGCGTTTTGGACGAAGGAGGGTGGGAACATACCTTATTTAACCCTTCCGTTCTGGGCGCTGACAAGCTTTCATGTCGGGATCTCTGTGTCATTAAACCCGCACAAGTGATCACCTCGTCTATTGATATATCTTGGCGGTGGATCATCATGAATATTAGCTGTCGGAAGGGTGGCATGCCGTCAATATGCCACGAACAGTCCTGCTAGCCAGCTGTTCACCCCGATTGGGGGGTTGGAGGTCTTTGTTGATAATCAGTTGTAGTGAGTGTAGCTCCACATCCCAGATTGCTTGGTTCGGACGAGCGTTAATGGAACGCTCTATATTTTGACATCCCCAGTTGGCCAAGAAATCAGCTGCGACATTGCCTTTTCTTTTGATGTGGCTGGGGATGAGATACTGAACCTGCCTCAGTAATTGACTTAATTCTTCAATAAGAGCTACTGTCCTCCAGCTTTGGGTGATTTTCTCCCAAGGGGTGCCTTGTTGAAGTTTCTGAATCACTTCAGTTACCATGGCTGAATCTCCTTCGACAATAATTCTGTGATAGTTTTCTCTGATAGCTATAAGGATGCCCTGCTTTACCGCCATAAGCTCTGCTTCATTGTTTGTGGCATGGCCCAAATCAACTGCATAGAAACGGCAGAATGTTCCTTGGAAATTCCTGAAGATCCCACCTGCTCCAGCTTGACCTGGGTTACCTTTGGATGCTCCATCATAATTGAGTTTAATAAAACCTGGTTGTGGAGGTGACCAGTGTTCCTCAATAGTTTGTTCAGGGGGTTTATATTTCCATAATCCTTTGTAAAGCATCTGAGGCTTTAAATTGAGTTGTTGTAAAATACATGCTTCTATTCCCACCGCTTGCCAATCCTCATCTGACCATCTTTCTACAAGGATTGTTTCACGTATGTTTTCAATAGTACGATGCCAGATGTGCTGCAGAGGTTGGGCTGTATCTTGGAAGATACGCTGGTTTCTTTCTTTCCAGATGTTCCAGAGGAGGAAGCCTAATGAGATTGTCCATGCTCTATTAATGACTTGACATTGATATCGTCCTTTCCTCCAGTTGCTAATCGTTTCAATGATGCTAGCATTATTTTTGTCTATTTGGTGAAACAGAAGCTCCAAGTCTCTCCAGAGAGGTTGTATCAACGAACAAGTATTGAGTAGATGTTCAGTGGTTTCATTATCTGCATGGCAAAGCGCACAGGAAGACGGTCTTGTCATACCCCTTTTCTGAAGGTTCTCCTAAGTGAGGATCCTACGATGGCTTAAAAGCCACAGGAAATATTCGACTTTAGGCCAGTGTCTTAGTGCCCAAATCTTTTTCCACAGCGGCTGAGCAATTTGGTGAAGTTGTTGGGAGTGGATGTAGTATCCCTCTTTAATTGTAAACTGTCCTTTTGTTGTGTATCCCCATCTCAATATATCTGGCCCTGCTACTCTTCTAAGTTTCCTTGTTTTCAGTTCTTTAGTGAAATTGTCCCATTGTTGTGTATGAGGGGCTGCCTCCCATCCACTTTTATCTTTCCACTTCCTCCATACATCATTATTGTTTGGACACCAGTAATGTTGTACGAACCGATGAGTTGGTGTGTTTGTGTATAAGAAGATTTCCCCCAAATCTAAGCGAGTGAACAGCTTTTCTCTCTATTGCCATGAATCCTCCCAGAAAAGGGCTGTACTTCCTTCTCGTATCTCCCAAAAACTGTGCATTCTGATTAGATGACTATTTGTAGTAGCCAAATTCCAAATTAGAGAACCTTTTGGGACTACCTCTATCCTCAATCTACCTGAGACTGTGCGTGGCATAGCATATTTTGTTTGCCAGATGTTCTTCCATAGATCCGACCCTCCCATTAACCATCGCCACCATAACTTAGCTCCAAGTACATTATTCAAAATGAACGGATCTCTAAGGCTTAGGCCTCCCGCTGTCTTTAGTTGAAGTAGTTTATCCCACGATACCAGTGCCCATTTCCTTTTGTCTTGAGCTCCCTGCCAAAGAAATCTGTTAAACATAGATACCAATGCGGAGCAGATACCCTTCGGGCATGCTCTGCCTGAGAGTTGGTAGACTGGTAACGCTTGAAGGACCGATTTCAGCATAATTAGGCACCCAGGGGCATTCAAGGCTCGAAATGCCCAATTCTGTATTCTTTTCTCCACTCTTGTAAGAATGTCTTGCCAATCTGCTTGTCTAATAGGGCCTGAATTTAGATACATTCCCAAATATTTCATAGGCAGAGATCCCTTACGGAATCGTAAGGTTCTTGTTAAGAAGTTTTGAATTTCAACATTACAATTAAAGAAATAAACATTCGATTTGTCATTATTAATTTCAGTACCTGAGGCATCCTTGAAGATTTCCAGGATGCTGAGTATCGCTTTGCATTCTTTTAACGTTGCCATGCAGAAGAGCAGGATATCATCTACAAATTGCTGGTGAGTTAGAGGCAGCTGAGGTCCCCACATTTTCAGCCCCTGAATCTTCCTTTAGGCTAAATGAGCTTTAATTATTCTTCCCAGACCTTCTGCTGCAATTCTAAACAAGAAGGGCGATAGGGGGTCTCCTTGCCTTAGTCCTCTGGTTATGTTGAAAGGAGAAGAGGGACTTCCGTTCAGTAGAATTGAAAAATGTGGTGTGGATATAAAAGACTTAACCCATTGAAGCCATCTATCATCAAATCCAAAAGCACGCATCACTTCTATAAGATACTGCCAACTGATTCGATCATATGCCTTAGACAAATCCAGTTTTATTAACAATCCTTTCTGTTTGTCTTTTGTGAGAGAATGTATGGCTTCCTGAGTGACCACTATGTCGTCCAGTATTTGTCTGCCTTTCACAAAGCCTGTCTGTTCTGGAGAAATTATAGTAGGGAGCAAAGGTTTTAAGCGATTGACCATGACAGTGGATATGATTTTATATATGACATTACACAGTGCTATCGGTCTAAATCCGACAGGAGTATCTGCATCTTTGCTCTTAGGAATGAGCGTAATAAAAGTTGCATTCAACGCTGGGTAAACATTCTTGTTCCTTCGGGATTCTTCAACCACCTCATGAATGTCTGGCCCCATGAAAGACCAGGCTGCTTTGAAGAAATCACTTGTAAAGCCATCTGGTCCAGGAGCTTTGTTCTTAGGAAGATGCAGGACAACCTCTTCAACCTCCTGAAGAGTGACTTCTCGTAGCAAGGCCAAATTATGCTCTCTTGTAATCAGCTTGGGAATGTGCTGAGTTATTTTTTGTATATCATTAATCCTGTTCGGAATAGGCTCCGTGAGGAGGTCTTTAAAGTGAGCCGTTAGTTCCTGCTCCATTTCTTCATGCTTTAATAGACGTTCCCCATTTGTTGCTTTTAGTGAAAATATTCTATTGTGCTAGCGGTGTTGCAACATGGCTTTATGAAAAAATTTAGTGTTACGGTCCCCTTCTTTCAACCAGTTGATCCGGGATTTTTGTTTCCATATAATTTCTTCTTGTTTCCTCCTCTCTTCCTGCTCGCTGACGATACGGCCTTCTTCCAAAGCCAAGTCTTCTGTTCTGCCATGCAAGATGATTGATTGTTGAATTTCCTTCATTTTCTCTTTAAGACGGATTTGGTGTTGATGTATATTCCCAAATTCTTCAAGGTTCCAGCATTTTATTTCGGATTTTAATTGTTTCAATATTAGCTGAAAGGAATGCATTTTGTTGTGTCCCCTAACTGTAATTGAATGCCACCAGTTTTTGAATTTTTCCATGAAAACAGGGTCTCTTAACCAGAACAGCTCAAAACGGAAGGGTCGGTTCGGGCGTTTTGATTTAACATCTATCTCCATTCTAATTGGCCAGTGATCAGAGCCTATAGCTGGGAGGATAGTAGCTTCATAGTAGATATCCAGTGTCACTAGATCTTCTGAAGCTAAAAATCGGTCTAGTCTGGAAGCAACCTGATGTCGCTCTCCCCTGCGGTTATTCCAAGTATATTGTCCATTAACTGTGGGTATATCTACTAAACTTAAATCGTGAAGTAACTCCCAGAAGAGAGCCATTTCCGGGTCTTCCTTCCTTATCCCTCCTTTCTTTTCCTAAAGATTCAATATCATATTGAAATCCCCCCCTAGTAACCAATACTTCTCGTGATGCATTGTACTCAAGGTTCTAATACTTTGAAGAAAATCTGATCTCTCTCCTGGAATAGGAGGTCCATACACCGCTGAAATTAAAATTCTGGTCTCAGAACCAATCTGTTGAAAGAAAGCTGATAAAATTCGGGGGCATCCTATCCAGCCTTCCGCAGTAACCTCTGCTTCATTCCATAGGACAACGATGCCTCCAGATGTGCCCGTCGAGTCGATTGCCATGACTTCATACTGTAATTTCAAGGATTGCATTATTAACTGAAGTTTTTGTCCCGAAAATTTAGTTTCTTGCAATAACATAACCTGAGGTTTCTCTGCTTGCAATTTCTCTTTCAGATGTCTCTGTTTGCCCTTACTGTTAAGACCTCTGATATTCCAGGAGAGTACTTTCATTATAAATTCTTTGGTAGTTGTTGGAATACCATTGTTAACGGTATTATCTTACCCGTGTTGATCAACATTTCTCCAACTAACTGTATTGATTCCTGCAATGTTGGTCTTCCTCTCTTTTTTGCTGGCTTTGGAGGGGGAGGGGCCTTTCTTCCTGGGGGTGGTGCTTGAGATTCCTTCTTAGCCTGTTCTGAAAGGTAATGTTCAAAAGTTTCCTTATACAATGTTTTTTCCTCCGCTAGTATAAAGCGATCATCAAGATTTCGCCATTCAAACAAGAGGCGCTTCAACAGCTTCTCTTCTGCCGTTAGGTCCTCTTTAGCCTGTTCAACCTCCATCGGGGTGAGTTCTTGCACCGGGGCTTCTTCAGATGTTTCCACTTCCGACCCTGCTTTTCTCTTCGATGAATGATTTTTCTGTATGGTCGTCATTTGATCAGTCCGCTGTTCCTCCATTATAATTTCTTGGACTACAGGATCTCCTTCTTCCTGTAAGACCGCATACTTGTTCTCCGTTGATACCGAGCCAGGGGGATTTTGCTTGGATGATTGCCCTGGCCGAGGGTTTCCTGGACGCGTTTGGCGTTTTTTATTGGAGATCATTACAAACCCTTCGTCATCTCGGCCATTTATTTGCTTAGGATTATTAACATTGGGCGGTTGTTGCAGAGGGCCATTTAGAGGGCAAGATTTATACAAATGGCCATATTCATGGCAACGTCTACAACGGAATGGGATGTGTTCATAATCGAGAAGTTGTTGCCAGACTTTGCCTGCATATTCTAACTCGATCATTTCTGGTAAAGGTTCAGATATATTCATATAGACACAAATTCTTGCAAAGGAAGTATATCGGCCACGTGCTGTGGCCTCAGCGATTTTAACAAAAGAACCTAAAGAATTTGCTATTCCTTCCAAAATTTCTGGGTCCCAAAAATCTATGGGAAGCCCAAAGAGTCGCACCCAGATAGGGGCAGCCAGAAATTGCTCCTATTCAGGGTTATAACATTCCTCCCATTGTCTGAGGAAAAGCCCTGCATTGCTATAAAAATAGGGCCCTCCAAAAATACGTTCTTTATCTTGTAAATTTGAAAAAATAACTGTAAAAAAACCTTTTGCCCCTAGTTTCAGATCAATGTGACCTTTCGGCTGCCATTTTGATTGAATCCATTTCATTAAATCTTTTTCAGAGGGCCAAATACCAATGAACTTACAGATTAGAGCATGGTTCTTCATATATCCACGGTATTCGTCCAATTTCTTCTCCGGAATGACAAATCTTGGTTTTTTAACCGCTCTTGGTAAACAGTTTCCTTTCATCTTCGCTTGCCAGGCTGCTCCCAGAACTGGGGCTGTCTGTGGTTGTGTCGAATCTGCCTGAGATGTGTCGCCGCTCACTATATTACGGTAGGAGGGGAGCGCCCCTCCTCCCGATGAAGCCGCCATGTTGAGGCCAGTCGGCAGTGACTGCCTGTGTACGCTCTTCCCGAGTAGAAGCTTAGTCGACTTCAAACCCTACTACTCTGCATTCACCGCTTCAAACCCTACTACTCTGCATTCACCGCTTAAAAGCCTAGATCCATAACATAATCTCGTACTTTTCTTGGTTGTTTTTTCCAACTAAGGTGAAATATTTCCAGAGAGAAGAATTAAAGTATTTCCTTATTATTAAAAGAACGAGCCAACTAATATACTTGTTTTTATTTTTTATATTGTTATCAATGAAATGGGATCAACTACAGAGTGTATTTTCATGATTTACATAAAATCTAGGGTTGTGTATTTAAAGAAATGAAAATCTCACAAAAGAAAGGACATAAATATGTAGTAATGAAATGGGATCAACTGCATAGAACTTCATAGAGTATTTTCATGATTGAAATTAAAAATATAGAGTTGTGTATTTAAGTAAATGAAAAGCTCACAAATGAAACTGTGAGATAAATAGATAGTAATGACTTTGTAAGATAAATAGGTAGTAAAAAAAATTTGGGCAGGAATTTAGTATAAATTTTAGTAATACTAAAGCACAGTTAGTATGAAGTTTAGTATAAAAATGTATTTTTTCAAGGCAAGTTAGTATGTGGCTTCATATATAAATGTATATTTTCAATGCTCAATAATTTTTTTCATTTTTTCAATATTTGTTAGCTTTCTCTCACTTCCTTGACCTCACTTGAGGATTTTAATTCACAAATATGCCCTTAAAAATGATTTTTTTCCGACTTCCTTTTACTTGGTTATCTTAATTCAAAAAACTCTTTTATGGAAGTGCATTTCATTTCTAATTAATTTCTTCATAATTACTCATCTTAAATTAAAATATCCTTAAAGTTCATTATCCTTGGTAATGTTGTTATCAAACTTTATCTTTCTAATTATAGTTTGTTTTTTTAATTAGAAGGGTTTAGAAGAGTGCATTTCATCTCTAATTAATTTCTTCAAAATTAATTATCTTAATTTAAAATATACATAAAATTCATTATCCTTGAAATTATATTTTTTTTTAATTATAAATCTTTATTTTAGAATATGTTTCTGGAATTTAATTTGATTATTAATAATTATCAAATAGATGGCAAGGATTTAATCTTTGTAGAATCTTCTATAATATTCTTAGTATAAATCACAAATCGAATATTTAGATTTATCTTGAAAGTAGTTATGTCATATCTCTACTTTTAAGTAAACTGACTAAATTTAAAAAACTGTCCCATGAATGTGTCATATCAACATGAATTATTGTTTTGTAGACACATGGTATTAGCAAGAGCCATTTACAAGTTAAAAATATAAATAGTGTAATGGGGTCTAATCTCTATGGTTATATGCTTTATTAAATGTGTATATGTTTAACTCATACATTAATTTTTTAATTAATAATTATTATTATTATTATTAAAAATATATATATAATTTCATCAATGAGTTTTTATGATTTCTTAATCTTTGTAATCTGAGATGTATCATGATGTAAATTTTTTATGTTTATTTGCATTTACCAACATTTCAATTTAAATTACTGTAGTAGTTATTATTATTGACTATAAATTAGAGAAACTTAAAACCCATTATTTTTTAAATCCCTTATCATTAAACTTCTTTTTCTAAGAAACATTTTTCATTTAGTAAGAATTTCAATTTTATATATTATTTCCAACCTCCTGTGGTTATCAATTATTGAAGAGGATTTTGTATTTTCCAGTGTTAGAGAACATTTGTGGACGTTTAGAATCCCAACTAGGATCCATCTTCTATATTATAATATTTGTACATATTATATGTATTGCTCCTAAATTTTTGTATTCTTATCTATTGTATAAAATAAGTACAAAATAAATCATAATGATTTTAACTAAACTTAAGAGTATTAATAATATATATTTAATATTTCAAATATAAAACTTTCCCTATTAAATATTTGATAAGTTTTTTATTATTGAATATATATATTTTAAATAAAAATCTACTCATAATGATTATTTATATAAAAATTAATAAACATAAATATTACAAATAATAATGTTTGTGCATTTTTTGATAAACACTAGAAAATTTTAAAATTGGATCCTTCATTTTTTATTTATATAAAAAATAATAAACATAAATACTAAAATCTCGAGTGTGTTTTAATATCAGCTAGCACTTGGTCTTGTTGATGGTTCTTGTAATCCAACACATTATCTTTCAAGTTTCTTTTCATGTGTGGATATTTGGATAGACAAAGCATGTTTAGGTCTATCACTTGGTTTCACAAGGAACAATGGAGGAAAAAATATATAAACAACATGTAGAAAAGGAGGATCTTGCACCAAGAGTTGGTGGTAAGAAACAACGTCATATGTTCCTAACTAAGAGGAAGTTTTAATGCTATTAAATCTTGAAGATAATGACAATGTTTCCAATAATTGTGATGAATTGAAAAAGTGACTCACCTAACTATAGAATACAGTTGAAGCTCTGGTTAGTTCTAATGTTATGCTTCACCAACATATTCTTCTTTTATGAAGAGATTACTTGAACACCATTACTCAAGTTGGATTGAAAATATTCAGGAGACTCTTCCCAGGAGAATGAATATGAAAAACTTTCCAGAGAAGAGAAAAATATGGCATGGGAAAATTGTGAAAATTTCATGGAATTGGAAAATATCAAGAATTACCTGGAAATCCCTCATGTTGAGATGGTCCAAGTAACAAATCATCATGTTGAACAAAATGCTGGTAATTATGACTTGAATTTAGGACCAGCCACAGTGTGAAATTTGAGTAAGATAAATCATGCTAATGACCAAAATTTCAATAATGGTGACAAAGTTATAGTACAAAGAATAAATAAAAAATCTAATAACATTGTTCACAACGTCACAGTTGAGTAACAGGAGCCATGTTAATGACCAAAATTTCAACTCTCGTGACAGAGTTATAGTACAAGCCTAAATAAAAAAATATAATAACATATATAATCCTATGGAGCTGAGCTTGCACACATTGACATTTTCCTATACAAAATATGACTGGTAAATGTAATAACGAGAGTTATGAAAATCCCCTACTTTGAAGTGAAGTGAATATCCCAAGTAAATTTAAATGTGGTGACTGTCCTTGTTCTCAAGTGAGTTAATCATAATAACCAAATTTTCACGGTTTAGGAAACACACTTATTGCATTAATTCAATAATAATGAACTTCATGGAATATAAAAGATAACACAATTAACACAAAGAAAATATTGAAAACATAGAATTTCGAGCTTTTATTCTTGTAGCATAAACTATTACATAATATATTCCAAAAGTTATGGTTATATTTGTTATATCAGGTGCTTAATCTTACACAAGATATAATGTTTAAGTTTACAGCAGGTGTCAGAGACCATTACAAGCTTTCTAGTTTCGATTCCTTTGAAACTCGTGGATACTCCTATGGTCCAAAATTCATAAATAATTTCATCTTTATATAATATTTTGAATGCAATATTAGTTATATAAAGTGCTCAAACTTACACAAGATATCAAGTTTAAGCTTACAATAGGTATCGTAGAACATTACAAGCTTGCTACTTCGGATTTCGTTGAAACTTTTGGTTACTCCTATGGTCCACAATTCATAAATCAATTCATAAGAAAAATGCAGGAGTGATACACCTCATCTCCAATGTAAATTGATGTAGATATTCCCATCCATTGGATTTTATCTCTTAAAAGAACAACACCATCTAGGCTTGATTGTAGCTAAGGTTGTGTGAAGTCTACAATCTTCCAGCGATTTTTCAAAAGAGAAACATCTCTTATGGTTTCATCAAAGTTTTTCAAGACTTAAAATTTGAATAACTACACTAATATGGTATGTATATAATTATCTCAATACGTCATAAATTATTCGAGGCAATGTAAGCTTAGTTATAAGGTCATAAAAGTAATCAAGCCATGAAATAGACTATATTACAAGAAATACCACCATGAAAAAACCCATTGGTAAAAGAAACCTTGACGTGAATTTATCACATAGCCAAAATTAATCTAACACTTACAAAAATGAGAAACAACAATTATATTTAATTTTATTGAAGAAATAAGCATGACTGAATTAAATATGCCCAAGCCTAGTTGTCACAAACCTCATCTTTAATGAAAGCATCATTCATTTTCTGAGAGAAAAAAATACATCCAAGTTTCTGAGACATCCATTGAAGGTTCATCTGTTTGAGATAGTCATAGAAACCTAGAGGATATGAAAACTCAAAGATAATTCCTTTCACGTTGTATTACGTATCTTATGCTCAGAAATTAATGTTGGAAAATACATATTCCAATGAGAAACTAAGTTGGATGAAATGAAGTCACGGTAAGCATGTTGACCATCTCATTAAACTAGTTTGATATTAGAAGCTCACTATTCTCATTTCTAAATTATATTTATATTTCCATGGGCTTATTTGAAATCGTTTTAATTTGTACAACCAACATATTAATCGTCAAAGATTCGAACCTAGGGTTATGTTGAGTATCTCCATTTACAAGGGAAATCAAATCATCTTAAGTTGTATTTAATACTTTGTTGAAGTCTATTTTTACATCAAATATCACTTTATCCATCTAATTATATTATGGATGATTTAGATGTTGTTGTTATTATTATACATATTACTGTAATTTAGGTTGATTTGTAAAGATGGGGCAAGCTACTCTTGATTTTCTTCTTGCAAACAATTAATAGAAATTTCATTATTCAATCATTAGAAGTTTTCACAAAATCTATATTGAGATTATCCATTCAAATTTAAAATAATCCATGTATATTGAAATGAAAAAAAAAAATTCTCACAAAAACACTCATAAATGAAAAAAATTATATAAAATTTTGACTTCAGTCTTGTGTGCTACTATTTCCTAGGATCCTACCTTAAGGCATTCCCATTGCAACATATGATGAAATTTTTAATTTATATACAAACAATATATTCATTTAACAACTATACAATTTCATTGCTTAAATATTTAATAATCACAATAATATTAATAATAATATATAAAAAATTAGTAATATTTACACTGTAAGGCATCTTATTTGAAAACAAATTTCCAAATTTCTACCATGTCAATTCGTGGGCCATCGACTCTATATGTTAGATGATTGGAAGAGATTCTGTCGTTCGATGATTATAACTAACTAATGGATCTCGAAAGGGTTCATATGTAATTGCTCCGTTTGACATGTAATCATCTTCTTCAATGCATTTTCGTCTTCGCCCAAGTGCATCTAGATCTCGCTTGTCAGACAGAAAAGATAAAGCTCACACCCAGCATCCTCCATTGAGGGCTCTGTTAGGACTCTGCTAATTGTGCCCACTGCTCTTTTTCTAAAGGAAAGCGGATTGGGTTCCCATGTACCGAGACAACATGTAACTGCGTAAATGAAATTATTCATGATTGCTTCAAATTAGGGTTTTTGACTTGCTCAGATGCGTGAAGGAGAAAAATTGAAAAACAAAAAAAGCAAGGAGAGTGACGTTATAGCTGAAGAATGCCCAAAACATCAGACTAAAATTCGAGCCAAAGAGCAGGCACAACCATTTATCCCCCATGATACCTCCACCCGCCATTAACGTTCCCATGAATGCCACTGCAGACCACTTCCATATGTGTTTTCTTACCACCTAAGACATTTGCCTCACCGCGGCCTCTGTATTAACCCTCCATAGAAACCAAGCTCTTGCTACAGCTCCAAAAACCATAGGCCCCGTGTAGAGCACTTCCAGCACAACCTGTGAACCAGTTATGGCTGAGAAGACGACGCTGCCATAGATAGCTGGAAGAAGGAGCCGTGCAACATTGGATGTGTCGTTAGCGGGAATCAAACTAAAATATTCATTGCAAACAAATTCTTGAATTGGTTTAGCACTATCCCATGCTCAATATCCCAATTTATGTTTACAAAAAGTATATGATGATTTAAGGCACTGGTTAGGGGAGGATTAGGTCATATCACATTCATTTCAGATCAGTCATGATATTTCAATAATAGTGGACATTTACCAACCAGAAGATACTCATTATTATTGAAAAAAATGTTTGACTAGTACAGATAAATATATAAAAAACTGATAGTCATTTTAAAGAAAACAAAACTTTCGATCCTTGGTCAAGAAGGTCTATGTCTTAAAGCCACGGTACTCTGTGGATCGTTAATGGCTACAATTTTTATTAGTTTATTCTTTTGAGTAACTTTATAGATTTCAATATGTAGAAACTGTGCATATAATTCATTGTAGAAAAATGCTTGATTTGGTTTGGCAACATCCCATGCTTAGTCTCCTAATTCTCAATATACAGAAACTTTACAAAAAATTAATTGCAAAAAAATTATTGATTTGGTTTGGCAACATGCCATGCTCAGTCTCCCATTCTTTTAATAAATAATAAGCCTACCAACATTATTATATTTATTTGACTTTAAATTATTTCCTTGTTATTAAAATAATGAGCCAGCTAATTGTAATACCCCCATTTTCTATGCTTTTTAATTGACAATTGAATAAGTTCAAAGGGGAAGTGGACCCCAATGGAGAACTATTGTGTAGAATTATTTTAAATTTAAATTAGTAAAATTACATGGAAAAGATATGTGTGTTGTGACTAGATTGAGAATCGAGACCTGAAACCTAAATCCATGAGAATGTGGATAAGATGATGAGACTTTCCCATCCCTTCTAAAAATCCTTGGAAGGAATATTACCAAAAATTAGAGTTCGAGATAAAACATCTAATTTCCCAAATGGAGAGGAAAGTAAATGGGAAGAGGAAGAGAAATCTGTAAAAGCGAAAAGATAGCTTTAAAGTACCTCAATGAGGGAAAGCCTAGGTAAAACAGGAAGAAAGCATCCTGAAATTTCTAGATGTAGAAATTGGAAATAGGCTTGGGGAAAGCACAGCTTAAATAAGCTGCTCCAAGATAGACACAGGGTTGTCTACTACTGGAAGAAAAGTTCTCAGCTTGGGGGTGAGTTAAGGAGATAGAACTCTATGGTTGGGAGGACTAGTCTAAGAAATTGGTATGCACATCGAGCTAATATATTTCAGAGTTTTATGAAATCCCTTATGTGTAAATAAAGTTTTTCTTTAGCTAGTGAGTTAAATTTTGATATGCTGAGTTATTTAATACCCATACATTTAACAGATTTTGATAAGGTAGAAATGCTTCAAATATGTATAGTTGTATGGGAGTAGTCTGATGAGACCCATCTGCCAGAATGTCTAAACCTATAATAGGTTTAAATCTGGAGATCGATATCTCACACAGAAATTATTAATTATATGTAGTAAAAGAAAATTCTTCTATCACTTTTCTTAGATTGTATATATACAAAATCATGAGAAATCTAAACTCATATGCAGAACAGAAATTTACTATCTGGAAGTTAACACTGATATATATTTTGATTATTGTGCTACTGTCATAATTATTTCGTAGAAAATACAGTGTTAAGAAAGTTAAGTTGATATAAGCCATTTTAGTACCGCAAAAAAGATCTGTGATGTAAAATAGAGAGGAAATGTGAGAATAGTACTGCAATTTACATGAAGAATTTAACCATGTATGTTGAACTGAATATGTAAGTAGTACAAACTGATAATTTTCCATTTTAATTAGGAGCCAAGACTTGATTTCTAAACCGTGTTTCCTTTATAGTGATGGAAATAGAATTTTAAATAAACAAAATTTAGGTACTAATAGATGAATACAATATTTCACTAACACTAGCAGTCCCATACAATATGTATAGTTTGAATCACAAACTGGCATATTGGTCAGGAAGCTATGTAGGTTACTATATTTCTATATAACATAATTTAACAGAAGTGAGATATGCTTATTGTTGAAATAAGATACAAATGTTGTGGAAAATAGTATATATATGTAACACCTCTAGTTTCTATGCTTTTTCTAGTTAGACATGGAACATAAGTTCAAAGGGGAGTGGACCCCAATTATTGTCTGGATTTATTTGATTTTAATTATTAATGAAAAATAAATAAAATGGTTGTGTGCATTATGACCAAATGAGGAATTGAGATCGCATGCCTAATCCATGAGGTATGGAAAAAGGTTAAGTATTTCCCCAAAACCTTTCAAAAATCCTTGAAAGGAATTATTTCTGATTTAGATTTTTGAGGAAAAATCTAAAAAATACCCCAATGATGAGGAAAGTAGTTGGGAAGAGGTAAAAAAGTTGGAAAAGAATAAAGCAACTTTAAATTCCCTAAATAAGGGAAGCCTAAGCAAACATGAATAAAAGCATCCTGAACTTCTGGATGCAGAATTGGAAACAAGCATTGGGGAGAGCATAGCTTAAATAAGCTGCTCCAGAACAAATTGAGGTTGGTCTACTCTAGGAGAGGATCTCAGCTTAGGGGTGAATTCTAGAGATAGATGAGTTCTGAGGTTGGGTGGACTGGTCATAGAAATAAGTGGTATGTACAGATAATCTAAAGTTTTATGTTATAATGTTGATTCAGAAAATTTACCTTGTATTGATATTGCAAGTACTTTATGTTTTCATAATGTGGATTTTACATTCTATACATTTAACAGAATATTTTAGAAGAAATAATCTTCCAAATACTGTAGTGTAGTAGGAATAGATATTGGAAAGTATCTATCAGAATCTCTAAACTCTAATGAGTTTAAATATGAAGATACAGAGTACTCCCAATTATCATGTATAACTTGAAACTTAAATATTCTGTCATAATAATCGATATATATACATATGCAGAAATAAATATTTAAAAATATGAGATTTTAATTGAGTAATTAGTATTTGAGAAATCTCAGATTATATATATATATATATATATATATATATATATATATATATAGATATAATAATTGACTTCTAACAAGACTCTCTAAATTTTGTCGTAAGTGACTTAAACTAAGATAATCCAAAATTATAACAAGTTAACTAAAGTTAAAAATAATATAACTATTGTATATTATGCCTAAGAGAGAGAAAGATTTGCCTCTCTGTATGGATTAAAATAAATTGAGGGAAGCTGAAATATTTAATCTCTATAAACAAAATTTGTAGAAATTACATATGTGCAAAAGTACAGGTAATTTTTAACAAATTTTAATAAAAGGAATATATTGTATTCCATCAACAATCACATTACTACAACTACAGGAAGCAAGGATATACTATATCATAAAATGGGAACAAATCAACTGAAATAAATAAACAACTATATAGTATAGAGGTTATTGTTTAAACTAAAACCCATTTATGAAATTAATTTTGGTTACCATAGACAAAATTATAATACCTAGTGCAGAGAAATAGAAGTGAAATATTTTAATTAAATTAACTTCTGTTATATAGAGGGACAAGACTTTCTAAATATTAAAATAGAATACATTTCATTATCCTTCTATAAAAACAAATTCAATTTAATATTCAGCTGAAGGTATTCATAAAGATATATCAAGTGTATATTAGAAAAATAATTATTTAGAGCAATTACAACAATAAAAAAAAAAAAAAAGTTCTGAATATTCATATATATAGATATATATATATATATATATATATATATATACTCTAATAAGCTTGGTAGAGAAATATTTCATCCATGTGGAAATATGAAATTACAGAATTAAATTATTAGACTAAGATCAGTAATTAAATTCATTTCTGAGACGATATTATATAAATCTCCCATAGTTCTGTCTATATAAATTACAAAATCAACAATATAAATATTCCCAGAGAAATCAGCCGGGGTTATTGTTATTATTCATAATAATATGAATACAAAAAATATTAAAGAAATACTTTGGAAAATATTTTCCCCAATATGAATTTAGAGGCCGACCGGTGGCAAACGAGGAGAGTAGCATGATCATTCGGTACATGTAAGAAGTATACATGTGTTTTTCTTCTAAAATGAAAACCATTGAAGGGAGAAACTTGCCTGAAAGTATACGAAGGGAAATAAGTATTCATGGATAGATATAAACATGTATATAAATCAAAATAAACAAAATTTAAAATCGAATATGGATTGACAGGAATGAAATGGGTATAAACATACCCCACTACTAATGGTGGAAGAGTGGAAGTTCTCTGGTAGAAGAAAAAAAAATGTTAGTATATAAAATGCGTAATTGACAAGGGAAGTAATACTATGATAAATATTATAACATTAAAATTTAATTACTTGAGAAATGAGTTGTAGAAGACAAATGTAAGTAGAGCTCAATAGACTGGTAGCTATTTATCTTGGTGTCATGAGTTAAGGCTCAGGAAATCGACTTTAAAGAATCGATTCCCATGGCGATGATCTTCCCCAAGAAAATGACATTTCAAAGGATGAAACCAGAGATCATACGAGTAATGAACCGAAATATATAAAATGAATTCTTCCATTTGTAAACCCTAACACAAATCTAATTTTGATTTGGAATATAAATGAAGGCATTGAGTAAAATACAAAAAGATCTACAATGAATTTATGTAAAGAAAAACAAAAACCTTTGCACCAGAGATATGGCGAAATAAAAGTCGTTTATGACTGATAAAGAAAACAAAGAACAACCTATGCCAAAACGAGTTCATTATTTGAGAAAATCTGAACTCGCTGTCATGTCTCCCACTTCATAACATTTTTTTTTTTTTTTTCATATGTATTTATTTCGCACAATGGTAAAATTTCCTAACTTGCTCTCACATAATATTCCTCATATTTATGGAAGGACTATATACTTTGTTTCTCTTTAACCTAAATTTCTCCTTTTTTCGTTTCTTCTATGAGGTTTCATATGTATATATGATTTGTTTCTTAAATACATTATAAGTCATTTGTGAGTATGGTCTATACCATATAATGGATCCTCGTTATAGCTTTAGAGCCATTACGCTGTCAATGTGCAATGAGCATTCTCTCTTGCCTCTTGGTCTCATGCAACCTTGGGCATCTTGGTGTTATTAAATAATCTACCATAGTAATGGCATTCATTGTATGAGTTAATTGTATACAGATTTTGTTGGTGCCTTTGATTTGGCTATATTAATTAGGAAGTATGCTCGTATTGTTTGCGTGGATTCATCTTCAGGGATCCCACCTCCACTTCTACATTTTCGTGGTGACGATTGTCCTTTGTGGTCAGGTTTATATATCTTTCTATCCTCCTCATTTATGACATGTATTCCCTGGTGTAACTCTTCGCCATCCTTCATATGACATTGTTTTGATTTACCCACTGTAAATTCATCGATCCGTTGAACATTGTCTCGATGCATGACACTGGTAGGGTCAAGATGCATGAGGATTTCGATCCGAATTATGCTTATTTTTGTTTACATACTCTTGCTCATGATTCATTTACCTTTCTCCTGCGGCATCTTTGCTCTGGTCGTATGCTTTGAGATTGTTCGTCTGGTGGCCATGGAACTCTCCACGAGCTCTCTCACAACGCAGACTTATATGCCTTCTTCCTCTCGTTGTAAGTTTTACCTCTGATACATAATTTATCTTTTGCATATGGTGTACGCTATTACAGAACTGATCTTGGGATTTAAGTATATTCCTATTTGTCTTTGCGTTGAATTCGTTTGAGTTTATATGGTTTTTTGTTTTTCTATCGCTAGGTAGAAAATTTCGCATTGAAATCCATATTTGTACATTTCTATGGGTTCATAGTTCATATACTTCCACCATATCGTTCGTTAGCTTTATCTATTCGTTAGATAGCATTTGTAATACCATCGGTTTGTTGATTTAACCAATTTCCTTGTGCTTCTACCTTCTCGGCTTGATTAAGGTAATCGTTCAAATTCTCTGGACTCGGCATTTCCATTGTCAGCGTGGCGAATGATTCCTATTTATAGGTAATTTCTCTCTGGTTATTTTTTTTCTATAGATGCACTGGATACTAACAATTTTTCTCAAGGTTTAACGTAGAAACATTTCTATTGATTGTCTTAGGCCTTGTTTTGCCTCGGCGTAGGATTTTGACCAAAGCAGGTAAAAATTTAATTCTTGCGTTCAGGATATTACTTGGTTCACCTTGGAAGATTTCATGACACAGAATTAATTTTGGTTTTCATGATGATGTATTATATAGGTATTGCCACGTTGTAACTCTGCTGATGCATTTTTTTTTCCCACCTATTCGCCTTCTTCGGGTAGGTGAACTGAATGTCATTTTTTTTATTTCGCCATACCAGGTCCTCGAACTTCCTAGAGGTCATGCGAGGGTTTTGAATTCGTACTCAGCCCTCACCAGTGTTTTATTTTAATTTTTATAAGTTTTTCATAATCTTGTTTTTATAAATATTATACTCATTTACATGAGGACTTGGCAATGTTGCT
The DNA here is from genome assembly GCA_034641835.2 of Pinus albicaulis. Classification (NCBI taxonomy): domain Eukaryota; kingdom Viridiplantae; phylum Streptophyta; class Pinopsida; order Pinales; family Pinaceae; genus Pinus; species Pinus albicaulis. The sequence continues at coordinate 1,127,780,250 of CM076574.1, forward strand.
ACGATAGGGGCCTGATAAGTTAACTTATGGTGTTATTTCCTTGACTTGCAAAGGCGTTTCAGATAGTGTTGTATGTTGAGAATGAGTTCGCAGGGTTCTTCATGCCAGGAGTAATGGTTTTAGTATTGATTCGTATGATTATTCTTAAGACTGTGTAACGTATTTATTTATGACTACTGAATGATGCCACTAATTACAAATACTGTGTAATATATAGATTTTGGTTTATAATACTGCCCTTTTCATAACAGTTTACTAATTCTCCTTGAACACTGAATACTAATTTTCATGGCAATTAAAACTTTTCTCTTCTCTTTTTCTTTCACTAGATGATGCACAGTTTCGTAATAGCTTGGCGTCCTGCAACCATTACTACTTTTAACAGTTAGCTGATCCTATGCTTCTTTTGGGGTCTACTTTCAGTTTTCATAATTTCCTTCACTCCTGTATATTTATTATATAACCTACTCATACAGTGTCTTAAATACCCCCCAGGTATTAACCAGAGTATAGAGACAAAATTTTATGTGTATAGGATGTGGGTTTTCACATTTTTTTAACCATATGCTTCCATTGTTAAAATTCTGACAGGAGGTGTTCTCACTGACATACTCATGATTTTTTTTTTCTAAATTTTTTTTCAATAAAATCCTTCATTTACATATATTATAATAACACATGAGTATATGTCTTGATGTTGGTATATATATATATATATATATATATATATATATATATATATATATATATATATATATATATCTGTGTGTGTGTGTGTGTGTGTGTGTAATGTCACCTATTTAAGTTTCATGTTACCTTTCAGCTTCTTGACACAGGATTTTGATCTATTAGTTGGCATTCTCTAAATGAGTTTTATCTTTAAATGTCCAAATGCTTATCATGCATAGGTATAACAGTAACATAGTAGTAAATAAGAGTTTTCTTTTCTCACCATTTCTATCCATAATGCAGATCAAAATATATCTAGGTACAAGCAACTGGTAAATGTTTATTAAATACCCCCATTTGTATGCAGATTTATAGAGGAGTGCTCTACTTGTTTCCTCATTGTGCATTTTTCTTGCTCATAGTAACCCTAGTCATTTTATTTCAAACTTGGTGTTAATGTTCTGCATACTATAATGAGCTTCATACTTGCACTGGTATACTCTTAGTTGATTAATGCATTTCTCACAGGGAATAAATTTCAGAGTATGTTTAGTTTCAGTCACACCTATTGCCTATTGGTGTATCATACTTTCTCTTCCGATATGTAACAAATATTTTATTAATCTCAGAAGAAAATTAAAGTTAAGTCACTAATTTATCTATGGATTAACATGCATCCTCAGATTTAAACCACCAATGGTTTAGAGACTCTGCTAGATTCTCCCCACAGATTTCTGTTTCTACAACTCTACAGAATTAAGAGGGTTAATTCCTTCTAAACAATTATGTTAAATGTAGGAACTAACAAGTCCAATAATTTAATAAACAATTATATATAACAGTTTGTACAGGACTATTCATTAAAAACCATTCATAAACTTAGAGACATACCACTATTTCAATTGACCAACCTCCCAACCTTGGAGTTCTTCTATCTCCCAGAACTCACCCCTGAGCTGAGATCCTCTCGTAGAATAGATCAACCTCTAATCTGTTCAGGAATAGCTTATTTAATCTTTTGCTCCCCAAAGGTTGTTTCTAATTCTACGTCCAAAATTACAGGATGCTTTTCTTCCTGTTTGCCTAGGCTTCCCTTATTTAGGGACTTTTAAAGCTGCTTTTTTCTTTTCCATCTTTTTACCTCTTCCCAACTACTCTCCACCTCATTGGGGAAAATCTAGATTTTTCCTCAAAAATCTAAATTAGAAATAAATTATTTCAAGGATTTTTTTGAAAGATTTTTGGGGAAAGTATTTGCTTATTTCCATCCTCATGGATTTAGCAAGTGATCTCATAATTCTCATTTGGTCAATATGCATAGAATTATTTTTTTTAATTTCCATAATTAAATATTTCATTACATCCACAAAATACTTATCCATTGGGGTCCACTCCCGTTTGGATTAAAGTTCAAATGTCTATCTTTGAAAGAACATAAAACTGGGGGTCTTACATATTCCCCCTCTGAAAGCAAACACCATCCTCGGTGTTGATAACTAACTACTAGAGTTCATTTTAAAAAAAAAACAAAAATCAATATTTTTCCATCATCTCAGCTTCTCTTTCCAAGGTAGCTTCTTCAGCAATAAAGTGCTTCCACTGCACCTTTACTCTTGCTACCGTTCGATTTCTCAATTCGATTTCTTCCCCCTCCAATATTTGAAGCGGCTCTAGAAAGAACTCCCCTTCTGGCTCCACCTGTATCACATTCCACTCCACAATGTGAGAAGCATCATGTATATATCTTTTTAATAATGAAGCATGAAACACATCATGAAATTTAACATGGGGCGGTAATGCCAGCTTATAAGCCACTGGTCCCACCCTTTCTAACACCTCAAAATACCCACAATATCTAGGCTCCAATTTTGCACAATTTCTAGCATAAAGTGTGCTCTTTTTGGGTTTAATATGCAAACACACATGCTCCCCCACTTTGCATTATCAGTGTACCCTCTTCTTCTCAGCATATTTTTTATGTCGATCTTGTGCGGTCTTGATGTTTCTTTGTATTTGTTTAAAAATTATTTCCATCTCTTGTAAAGCATTTGGTCCCAACATTAGCTTATCCTCAGGTTGGCTCCAGCTCAAAGGGGTACGAGATTTCCTTCCCTAGAGTCCCTCAAATGGACTCATTTTAATGGAGGATTGATAGTTGTTATTATAGGCAAATTCAGCTAAGTGCGAGTAGTCTTCCCATTTTGATGACCTATCCATCACATACATTCTCAACATATCCTCCAAAATCTGATTTGTTCTTTCTATCTGACCGTCGGTTTGAGGGTGATAGGCAGTGTTAAAATTCATCTTAGTGCCCATGGCCCCAAATAGCCCTTTTCAAAAAGCTGCTGTAAATTTAGCATCTCTATCTGAAACAATCATCTTTGGGACACCATGTAACCTTACTATCGCGTTTAGGAACACATCTACTACTTGGGTTGTTCCAAAAGTAGACTTTACAGGTATAAAGTGTGCAAATTTTGTTAAAGTGTCTACTACTACCACAACTGAGTCATGTTGGTACTTGGTTCTGGGTAATCCTGTTATGAAATCTATAGAAACGGTATTCCATTTCCATTTTGCAACTGGCAAGGGATTTAATAGACCAACTGGGTGTTGATGTTCAACTTTGACTAGTTGGCATTCCATGCACCTAGCTAAATATTCTGCTACATCCTTTTTCATTCCTGGCCAAAACAACTTTTTTTTCAAGGTTGTAAGCATTCTCTAGTATCTTGGGTGTCCTGCATATAGATGTTTATGGTATTCATCTAGGATATCTCTTTTCAAAGACTCTACATTGGGGATATACAATCTGTTTTTATAGAAAATCAGCCCTTTCTGGTTTTGAGTAAATTCAACCATTTTCTTCTTTAGAAATTTTATCTGCAATTTTTCATAATTTGGATCCTGGTTTTTTACCTTTTCACCAGCTCTTCTAAATCAAAACTAGCACTGCTTCCATTGTTGTTTATGTTTTGGCAAGAATTTCTGCTCAGTGCATCAGCAATTTTATTTTCTTTTCCTCTGATATGTTTTATGTCCATATCGAATTCTCTCAGAAAGGACAACCATCTAGCTTGTCGAGCATTCAAATTAGTTTGGGAAAAGAAATATTTAAGACTAATGTGATCAGTCATAAAGGTAAATTTCTTTCCAAGAAGATAGTGTCACCACATCTTCAAGGCATGGATTACAACAGCCAATTCCAAATCATAAGCACTATAGTTCTGTTCGTGTGTCTTAGGTTACCTAGACTCATATGCAATAACAGAGTTTTCTTGCAACAATACTCCTCCCAACCCTTCTCTACAGGCATCGGTACACACCACAAATTCCTTATCCAGATATGCAATCTTTAGTATAGGGGTTGTAGTGAGTTTTAATTTTAATTGTTCAAAACTGTTTTGGCATTTTTCAGTGCAGTCAAATTTGACACCCTTTCTTTGTAGGGAAGTTATGGGATATGATATTGCAGAAAATATTTCCACAAATCTGCGATAATAACCTGCAATCCCCATGAATGATATCACTGCTGAAACATCCATTGGCACCAACCATTCTCTAATAGCCTTTATATTTTTAGGGTCAACAACCAGACCTTGTTCAGAAATAATATGTCCCAAGTATTGTATCTTGTCCTTATAGAATTCACATTTACTAAACTTGGGATATAACAAGTTTTCTTTCAAAATTTGCAACACTATCCTCAAGTGCTCTTTGTGCTCCTCCTCACTTTTTGAATAAACTAAAATATCGTCTATGAAAACTAGTACAAATTTATCCAAGTACTTATTTAAAACATTATTCATTAAGCACATAAATGTGGCAGGGGAATTTCTCAAACCAAAATGTAGGACTAAAAATTCGTAGTGACCATACCTGGTTCGAAAAGCTATTTTGCTAATGTCTTCCTCCCTAATTCTGAGCTGGTGATAACCAGTCATTAAATCAATCTTAGAAAATACTGAGGCTCCCCGTACTTGATCAAAAATATCATCAATTCTGGGCAATGGTTATCTGTTCTTAATTGTCAACTTATTCGGTTGACGGTAGTCAATGCACATTCTAAAAGTTCCATCCTTCTTTTTCATGAACAACATAGATGATCCCCAAGGTGACACACTGGGTCTGATATACCATTTATCCAACAACTCTTGCAACTGCATTTTCAGTTCCACTAGTTCGGGGGGGCTCATCCGATAAGGGGCTCTGGAAACAGGTGTTGCTCCAGGCACCAAATCAATCAAAAAATCAATCCTCTTCTAGGGGGAAGATGAGGAATCTCATTTGGAAAGACTTCCTTAAACTCTCTTACCACTGGCAGCATGTCCAACAAATTTTCTTCACGTTGTTGTCCTAATTCTTCAACGCGGAAATCATATACTTGATATCCCTTCCTAGCTGTCCTCTTTAATTGCAGAGCTGATATTTGTCTAACATAAATTCGTTTTGGTTTTCCTTTGAGTGTAAAGGGTCTCCCTTCCTCATCTATGCCTTACAAATTTTTATCCCAACAATTCATCATAACCTTTATGTTTTCTAAGCAGTCCATTCCTATCAACATGTCATATGAACCTAAGGGCAGAATGTTTAAGGTTACTTCTGTTTGAACATCATTCAATTTAATTATTTTTTGAGGTAACTTATGAGTCACTTTTCGCTTGGTGCCAGTGGCTAGCTGGACCAACCAAGGCTGCTGAAATTTTTCAGTTTTGACATTGCATTTCTCTACAACTTGTTGACTAATGTAACTCAGAGAAGTACCTGGATCAATTAAAATTGTAACATATTGGTCAGAAATCTTACCTTCTATTTCAACCATGGTGGCTTGGTGTTCTTCTTGTCGATTCTCCAAGGTTGCACTGATATTCGATATATTTCTTGCTATGTCATTCACTGTAGTAGCTTCTCGATCCCTCATAATCATTTGAATATTTCTATGTGGACAATCTCTCAACAGATGACGTTCTCCACAACCCCAACATTTCAATGGTTCCCTCATTTTAACTGTGCCTTCCTTCTTATTTTCTCCATCTAGTTGTTTGGAACCAAATTGGGATTGAGCAGTTTGGCTTTCTTTTGGTTTATTAAACTTTTTCCGCTGATGATCCCTACCAAAATCCAATAACTAAGCTGGTTTCTGTTTCTTTCTCTCGATTTCACCTTTGTTTATCCAGCCTTTTCCATGCTCACCCTTTCCTTTAAACTGCTGGTAGCATAATATAGCTCTCCTCACTGCTTCGTCCATCATTTTTGGATTGTAAAACTCGATTTTCTCTTTGTACACAACAGGAAAACAGTTCAAAAAACTTTGCACCTTTGCCTTCTCTTCCCTAATATAAGGGACATATCTCAACAGATTTGTAAACTTGGTCACAAACTCATCAATAGTAAGTTTTCCCAGTCTAAGTTCATGGAATTCCTTTGCTTTATCATCATAATAGTGTTTGTTTAAATAGCGGTTTTTAAACTTAACTTGGAAATCTTCCCAAGTAACTGTCTTTTCATCAATGGCATGGACCATATCGTCTCTTCCCACCACAAGGTAGCCTTACCTTGTAGCTGGTAGATAGCTAATCTGGCCTTCAGATTGCTCTCATATTCATAGACCTGGAAATACTTAATCATGTTCAACAACCAGGCTTCAGCATCTTCCTCCTTCTCCCCATCATAGGAGGGAGGTTTGATCGTTCGGAATTCCCCTTGTAATTCCTTTTTCTGCTTATACGGATGCCTAATAGCATCATATTCCTCAGAATTATCAGTTTTCCTCTTTCTGGAACCTTCACCCTCTTGGCTATTCCACGAAGTTAATTCTCTGATGAGCTTTTCCTGCTCCTCACTGGCTAATGACAGTCTGTCATTCTGGCTTCTCAGCTCAGCCATTTCTCATTGCAGACTGTGCAACATAGCCATCACCAGAGCATTAGGATATGGTGTATTATATTCATCACGTAGATCAACATAAATCTCGTCACTTCCAGCCATTTGACTTTACTGTTTCAGCAGCACTGTACACTGAACAACACATATCAGTAATGATTTTTTTTTTTTCATCAAGAAGTAATTTATATGGTGAGTACACAAAAATAGTGAGCACAACAACAACAGCTTAGTTTTATGTAAGATGAGCTCTGATACCATTTTTCATGTCTCCCACTTCATAACATTTTTTTTTTCTCTCCATATGTATTTATTCCACACAATGGTAAAATTTCCTAACATGCTCTCACATAATATTCCTCATATTTATGGAAGTACTATATACTTTGTTTCTCTTTAACCTAACTTTCTGCTTTTTTCGTTTCTTCTACGAGGTTTCATATGTATATATGATTTTTTTATTAAATACATTATATGTCATTTGTGAGTATGGTCTATACCATATAATGGATCCTCGTTATAGCTTTAGAGCCATTACGTTATCAATGTGCAATGACAGTTCTCTCTTGCCTCTTGGTCTCACGCGACCTTGGGCATCTTGGTGTTATTAAATAATCTACCATAGTAATGGCACTCGTCGTATGAGTTAATTGTATACAGATTTTGTTGGTACCTTTGATTTGGCTACATTAATTAGGAAGTACGCTCGTATCTTTGGCGTGGATTCATCTTCATGGTTCTCGCCTCCACTTCTACATTTCCGTGGTGACAATTGTCCTTTGTGGTCAGGTTTATATACGTTTCTATCCCCTCATTTATGACATGTATTCCCTGGTGTAACTCTTCGTCGTCCTCCATACGACATTGTTTTGATTTACCCACTATAAATTCATCGATCCATTGAACGTTGTCTCGAAGCATGACACTTGTAGGGTCAAGATGCACGAGTGTTTCGATCCAACTTATGGTTATTTTTGTTTACATACTCTTGCTCGTGATTCATTTACCTTTCTCCTGCGGCGTCTTTACTCTAGTCGTATGCCTTGAGATTGTTCATCTGGCGGCCATGGAACTCTCCACGAGCTCTCCCACAATGCGGACTTATACGCCTTCTTCCTCTCGTGGTAATTTTTACCTCTGATACATAATTTCTCTTCTGTCATATGGCGTACGCTATTGCAGAACCAAGCTTGGGATTTAAGTGTATTCCTATTTGTCTTTGTGCTGAATGCATTTGAGTTTATATGGTTGTTTGGTTTTCTATCGCTAGGTAGAAGATTTTGCATTGAAATCCATATTAGTACATTTCTATGGGTTCACAGTTCATATACTTCCTCCATATCATTCATTATCTTTATCTATACATTATATAGCATTTGTAATACCATATTGGTTCGTTGATTTAACCAATTTCCTTGTTCTTCTACCTTCTCAGCTTGATTAAGGCAATCGTTCGAATTCTCTGGACTCGGCATTTCCATTGTCAGCATGGTGAATGATTCCTATTTATAGGTAATTTCTCTCTGGTTATTTTTTTTCTACAGATGCACTGGATACCAACAATTTTTCTCAAGGTTTAACGCAGAACCATTTTTGTTGATTGTCTTAGGCCTCGTTTTGCCTTGGCGTAGGATTTTGACCAGAACAGGTAACTATTTAATTCTTGCGTTCAAGATATTACTTGGTTCACCTTGGAAGATTTAATGACACAGAATTAATTTTGGTTTTCATGTTGATGTCTTATACAGGTATTGCCACGTTGTAACTCTGCTCATGCACTTGTTTTTCCCGCCTAATCGCCTTCTTCGGGTAGGTGAACTGAATGTTATTTTTTTTCGTTTGCCATACTAGGTCCTCGAACGTGCCAAAGGTCATGCGAGGGTTTTGAAATCATACTCAGCCCTCACCAGTGTTTTATTGGAATTTTTATAAGTTTTTCATAATCTTGTTTTTATAACTATTATACTCATTTACACAAGGACTTGGCCATGTCACTACGACAGGGGCCTGATAAGTTAACTTATGGTGTTATTGCCCTGACTTGCAAAGGCGTTTCAGATTGTGTTGTATGTTGAGAACGAGTTCACATGGTTATTCATGTCAGGAGTACTGGTTTTAGTATTGATTCATATGATTATTCTTAGGACTGTGTAACGTATTTCTTTATTACTACTGAATGATACCACTGATTACAAATGTTGTGTAATATATAAATTTTGGTTGATAATACTACCCTTTTCATAACAGATTAATAATGCTCCTTGAACACTCAATACTAATTTTCATGGCAATTAAAATTTTTCTCTTCTCTTGTTATTTCACTAGATGATGCACAATTTCATAATAGCTTGGCGTCCTGCAACCATTACTAATTTTAACAGTTCGCTGATCCTATGTTTCTTTCGGGGTCTACTTTCAGTTTTCATAATTTCCTTCACTCCTATATATTTATTCTATAACCTATTCATACAGTGTCTTAAATACCCCTCAGGTATTAACCAGAGTATAGAGATAAAAGTTTATGTGTACGGGATGTGGGTTTTCACATTTGTTTAACCATATGCTTCCATTGTTAAAATTCTGACAGGAGGTGTTCTCACTGACATACTCACGAAAATTTTTTTTCTAAATTGTTTCTCAATAAAATCCTTCATTTACATATATTAGAATAACACATGAGTATCTGTCTTGATTTTGGTATGTATCTATATATATATATTTATATATATATATATATATCTATATCTATATATATATATATATATATATATATATATATATATATATATATATATATATATATATATATATATATATATATATATAATGTCACCTATTTAAGTTTCATGTTACCTTTCAGCTTCCTGACACGGGATTTTGATCTATTAGTTAGCATTCTGTAAATGAGTTTTATCTTTAAATGTTCAAATGCTTATCATGCATAGGTATAGCAGTAACATAGTAGTAAATAACAGTTTTCTTTTCTCACTATTGCTATCCATAATGCAGATAAAAATATATCTAGGTACAAGAAACTGGTAAATGTTTATTAAATAGCCCCATTTATATGCAGATTTATAGAGGACTGCTCTACTTGTTTCCTCAGTGTGCATTCAGCTTGCTCATAGTAACCCTAGTCATTTTATTTCAGACTTGGTGTTAATGTTCTGCATACTATAATCAACTTTATACTTGCACTGGTATACACTTATTTGATTAATTCATTTCTCACAGAGAATAAATTTCAAAGTATGTTTAGTTTCAATCATACCTATTGCCTATGGGAGTATCATACTTTCTCTTCCGATATGTAACAGATATTTTATTAATCTCATAAGAAGATTAAATTTAAGTCACTAATTTATCTGTGTATTAAGATGCATCCTCAGATTTAAACCACCATTGGTTTAGAGACTCTGCTGGATTCTCCCCATAGATTTTTGTTTCTACAACTCTACAGAATTAAGAGGGTTAATTCCTTCTAAAAAATTTTGTTAAATGTAGGAACTAACAAGTCCAATAGTATAAACAATTATATATAACAGTTTGTACAGGACTATTCATTAAAAACCATTCATAAACTTAGAGACATACCACTATTGCAATTGACCAACCTTCCAACTTTAGAGTTATTCTATCTCCCATAACTCACCCCCGATCTGAGATCCTCTCCTAGAACAGATCAACCTCTAATCTGTTTAGGAATAGCTTATTTAAGCTTTTGCTCCCCAAAGAATGTTTCTATTTCTGCGTCCAGAATTACAAGATGATTTTCTTCCTGTTTTCCTAGGCTTCCCTTATTTAGGGACTTTTAAAGCTACTTTCTTCTTTTCCAGCTTTTTACCTCTTCCCAACTACTCTCCACCTCATTGGGGAAAATCTAGACTTTTTCTCAAAAATCTAAATTAGAAATAAATTTTTTCAAGGATTTTTTTGAAAGATTTTTGGGGAAAGTATTTGCTTATTTCCATCCTCATGGATTTAGCAAGTGATCTCATAATTCTCATTTGGTCAATATGCATAGAATTATTTTATTTAATTTCCATAATTAAATATTTAATTACATCCACAAAACACTTATCCATTGGGGTCCACTTCCTTTTGGATTTAAGTTCAAATGTATAACTTTGAAAGAACATAAAACTGGGGGTGTTACACTTGCATAGGGGATAAAATCGAAGAGCATGAGCCAAAGAAATGGTATAATTCAGCATAGGGTTTGATATACTCCTGAGAGGAAGAATTGTTAAGAGTTTGGAAAATTTATGGCAAAGAATGAACTCTGTCTTGAATTGAAACTCTCGGTTTTAAACCCTTGAATGAAATAAAACCCTAACTCAGATCTACCATGCAGATGGCAGGGTCCGAGTGATGACGTGCTCAGTTAGGGCAAACAAATGAAGCTCTCGAGAAAATGTACAACTGAACTGATAATAGTACCATCAAACTTAATGACAATTAAAAGTTATATCATATGGAGTACCACATAAATCGATACGAATCGAAACTCTTAAAACCATGGCGTAAAATGAAATCTCTTGCAATTAAGATACAGTTGTTACACCTTACGGAAGAGAATTTTATTCATAAAATAATGTAAGTTGGAATTCATGATGAAAAGAAGTCACAATCATATGTCAGATGCATCGAAAATTGTTATGGTTCCAGCGTAACAAAACAAACTCTCATCGCAATCAAATTAAAATCCAACTCCAATATAATACATGAATCCTAATGTAAACACATGGAGAGTATAAGAATTGATATTAAAGTTATATCTTAATATAACTATTGTTCGTAATGATGGACGAAATTCATAATGGACATGATATAATTATATTGAGGGTTTGTAAAGTATATATATATATATATATATATATATATATATATATATATATATATATATATATATATATATATATATATATTGAATTAATAATACCCTATTAAAAATATGAGTAAGTCGAAAGGAGGCCATTAGAAAATATAAAAATGTGTATGAGAAATATTTTTATAATCCTCACATACATGTATTCAATAATATATGAATACGAATGTTAGGAACAAGGAATTAGAGCTTGAGGTATTATTATAGACAAAAAAATCTAATGGTTGAGATATATAAACGTTATAAAAACATAATTATGTGCCAAAGGAAAATTATAAAGAGAAAAATATATCCATCTCCATATTTTATGAAAGGACATAAAGTTGAGATTAATACACAAAAGTATATATCTTATACATGACTAATAGAAAATAAAAATAGAGATATAAGGATTTAAAAATGTATTGTAAGAAATAGTTGAGTATGAGATAGAATATCTTATTAAACTCAGCAAGACCTGTCAAGAGTAGACTTCTAGAAAAAAAAAAGAATTGTGGTGTAAAGGAGAGACATTACAAATGGTATCAAATCCCGGTTAGAAAAACTGGGCTGTTCTTGTGCTCAATGTATAAATTAATATATATATATATATATATATATATATATTTATTTATTTATTTATTTTCCTGAAAAAAAATATTACTGATGTTGTTTTTTTTTAGTGTACAAAGGTACTGAAACTGAAAAGTAAATGGCTGAAGGAGATGAGCTCTATGTTGATCTGGGTGGTAGGGATAATACACCAGATCCCAATGCTCCTTTAATGGCCATGTTGCATCGGTTACAACAGGATATGGCGGAGCTAAGAAGCCAGAATGACAGGCTATCCTTAGCTAGTGAGGATCAAGAAAAACTGATAAGAGAACTGACCTCACGGAACAACCAAGAAGGTGAAGGTTATGAAAGGAGGAGGAAAGGCAGGTTCTTAGATGATTCTGAGGAAGATGACACTGCTAGACATCAGTCTAAACAAAAGAGGGAATTATAGGGTGAATTCCAAAAAATTAAACCTCCCTCTTATGATGGAGAGAAGGAGGAAGATGATGAGGCATGGATGTTGAATATGATTAAGTATTTTCAATTCTACGAATATGAAAGCAATCAGAGGGCTAGATTAGATATCTACCAGTTTCAAGGTAAGGCTACCTTATGGTGGGAGGAGACGAAAATGGTTCATGCAGTTAATGAAAAAACAGTGACTTTGGAGGATTTCCAAGTCAAGTTTAAAAACCATTATTTGAACAAACGCTATTATGATGATAAAGCAAAGGATTTTCACGAAATTAGATTGGGACAACTCAACATAGATGAGTTTTGCGCCAAGTTTACAAATATTTTAAGATATGTTCCTTATATTTGTGAAGAAAAAGCAAAGGTGCGAAGGTTTTTGAACTATCTTCCGGCTGTGTACAAGGAGAGAATAGAGTTCGATAATCCAAAAGCCATGGACGAAGTGGTGAGGAAAGCTATATTATGCTACCAACAGTTTAAAGGAAGGAATGAACAAGGGAAAAGATGGACAAATAAGGGTGAATTCAAAGGAAAGAAACAAAAACCAGCTTATTTGAAGAACTTTGGTAGGGATCATCAGTGGAAGAAATTTAAAAAACTTAAACAAAGTCAAACTACTCAATCCCAAGTTGGGTCAAAGAAAATAGATGGGGAAAATAAGAAAGAAGGGACAATTAAAATGAGAGAGCCATTGAAGTGTTGGGGTTGCAGAGAACCTCATCTATTGAGGGACTGTCCACACAGAAATATTCATATGGTTCTGAGGCCTAGAGAGGCTATTACTATGAATGATGTAGCCAAAAATATTCTCACTATTAGTGCAGCCTTGGAGAACCGACAAGTAGAACATCAGTCTACTATGGTTGAGATGGAAGGTAAAATCTCTGATCAATCTAATACTATCTTAATTGATCTGGGTGCTTCTTTGAGTTATGTTAGTCCACAAGTTGTAGAAAAATATAAACTCAGAACAAAAAAGTTTCAACAACCTTGGTTGGTAGAATTAGCTAGGGAACTAAATGCAAAGTAACTCATAATCTACCTAAAATAGTTATTAAATTGAATGAATATCAAACAGAAGCTGATTTAAACATTCTTCCCTTAGGTTCTTATGATTTATTGATAGGAATGGATTGGCTAGAAAAGAAAAAGACCATGCTGAATTGTTGGGACATAAATCTGCACTGCATAGATGATGAAGGAAAACCATTCATACCAAAAGGGAAATCGAAACCTATTTCTGTAAGGAAAGTCTCCACCCTTCAGATAAAAATAAAAGCTAGAAAAGGATATCAAGTATATGCTATACATGTTAAAGAATTAGGACAACAACCTGAAGAAAACCTCCGAGACACTTTACCAGTGGTAAGAGAATTTAAGGAAGTTTTTCCAAATGAGATTCCTCGTCATTCCCTGAAAAGAGAGATTGATTTTTCAATCCATTTGGTGCCAGAAGCAACACCAGTTTCTAGAGCCCCATACCAGATGAGCCCCCCCTAAACTCATGGAGTTAAAAATGCAATTACAAGAATTGTTGGATAAAGGTTACATTAGACCGAGTGCATCTCCTTGGGGAGCACCGGTGCTGTTTGTGAAAAAAATGATGGAACCTTCAAAATGTGCATTGACTATCGTCAACTGAATAAGTTGACAATCAAAAATAGGTATCCATTGCCCAGAATATATGACCTTTTTGATCAAGTGAGAGAAGCTTCAGCATTCTCTAAGATTGACTTGAGGAATGGTTATCACCAACTCAGAATTAAGGAGGAAGATATCAGTAAGACAAATGTTTGAACCAGGTATGGTCACTATTAATTTTTAGTCCTATCTTTTGGTTTGACAAATGCCCCTGCCACTTTTATGTGCTTAATGAACAGTGTTTTTAACCAGTACTTAGATAAATTCGTACTAGTGTTCATAGACGATATTCTAGTCTATTCAAAAAGTGAGGTAGAACATAATGAACACCTTAGAATTGTGCTACATACTCTAAAAGAGAATCAATTATATGCCAAGTTTAGCAAATGTGAATTTTTTAAGGATAAAATTCAATATTTGGGACATATCATATCAGAGCAAGGATTGGTTGTTCATCATGAAAAGATAAAAGCCATAAGAGAGTGGCCTGTACCTACTAATGTATCAGCAGTAAGGTCATTTATGGGGATTTCAAGTTATTATATAAGGTTTTTGGAAATATTTTCTGCCATATCACATCCCATAACTTCATTGCAGAGAAAAGGCACAAAATTTGAGTGGACAGAAAACTGCCAAAGTAGTTTTGAACAGCTAAAACTAAAACTAACTACAGCACTGATCCTGAAAATTGCAGATCCAAATAAGGAGTCTGTGGTGTGAACTGATGCATGTGGAGAAGGTATAGGAGGAGTCTTATTACAACAAAATTCTATTGTTGCTTATGAATCTAGAAAACTTAAGAAACATGAACAGAATTTTAGTGTATATGATCTAGAATTGGCTGCTGTAATTCATGCCTTGAAGATGTGGCGACACTATCTTCTTGGAAAAAAATTTACATTGATGACAGATCACATCAGTCTCAGGTATTTCTTTTCTCAAATAGATTTGAATGCTTGACAAGCCAGATGACTGTCTTTTCTGAGTGAATTTGATATGGACATAAAACATATCAAAGGGAAAGAAAACAAAATTTCTGATGCTCTAAGCAGAAATGCTAGCTAGAACATAAACAACATTGGGAGTAGTGCTAGTTTTGAATTAGAAGAATTAGTTAAAAAGGTAGCAGATCAAGATCCCAACTATGAGAATCTACAAGTGAAAATGTTGAAAAATAAAATGGTTGAATACACCCAAAACTAGAAAGGGTTGATTTGTTATAGAAACAGATTGTACATCCCCAATGTGGATTCTTTGAAAAAAAAATCCTTGATGAATATCATAAATAGCCATATTCAGGACATCTTGGATATCAGAAATTGTTAACAGCATTGAAGAAGAAATTATTTTGGTCGAGAATGAAAAAGGATGTAGAAAACTATTTAGCCAGATGCATGGAGTGTCAAATAGTCAAATTTGAACATCAGCATCCAGCTGGTCTCTTAAACCCCTTACCAATTGCAGAATGGAAATGGGATACTGTTTTACTGGATTTTATTACTGGCCTACCTAAAAAAAAATACCAGCATGACTCTGCGATGGTAGTAGTAGATACTTTGACAAAAGCTGCTCATTTTATACCTGTAATATCCACTTTTGGAATAACCCAAGTAGAAAATGTGTTCATGAAAGAAATATTAGGGTTACATGGAGTTCCAAAGATGATAATTTCAGATAGAGATGCCAAGTTCACTGCTGCATTTTGGAAGAGTATGTTTGGAGGGATGGGCACTAAATTAAACTTTAGTACTACTTATCACCCTCAAACATATGGTCAAACAGAGAGGAAAAATCAATTTTTGGAGGATGTGTTAAGAATGTACGTAATGGATAGGCCAGCAAAGTGGGAAGATTATTTACACTTAGCAGAATTTGCCTATAACAATAGCTATCAATCATCCATAAAGATGAGTCCATTTGAGGCACTCTATGGAAGGAAGTGTCACACTCCTTTAAGCTGGAGTCAACCTGAAGTGAAGTTAATTTTAGGGCCAGATGCTTTGCAGGAAATGGAAAGAGTTGTGAAACAAATTCAGAAAAATATTAAAACAGCTCAAGATAGACAGAAAAGTTATGCAAATCAGAAAAGAACTCATAGAGAATTTAAAGTGGGTGATCATGTTTACCTGTGAATTAAACCCAAGAAGAGTACATTACATACTGGTAGTTATGCAAAATTGGCTCCTCGATACTATGGGCCTTTTGAAGTCTTAGAAAGGGTTGGACCAATAGCTTATAAACTGGCATTACCCATGCATATTAAAGTTCATGATGTTTTTCATGTCTCTTTATTGAAAAAATATTTTCATGATGCTTCTCACATTATTTATTGGAATGTCATCCAGGTGGAACCAGAAAGGGAGTTCCTTCCAGAACCGCTTCAAATATTGGAGCGGGAAGAAATTGAATTGTGAAATGAAACAATAGCCAGAGTAAAAGTGCAGTGGAAGAACTTTACTGCTGAAGAAGCTACGTGGGAAAGAGAAGCTGAAATGATGGAAAAATATCCACTTTTTTTTTCAAAATGAACGTTAGCAGCTAGCTGTTAACATCGAGGACGGTGTTTATTTTCAGAGGGGGAATGTGTAACACCCCTAGTTTCTATGCTTTTTCTAGTTAGACATGGAACATAAGTCCAAAGGGGAGTAGACCCCAATGGATAATTATTTTGTGGATTTATTTGATTTTAATTATTAATGAAAAATAAATAAAACGGTTTTGTGCATTATAACCAAATGAGAAATTGAGGTCACATGCCTAATCCATGAGGTATGGAAAAAGGATAAGTATTTACCCAAGACCTTTCAAAAATCCTTGAAAGGAATTATTTCTAATTTAGATTTATGAGGAAAAATCTAAAAAGTACCCCAATGATGAGGAAAGTTGTTGGGAAGAGGTAAAAAAGCTAGAAAAACAAAAAGAAGCTTTAAATTCCCTAAATAAGGGAAGCCTAGGCAAACCAGAATAAAAGCATCCTGAAATTCTGGATGCATAATTGGAAACAAGCTTTGGGGAGATCATAGCTTAAAGAAGCTGCTCTAGAAAATATTGACGTTGGTCTATTCTAGGAGAGGATCTTAGCTCGGGGGTGAATTCTGGAGATAGATGAATTCTAAGGTTGGGTGGACTGGTCATAGAAATAAGTGGTATGCACAGATAATCTAAAGTTTTCTGTTATAATGTTGATTCAGAAAATTTACCTTGTATTGATATTGCAAGTACTTCATGTTTTCATAATGTGGATTTTACATTCTATACATTTAACAAAATATTTTAGAAGAAATAATCTTCCAATATTGTAGTGTAGTAGGAATAGATATTGGGAATTATCAATTAGAATCTCTAAAATCTTAGGAGTTTAAATTTGAAGATACATAGTTCTCCCAATTATCATGTATAACTTGAAACTTAAATATTCTTTCATAATAATTGGTATATATACATATGCACAAATAAATAGTTAAAAATCTGAGATTTTAGTTGACTAACTAGTATTTGAGAAATCTCAGAGTATATTATATATACATACATACATATATATATATATATATATATATATATATATATATATATATATATATATATATATATATATATATATAATAATTGACTTCTAACAAGACTCTATAAATTCTGTCGTAAGTGAGTTAAACTAAGATAATCCAAAATTATAACAAGTTAACTAAAGTTAACAATAATATAACTATTGTATATTCTGCCTAAGAGAGAGAAAGATCTGCCTCTCTATATGGATTAAAATAAATTGATGGAAGCTGAAATATTTAATCTGTATAAACAAAATTTGTAGAAATTACATATGTGAAAAAGTAAAGGTATTTTTTAACAAATTTTAATAAAAGGAATATATTTTATTCCATCAACAATCATATTACTACAACTACAGGAAGCAAGGATATACTATATCATAAAACCGGAACAGATCAAGTGAAATAAATAAACAACTGTATAGTATAGAGGTTATTGTTTAAACTAAAACCCATTTATGAAATTAATTTTAGTTACAATAGAAAAAATTATAATAACTAGTGTAGAGAAATAGAAGTGAAATATTTTAATTAAATTAACTTCTGTTATATAAAGGGGCAAGCCTTTCTGAATAATTCAAATAAAATACATTTGATTATCCTTCTATAAAAATAAATTGAATTTAATATTCAGCTAAAGGTATTCATAAAGATATATCAAGTGTATATTAGAAAATTAATTATTCAGAATAATTACAACAATAAAAAAAAAGAAGTTCTGAATCTTCATATATATATATATATATATATATACTCTAACAAGCTTGGTAGAGAAATATTTCATCCATGCGAAAATAAATTACTAGACAAATATGAGTAATTAAATTCAGTTCTGAGACGATATTATACAAATCTCCCATAGTTCTGTCTATATAAATTACATAATAAACAATATAAATATTCCCAAAGAAATCAGTTGGGGTTATTGTTATTATTCATAATAATATGAATACAGAAAATATTAAACAAATACTTTGGAAAAGATTTTCCCCAATATGAATTTAGAGGCCGACCTGTGGCAAACGAGAAGAGTAGCATTATCATTCGGTATATGTAAGAAGTATACATGTGTTTTTCTTCTCAAAATGAAAACCATTGAAGGGAGAAACTTACCTGCAAGCATATGAAGGGAAATAAGTATTTATTCATAGATATAGACAAGTATATAAATCAAAATAGACAAAATTTAAAATTGAATATGGATTGACAGGAACGGAATGGGTATAAAATTACCCCATTGCTAACGGTGGAAGAGTAGAAGTTCTCTGGTAGAAGAAAAAAAAAATTAGTATATAAAACGTGTAATTGACAAGGGAAGTAATACTATGACAAATATTATAACATTCAAATTTAATTACCTGAGAAATGAGTTGCAGAAGAAAAATGTAAGTAGAGCTCGATAGACTGGTAGCTATTTATCTTGGCTCCATGAGTTAATGTCACCTACCTCACCCTCCAATTATTTTTTTCTTTTTTTTTCTTTTTCAATTTCTTTTTGTAGCTTAATCATGTTGAACTTAAGGGTTGTTCCCACGTAGCCACTTTTATTTAACTTCCATGCTACCTATATCTTTTTTTTTTCATGCCACATAAAGCCACCCAACCTTGGCTATCACCACCCATATATATATATATATATATATAATTATTTTCATACCCACTCTTATAAAATGTCATCCTAAACTTCTTATATCTTGTGCAACATAATATAAACCGTCATGAGTTTTCATTTTATAAATTACATCGGATCATTTTTTTTTTCTTATATTAAACCATACACTTTGATTTGGAATCAATTCGTAGAGGTCATATACCATTACAATTATGGTTCCCCTACCCATCGTACGATGGTAGGTTTTCATGTTTACAAGGGCTTCGTCTTAAATATTGATGCACCAGCCGATGGCATCAATTTGCGATGGATGAATGAAATCACTTAGCGTGAATATGCTCTAATTCTTAATGTAATTCAGAGTATTGATTTCGTGATATTTTCAGGGTTAAAACAATTTTTGTGGCTAACATATCCGATATGCATAAACGCTATATCCCTTTTCACGTACCTTGATAGATAAGTCTTTACTCTAAGTGAAACCTCGAGCCAGTGAAATTGATAGAATATATGTTTTTACATCCGTTAAATTGACTCATCTGACGCCGTTTAAATGCAACTATCTGTATTTGTACGCTCGGTCTGCAATTATATTAAATTGATGTCCTTTGATTGAGAATTTCATTGATCCATGGGAGAACCATCGGATCGCTGCCATCTAGTTGATACGATTTGCTTAGGTTTTACTGGTTTTGTGAACTATATCTATTGACATCCTTCCCTTTCATTCATTTCCTTGGTCTTCTTTCCTTCTGCGAAATTCGCTCTCTGGTTTTTCTCACGACAACCTTTCTTCACCTCTGGCATACTATGGAAACGTATGGCTTCTGCAGACGTTCCTCCTATGATGCGACCAGCAAATTTACCTTGAATTTGGATTCCATATTTAAATCGTATAAATTCTTGTTGTGTGATTTCAGAATTTGTGTTTCCCTACTTGCTATTAATTTCAACATCTCTTCTCAATAGCTTGTCGAGGTCTCTCCGAATATATAATTTTTTTTTTTTGTAGCCTATAAGGCCCCTATCCATAGATCATGCCTGTAGCATGGCTTACGATGAGTTTGGAAGTAGAAAAGTCCAACGTTTGCCATGAATTAGGTTAGGGTTTCTAGAGAAATCCTCTGTCGATACAGGTACAATTTTTTCAAATAGTTTTATATCCTATTTGGGTTTATTAACTACGCATTTCATTTCGTTGCTATTCTACAATATCATCCATCTCGGCCATACCAGTACGGTGCTCTATTTTAACCTATTTGTCTCAATGGTATTCCTCTGCTCTGAAGCAAATGAAGTTATTAAGGGTTGTAGAACAATTTTACTTCGGCTATTTTAAACGATGTGTGGCTCCTCCTTATAGCATCGACGACAGAAACCCTTTCACGGTAGTTTACTGGTGCGTAGTTGCCACTGTTATAAATCCACGTTAATTTCTTCTAGTTGTTATAATTTTCTCCGGTGCTTATCGCGTCGCTATTATTTTTTTCTTAGGGTTGTTCGAGCCTCCAGCATCGTCTGGCAAGGTATGCATTCTCTCCTCGATTAGCAATCTTTTTGCGGTTGTTTGGCAAGGCCTGATTTTAATTCGGCTTTTGACTTCTGCCCTATGTTTATACACAGGTCGATTCCTTTCTTTGGGTTTTTTTTTCTTCATACAGAATTTTATTTAGGGTTTTAACCCAAATTTTCTCAGATATATTTTATGATACTGTTGCTATTTGTATAATATGGAAACTTTGATAATTGTTTCGCTCACATCGTAACTATTTCTAGTTTAATGAGTTTATCGCACAGGTTCATATAAGTACTTTTTAACCGTTACTATTCCCATATTTAGTTTAAGTATTTAATTTATCTATGTAGTAGGGATGTCGACAATCTCCCCTAAAGTTCCTTATTTTATATGTTGTTCAACTAAAATGGTGGAACAGTTTATTTAGGGAATTAATTCTCATGCCGAAAAATAGGAATTTCTGCTATGCTCACACTGTGCTTTACTCGCATTTTGCTATATCAGTTCTTGAATTTATTTTGCTAGAGTTGGGTATAGTTCTAGGTTTGTAATGGTAACCAGAAATTTGTACTTATATGTAAACCCAGAAGTGTTTTATTTTTTATTTCCTACTCAGTTATTTATTGCCTCTGTTCTAAGGATTTATACAGAAATTATATATATATATATATATATATATATTTACATCAGTATTGAAATCGAGCATAGTATTTCTGTATAATTCAATACTTGTCGTTGTTTCCATTCTGAGTATTATAATAACTGTTCTGGTGTTTTTTTTCTTGCTTTATAATCTCACTGAGAAAATTTCATTAAAGATTTTCATATAAAATTTTCACCAGATTTGAGTTGTACAGTGTAATATTCTTTCTAGATTACTATGTTGGTTATACCGAACTCACATCTTTATGGAACAATATTTATAACTCTTAATAAGAAAAATTACCATTTCCTAATAGTTAGGATATAATTTCTTTCCATAAGTATGCAGAATGAATGTACATGTCATTTTACAGGTTTTCATCATTATGTAACTGTACAATTTAATTACATTATTCTTTCTATTTAGTAAATCTATTGTACCGTACTCATCTATGCTTGTACTTGTAATTAATTTGCTTTTCATGGTACATGAACTCGTGGAATTATATCATTTTCCTCAATGAGAAGATTTAAAATAAGTCTATTTTTTTAATTATATGTGCTATTTATACAACATGCAACAGTACTATTATTAGTTCAGTAGTAGATTTAACATTACAGAACTAAATTATCTATGGGTAACATGTATCCTCAGATTTGAACCATTATTGGTTTATAAACTCTGTTGGATTCTCCCTATAGATCTCATCCTTACAACGGAACAAAATTGAGAAGATTAATTTCTTCTAACCAGTTCTGAAAAATGTAAGGAATAACAACTTTAGAATTTTAATCTAACTAAAATTTACAACAGTTGCACAAAAGCAAGTAATTAGACATTAATACACATTAGGAACATACCACTTCTGCAATTGACCAACCTCCCAACCTTAGAGTTCCTCTTTCCTCATAACTCACCCTCGAGCTGAGATCCTCTCCTAGAACAGACCAACCTCAATCTGTTCTGGAGTAGCTTATTTAAGCTCATGTTCCCCAAAGCCTATTTCTAATTTTGCGTCGAGAATTACAAGATGTTTTTCTTCCTGTTTTCCTAGGCTTCCCTTATTTAGGGACTTTTAAAGCTTTTTTATGCTTTTCCCAGCTTTTTACCTCTTCCCAACTACTCTCCACCTCATTGGGGAAAACTAGATTTTTCCTTAAAAATCTAATTTGGAAATAAATTCTTTCAAGTATTTTTGAAAGATTCTTTCGGAAAGTATTAGCCTCTTTCCATACCTCATGGATTCGGCAAGTGATCTCATAATTCTCATTTGGTCAATATGCACAAAATTATTTTAATTATTTTCCATAATTAAAAATTAATTACATCCACACAATACTTATCCATTGGGGTTCACTCCCCTTTGGATTTAAAGTTCAAATGTCTAGCTTGAAAGAAAAACATAAACTAGGGGTGTTACATATTCCCCCACTAAAAACAAACACCGTCCTCGATGTTGACAACTAACTATTAGAGTTCATTTTAGAAAATAGATGTGGATACTTTTCCATCATGTCAGCTTCTCTTTCCCATGTAGCTTCTTCAGCGATAAAGTTCTTCCACAGCACCTTTACTCTCGCTACAATTCAATTTCTCAATTCAATTTCTTCCCGATCCAATATTTGAAGCGGCTCTGGAAGGAACTCCCCTTCTGGTTCCACCTGTATCACATTCCAATCAACGATGAGAGAAGCATCATGCACATATATTTTTAATAATGAAACATGAAACACATCATGAACTTTAGCATGGGGCGGTAGCGCCAGCTTATAAGCCACTGGTCCCACCCTTTCTAATACTTAAAAAGGCCCACAGTATCTAGGAGCCAATTTAGCACAACTTCTAGCATAAAACATGCTCTTTTTGGGTTTAATTCATAGGTACACATGATCACCCACTTTGAACTCTCGATGCACCCTCTTTTTATCAGCATAGTTTTTCTGTTGATCTTGTGTTGTCTTGATATTTCTTTGTATTTTTTTTAGAATATTTTCCATTTCTTATAAAGTATCTAGCCCCAATACCAGTTTATCTTCAGGTTGGATCAAAATTAAAGGAGTATGACACTTCCTTCCATAGAGTGCTTCAAATGGACTCACTTTTATGGAGGATTGATAGCTGTTGTTGTAGGAAAATTCAGCTAAATGCAAGTAGTCTTCCCATTTTGATGGCCTATCCATCACATGCATTCTCAACATATCCTCCAAAATATGATTTGTTCTCTCTATCTAACCGTCTGTCTGAGGGTGATAGGCAGTGCTAAAATTCAAATTAGTGCCCATGCCCCCAAATAGACCTTTCCAAAAGGCTGCTGTGAATTTAGCATCTCTATGTGAAACAATCATCTTTGGGACCCCATGTATCCTCACTACTTATTTCAGGAACACATCTACTACTTGGTCTGTCCCAAAAGTAGATTTCACAGGTATGAATTGTGTAGCTTTTATTAAAGTGTCTACCACTACCATTACTGAGTCATGCTGGTAATTTTTTCTGGGTAACACGGTTATGAAGTCTATAGAAACAATGTCCCATTTCCATTCTGCAATTGGCAAGGGATTTAGAAGACCAGCTGGATGCTGATGTTCCACCTTAATTAGTTGACATTCCATGCACCTAGCTAAATATTCTACCACATCTCTTTACATTCCTGGCCAAAAAAATTTCTTTTTCAAAACTGTTAGCATTTTATGATATCCAAGATGCCCTGAATATGGTTGTTTATGATATTCATCCAGGATCTCCTTTTTCAAGGACTTTACATTGGGGACATATAATCTGTTTTTATAGTAGATCAGTCCTTTCTAGTTTTGGGTGTACTCAGCCATTTCCTTTTCCTGCATTTTTAATTGCAGACTTTCATAACTTGGCTCCTGATCAACTACCCTTTCAACTAGTTCCTCTAAATCAAAACTAGCACTAGTCCCGATGTTGCCTATGTTTTGGCAAGCACTTCTGCTTAGTGCATCAAAAATTTTGTTTTCTTTCCCTTTGATATTTTTTATCTCCATTGTAACACCCCTAGTTTATGTTTTTTTTTAAAGCTAGACATTTGAACTTTAATCCAAAGGGGAGTGGACCCCAATGGATAAGTATTTTGTGGATGTAATTAAATAAAATAATGCTGTGCGGATTGACAAAATTAGAATTACGAGATCACTTGCTAAATCCATGAGGATGGATAGAGGCAAATATTTGCCCAAAAATCTTTCAAAAATCCTTGAAAGAATTTATTTCCAAATTAGATTTTTGAAGAAAAATCCAGTTTATCCCCCAATGAGGTGGAGAGTAGTTGGGAAGAGGTAAAAATCTGAGAAAGCATAAAGCAGCTTTAAAAATCCCTAAATAAGGGAAGCCTAGGCAAGCAGGAATAAAAGCATCTTGAAATTCTGGACAGAGAATTGGAAACAGGCTTTGGGGAGCAACAGCTTAAATAAGCTACTCCTAAACAGATTAGGGTTTTTCTGTGGTGGAGGTGATCTCAGCTTGGGGGTGAGTTCTGGAGATAGAGGAACTCTAAGGTTGGGAGGACTGGTCAACTGCAGAAGTGGTATGCTTAATAGTGGGTATGAATGAATAAATTACTTACAATGTTTTATTTCTGGTGTTCCATACATTTACAAAAAATTTAGAAGAAGTACATCCTCTTAAATCGGTATAGTTGTAGGAACAGTAATTATGGGAAATTACCAACCATAATTTCTAACCCAGAATATGGTTTAAATCTGGAGATACATTTACTATTCCCATAACCAAATTATCTAGGGTAATTAAAATCTACTGCTAGTAGGTAGACTTACATGAACAGACATATATGTGTCAATCTTTAAATCTACAGTTATTAATTAGAAGTAATGGATCTGGGTTGCTAGCTTAATATAAACACCCAATGAAAACATTATTTTCCAATAACAAGGAAGGAGTGAGAAGTGGTAACTCAGAAATCATATTTTAGAGTGCTATGAGATTATAATACTCGAAAAAGGAAATTTAGTTCCACTGTACAGAAATGAAAGCAGTGTGTTAAACATCATTGTATTAAAATTTACAAAGCAATTATAACCAGCATCAGATTGTATACCTTATGGAATGATTAAAAATTGTATGACAGAAAGATAGATGTCATTGATATCTTATAGTAAATTAGTCTATGTCTATATTAATTTTCCAAAGAAATTTTATAGTGATATGCTCTTGTGATTTACTGTGGTAATATAACATAAATATGATTGAAATATTACACTGCAAGGAAAATACATGTAGGATGAGTACAGATCTAAACAAAGGAAAAAAAAGAGTCTAGTTATAGTAGATGACTCAGGATAATATCCAATGTGGAAGAGATATTATTGTTCATTATAGGAAATCCAAATGGTAGAAACTAACATAAATTTTATTAGGCCTTATTTATCACAGAACTCTAACGAGTTGTGAAAATTAAATTAAATTCTAAGGAGCAGAAGGAATTACTGCTAACAAACAAAAGATTTGGGTTTATCTGAACTGTAAAATCCCCCAAGATATTATATAACAGAAAATTAATATTAATAAACAAACATAGATATGTGAATATTTAATTCACAAGAAAAGAATTGTGTATCATGAACTATAAATATAGATAGATACTTAAATCCCAGTGAGAAAAATTAAAATGCATAGACTTACACTTCATCTTACATACAGAACACAATTACTTATCCATAGAGTAACCGAGGCCTAGAAATTTTTTTGGTAAACGAATGTCTAGAGTTCAAAAATATTACAAGGTCGCACATACATAGACCAATGTTCGTACTGACAGAAATATACACTGCTCTTTGAAAGAAAACAAACCAACTTGTATTTCACAATACGTTAAGATAATAAAATCCTATGGAAAAAGCTAAATGAAGAGGAGGGTGAAGGCTCTAGGAGTTGCCAGACATTGATATATCAACCTGAAACAAATTAAAATGAGAACGAGTTATTATAGTTCTGAGCTCTCACGAATTGAATCGATTTCATAATCGTGTGATGGGATGAACCATATAAACCAAGCAGGACGTTTGTACCTGTAACAAGATAGAAGAGTCAAGTCAATTTACTGAAGAGACAAGACTGGCATATATCCATAGTAAACCAAAATAAAACGAACCGAGTGATGAAGATAGAAACTATTGTACCTATAGTAGTTGGAGACCTCGCTTTAAACTTATACCCTAAAAGGAAACAAATGGAAGTGAATATTTTATATATCATTTCCGACAAGTGAATGTCGAGAGGCATCAATAATCTCATAAAACATTAAGAATTAACACAACAAATTCAATACAAGTTACAGTCTCACCATCGAAAGGGTTTGGGCAATTCTGGTTATGGAATGGAGTCTTCGTCGAAATCATCGAGCTATTAGCACGATGACGGAGGAGTGTTTTGAAACATCCTTATAGAAGGCACATGAAAATTGTATCAGAGGAGATGGAGAAAGTCAAAATGATTGAACTATGCTCTATGTAAGAAAATGACACAGTAAACCTATGAGATTTTAATCATAAAATAAAATTTTTAATTCTCAGGGTTAGTAGTGAATCCTACCGAAAGGACAAATCGATTGGAAAACTTAACAAGCAAGAGAACCATGTTTATGCCAAACATACATGTAGAAATCCAGAAGGACTCGCGGGGAAAATCCCATTCAAACCAAGGTTAATAATCTACACAACAAAGGTTCGAACTAAATAGCCAGTATAACCGAGAGCATGGGAGAAAATCTAAATACCTGTATCTTTAACAACTCTGTGGTGAACTTTGCGCCATGAAAGGAAAACACACTCACTCCATAGATAACGCGAACATGCCTTAGGAGAAAGATCCAAAACTCCCGAAGGTTGAAGTCGAAATGAACTCACTCGTAGAAGAAATCAAACCTTATATACCTCAGGAAACCCTAAAATCCTACACAGATCGACCATACACGTGTAGAGCTATAGAGCCTGCATCGTAAATGTGCACCAGGAATTCTTGAATGCATAAACACAGTAAAAATAAAATAGGTCGATCAAATCTATACTCAGGGAGAAAATCCCTGAAATAAATGTGATTGTACCCAGTAAACCATTTCAAATGGTTAAAAGAACAAAAAAATTTATGAATAGGACTCCAAATCAATCCCAACATATAGCAAGTTGGCTATAAAATCCTCGAACCCAGAAACGAGATGAATAAGGAGTCAGAACCATAAATGACATTTATAAAAATATCAATTCGCAGAGACGATGTGAGGTTTACAACTGGAGACAAGTACAAAACGATCTCACATGATCCAACCATGTGGTACGTAATTATCTTTAAATCCCCCTCTGTGCAAGACGTGAAAATCATGAGACATAGAGCTACAACCACATACGTCTAGTTACATTCTAACTCCATGCTAAGAAAAAAACTTTTGTTCGAATGATGATCTGGTACGACCACAAGAAGTTACCAGGGTCGACGATTCTAATGACTAAGATGTGTTTACAAAACAAAAATATATATGGTGATCCGAGTACATATAGATATATGTATTATTGAAATGCATATATATATATATAGATGGAATATATTAAGTCGAGCAAAGGAGACATATGTATAACTATACTCAAAGTATCATAAGGAGAAAGGAATATGTATTCAAGGGTAAGATACAAAGATAACAAATCAAAGTTTGAGAAAGTATATTCTTATTTAAATATAAAAATAGATGAACCAGAAATGACTTGAACTATATTTAATAGAGGTGTATTAAATAAAAATGAAATCTGGGTATACTTATGAAGTTTTTAAGAAAAAAAAGAAAATTTGTGTTGAGAAGTGGAGACGTTACATCCATATCAAATTCACTCAGAAAAGACAGCCATCTGGCTTGTCTAGCATTCAAATCTGTTTGAGAAAAGAAATATTTGAGACTAATATGATCTGTCATTAATGTAAATTTTTTTCCAAGGAGATAGTGTCACCACATCTTTAAGGCATGAATTACCACAGCCAATTCTAGATCATTTACACTATAGTTTTGTTCATGCTTCTTAAGTTTCCTAGACTCATATGCAATAACAGAATTTTCATGTAACAAAACTCCTCCCAATCCCTGTTTGCATGCATCAGTGCATACTATAAACTCTTTGTCAGGATCTGCAATTTTCAGTATAGGGGCTGTAGTGAGTTTTTGTTTTAGTTGTTCAAAACTGTTTTGACATTTCTCAGTCCACTTAAATTTGGTGTGTTTCCTCTGTAGTGAAGTTATGGGATATGCAATTGCAGAAAACCTTTCCACAAATCTGCGATAATAACCTGCAATTCCCATAAATTCTCTTACTGCTGAAACATCAGTTGGCACCGACCATTCTCTAATAGCCTTTATCTTTTCAGGGTCAACAACCAACCCTTGTTCAGAAATAATATGTCCCAAGTATTGAATCTTGTCTTTATATAATTCACATTTACTGAATTTGGCATATAGGTGTTTTTCTTTCAAGGTTTTCAAAACTACCCTCAAGTGCTCCTTGTGATCCTCCTCACTTTTTGAATAAACTAAAATATCATCTATGAATACAAGTACGAATTTGTCCAAGTATTTGTTTAAAACACTGTTCATTAAGCACATAAAGGTGGCAGGGGCATTTCTCAAACCAAAAGGTAGGACTATGAATTTGTAGTGACCATACCTGGTTCGAAAACCTGTTTTGCTAATGTCTTCCTCCTTAATTCGAAGTTGGTGATAACCAGTTCTGAAATCAATCTTAGAAAATACTGAAGCTCCTCTTACTTGATCAAAAAGATCATCAATTTAGGGAAAAGGGTATCTATTTTTAATGGTCAACTTATTCAGTTGACGATAGTCAATGCACATTCTAAAGGCTCCATCCTTCTTTACCTTACCTTCCATCTCCACCATGGTAGATTGGTGTTCTGCTTGTCGGTTCTCCAAATATGCACTAATAGTGGGTATATTTTTGGCTATATCATTCACTGTGGTAGCTTCCTGATCCCTCATAATCATCAGAATATTTCGGTGTGGAAAATCCCTCAACAGATGAGGTTCTCCATCTCCACCATGGTATATTGGTGTTCTGCTTGTCGGTTCTCCAAATATGCACTAATAGTGGGTATATTTTTGGCTATATCATTCACTGTGGTAGCTTCCTGATCCCTCATAATAATTTGAATATTTCGGTGTGGAAAATCCCTCAACAGATGAGGTTCTCCACACCCCCAGCACTTCAACAGTTCCTTCATTTTGACTGCTCCCTCCTTCTTATTATCTCCCTCTATTTGTTTTGAACCAACTTGGGACTGAGCAGTTTGACTTTCCTTGGGTTTGTTAAACTTTTTCCGCTGATGGTCCCTACCAAAGTTCTTCAAGTAGGTTGGTTTCTGTTTCTTCCCCTTGAATTCATTCTTATTTACCCAGATTTTTCCTTGTTCACTCTTGCCTTTAAACTACTGGTAACATAATCTAGCTTTCCTCACCGCTTCATCCATAGTTTTGGGATTATCAAACTCTATTTTCTCCTTGTACACAGTAGGCAAACAGTTAAGAAACCTTTTCACCTTGGCCTTCTCTTCATGAATATAAGTAACATATCTTAACAGGTTTGTAAACTTGGTGAAAAACTCATCGATAGTGGGTTGTCCCAGTCTAAGTTCATGGAACTCATTTTCTTTATCATCATAATATCGTTCATTTAAATAGAGGTTTTTAAACTTGACTTGGAAATCTTCCCAAGTCACCGTTTTTTCATCAATGGCATGAACCATTTTCATCTCCTCCCACCACAAGGTAGCTTTACCCTGCAACTAGTAGACCACCAATCTAGCTTTCAGATTTCTTTCATATTCATAGACCTGAAAATACTTAATCATATTCAACAACCAGGCCTTAGCATCTTCCTCCTTCTCCCCATCATAGGAGGGAGGTTTGATCTTTCGGAATTCCCCCTGTAAATACTTTTTCTACTTATACTTATGTCTAGTAGTGTCATCCTCCTCAGAATCATCAGATAACTTGCCCTTCTTCCTCTTTCTGGAGCCTTCACCTTCTTGGTGGTTCCACAAATTCAGTTCTCTTATGAGCTTTTCCTGCTCTTCACTAGCTAATAACAGCCTGTCATTCTGGCTTCTTAGCTCAGCCAAATCTCGTTGCAAACTATGCAACATAGCCATCACCAGAGCGTTATTATCTTCATCACGCAGATCAACACAAATTTCATCACCTCCAGCCATTTGACTTTTCTATTTCAGCACCATTGTACACTAAACAACACATATCAGTAACAAAAAAAAAAACAACAAGAAATAATTTACATAGTGAGCACAACAATAGCCTAGTTTTATCTAACATGAGCTCTGATACCATTTGTCACGTACCTCACCCTCCAAAAAAAAAATTTCATTTTTTTTCTTTTTAAATTTCCATCTGTAGCTTAATCATGTCGAACTTAAGGGTTGTTCCCACATAGCCACTTTTATTTAACTTCCATGCTACCTATAGTTTTTTTTGTTTTTTCATGCCACATAAAGCCACCCAACCTTGGATATCACCACCTATATATATATATAAATATTTTCATACCCACTCTTATAAAATGTCATCCTAAACTTCTTATATCTTGTGCAACATAATCTAAACCCTCACGATTTTTCATTTTATAAATTACATTGGATCAAATTTTTTTTCTTATATTAAACCATACATTTTGATTTGGAATCAATTCGTAGAGGTCATATACCATTACAATTATGGTTCTCCTACCCATCGTACGATGGTAGGTTTTCATGTTTACAAGGGCTTCGTCTTAAATATTGATGCACCAGCCGATGGCATTGATTTGCAACGGATGAATGAAATCACTTAGCGTGAATATGCTCTGATTCTTAATGTACTTCACCGTATTGATTTCGTGATATTTTCGAGTTTAAAACGATTTTTGTGGCTAACATGTCCGATATGCATAAACGCTATATCCTTTTTCACGTACCTTGATAGATAAGTCTTTACTCTAAGTGAAACCTCGAGCTGGTGAAATTGATAGAATATATGTTTTTTCATCCGTTAAATTGACGGTTCTAACGTCGTTTAAATCATCTATGTGTATTTGTATGCTTAGTCTACAATTATATTAAATTGATGTCCTTTGATTGAGAATTTCATCGATCCATGGGAGAACCATCAGATTGCTGCCATCTAGATGATACGATTTGCTTATGGTTTACTGGTTTTTTGAACTATATCTATTCACGTCCTTCCCTTGTGTTCATTTCCTTGGTCTTCTTTCCTTCTGCGACATTCGCTCTCTGGTTTTGCTCATGACAACCTTTCTTGGACTCTGGCATACCATGGAAACATATGGCTTCTACACACGTTCCTCCTATGACGCGACCAGGAAATTTACCTTGACTTTGGTTTCCATATTTAAATCATATAAATTCTTGTTGTGTGATTTCAGAATTTGTGTTTCCCTACTTGCTATTAATTTCAGAGTCTCTTCTCAATAGCTTTTCGACGTCGCTTTGAATATATAATTTTTTGTTTGTAGCCTATAAGGCCCCCATCCACAGATCATGCCGGTAGCATGGCTTACGATGAGTTTGGAAGCAGAAAATTCCAACGTTTGCCATGAATTCAGTTAGGGTTTCCTGAGAAATCCTCTGTCGATACAAGTACAAATTTTTCAAATAGTTTTATATCCTATTTTGGTTTATTAAATACACATTTCATTTCGTTGCTCTTCTACAATATCATCCATCTCGGCCATACCTGTACAGTGCTCTATTTTAACCTATTTGTCTCAATGGTATTCTTCTACTTTGAAGTAGATGAAGTTATTAAGGGTTGTAGAACAATTTTACTTCGCTTATTTTAAATGATGTGTGGCTCCTCCTTATAGCATCGACGACCGAAACTCTTTCACGGTAATTTATTTGTGTGTAGTTTCCACTATTGTAAATTCATGTTAATTTCTTATGGTTGTTATAAGTTTCCCAGGTGCTTATCGCGTCGCTATTGTTTTTGTCTCAAGGTTTTCCGAGCCTCCACCATCGTCTGGAAAGGTATGCATTCTCTCCTCGATTAGCAATCTTTGTGTGGTTCTTTGCCATGGCCTGATTTTAATTCGGCTTTTGACTTCTGCCCTACGCTTATACACAGGTCGATTCCTTTCCACGAGTTGGTAGTAAAATCCCCTTTGGGTTTTTTCTTTCTTCATACGGAATTTTATTTAGGGTTTTAACCCAAATTTTCTTAGACATATTTTATGATACTGTTGCTATTTTTTTAAGATGGAAGCTTCGATAATTTTTTGGCTCGCATCGTAACTATTTCTGGTTTAATGAGTTTATCGCATAGGTTCATATAAGTACTTGTTAACCGTTACTATTCCCATATTTAGTTTAATTATTTAATTTATCTATGTAGTAGGGATGTCGACAATCTCCCATAGAGTTCCTTATTTTATCTGTTGTTCAACTAAAATGGTGGAATAGTTTATTTAGGGAATTAATTCCCATGCCGAACAATAGGAATTTCTGCTATGCTCACACTATGCTTCACTCACATTCTGCTATATCAGTTCTTGAATTTATTTTTCCAGAGTTGGGTATAGTTCTAGGTTTGTAATGGTAACCATAAATTTTTACTTATATGTAATTAGACATTAATACATGTTAGGAACATACCACTTCGGTAATTGACGAACCTCCCAACCTTAGATTTTCTCTTCCCTCAGAACTCACCCCCAAGCTGAGATCCTCTCCTAGAACAGACCAACCTCAATCTGTTATGGAGTAGCTTATTTAAGCTCATGTTCCCCAAAGCCTATTTCTAATTCTGCGTCCAGAATTCTAGGATGTTTTTCTTCCTGTTTGCCTAGGCTTCCCTTATTTAGGGACCTTTAAAGTTGTTTTATGCTTTTCCCAGCTTTTTACCTCTTCCCAACTACTCTCCACCTCATTGGGGAAAACTAGACTTTTCCTCAAAAATCTAATTTGGAAATAAATTATTTCAAGGATTTTTGAAATATTCTTGGGGAAAGTCTTAGCCTCTTTCCATACCTCATGTATTTGGCAAGCGATCTCATAATTCTCATTTGGTCAATATGCACAAAATTATCTTATTTATTTTACATAATTAAAAATTAATTACATCCACACAATACTTTCCCATTGGGGTCCACTCCCCTTTGGATTTAAATTTCAAATGTCTGGCTTAAAAGAAAAACATAAACTAGGGGTGTTACAGTTAAGGCTCAAGAAATCGACTTTAAAGAATCGATTTCCGTGGCGATGATCTTCCCCAATAAAAATGACATTTCAAAGGACGAAACCAGAGATCATATGAGTAATGAACCGAAATATATAAAATTAATTTCTCCATTTGTATACCCTAATAAAAATCTAATTTCGATTTGGAATAGAAACGAAGGCATTGAGTAAAATACAAAAGGATCTGCAATGAATTTATGTAAAGAAAAACAAAAACCTTCGCCCCAGATATATGGCAAAATAAAATTTGTTTATGACTGATAGGGAAAAAAAATAACAACATATTCCAAAATGAGTTCATTACCTGAGAACATCCGAGCTCGCGTAGGGGATAAAATCGAAAAGCATGAGCCAAAGAAATGGTAGAATTTGGCATAGGGTTCGATATACTCCTGAGAGGAAGAATTTTTAAGAGTTCAACAAATGTATGGAGAAGAACGAACTCTGTCTTCAATTGAACCTCTCAGTTTTAAGACCTTGAATGAAATAAAACCCTAAATCAGATCTACCATATAGATGGTAGGATCTGAGCGATGACGTGCTCAGTTAGCGCAAACAAATGAAGCTCTTGAGAAAATGTACAACTGAACTGATAATAGTACCATCAAATGTAACGACAATTAAAAGTTATATCGTATGGAGTACCACATAAATCGATACAAATCCAAACTCTTAAAACCACGGCGTAAAACGAAATCTCTTACAATTAACATACAGTTGTTACACCTTACGAAAGAGAATTTTATTCATAAAATAATGTAACTTGGAATCTGTGATGAAAAGAAGTCACAATCATATGTCAGATGCATCAAAAATTGTTATGGTTCCAGCGTAACCAAACAAACTCTCATCGCAATCAAATTAAAATCCAACTCAAATATAATACGTGAATCCTAATGTAAACACATGGAGAGTATAAGAATCGATATTAAAGTTATATCTTAATATAACTATTGTTCGTAATGATGGACGGAATTCATAATGGACATGATATAATTATATTGAGGGCCTGTAAAGTATATATATATATATATATATATTGAATTAATAATACCCTATTAAAAATATGAGTAAGTTGAAAGGAGGCCATTAGCAAATATAAAAATGTGTAGGAGAAATACTTTTATAATCCTCACATATATGTATTCAATAATATATGAATACAAATGTGAGGAACAAGGAATTAGAGCTTGAGGTATTATTATAGACAATAAAATTTAATGGTTGAGATATATAAATGTTATAAGAACATAATACGTGTCAAAGGAAAATTATAAAGAGAAAAATATATCCATATCCATATTTTATGAAAGGATGCAAAGTTGAGATTAATACACAAAAGTATACATATATTACATCACTAATAGAAAATAATAATAGAGATATGAGGATTTAAAAATGTATTGTAAGAAATGGTTGAGTATGAGATAGAATAGCTTATTAAACTCAACAAGAATTGTCAAGAATACACTTCTAGAAAAAAGAAAAAAAAAATTGTGGTGTAAAAGAGATACATTAAAATATATGATTTAAAACAGTGAAGCGAGGTATAGAGAAGTAGTAATTGAACTAATGAAACCATACCAATATTGGAATAGGATAAAAAACCATAGTCCAATTATACATGACAGGATAGTAACCTGACAATTAAACGAGTCCCAGTTCTTAAGTCAACTCCACCTTGAACAAAGAGGCCAAGATAATTACAGGAATCCTAATATAGAGGAATATTAAAAAAAAAAATTAGGAATCTCATTAAGGACAAGGGAAGCACTGCACTTCGCACAAGACATGGAAGACCAACCTGTGTAATAGCAGTAGATTAGGTGTGAAAATTTGAAGAATTCCAAAGGCAGAATGCCAAATTTGGAGTGAGAAAAAAGGGAGAGATTTACCATCTACACATTGACAATCAAGAAGGATTAGTTCAGTTCCTAATACATGTTTGAATGTAGGAAAACCAAAAAATTATAATACAGGAGAAAAGTAGCAGAATTACCTGTAGAAAATGAGGATGGGTAATCTGGAATAGAAGTCGAAGTTTTTTGAATTTCCATACTAGGCTTGGTTGCAGGTCTACGTTATCCTTGAACCCCGGCATAATGAAACTGAAAATAAAAACGAAT
This sequence comes from Pinus albicaulis, assembly GCA_034641835.2. Classification (NCBI taxonomy): domain Eukaryota; kingdom Viridiplantae; phylum Streptophyta; class Pinopsida; order Pinales; family Pinaceae; genus Pinus; species Pinus albicaulis. The sequence goes on from CM076574.1 coordinate 1,127,816,066, forward strand.
ATAAAATAAAATTTCTGGAATATCATTTTGGGCAATAGAAAACCAAATCGATAACAATATAATGGGATTATTCCAAATTCCATTAAAGAGAAACCAGAGACTTTACCTTGAGTTACCGATATCCATAGCAATTAGTGATTACGTTTTCAACCATAAATCACCTGAAGTCAAATCTGCCATAGAGGAAAAATGAGAGACTACGAAATTTCTTCTAATGAAATGGAATACCACAAGGCAAAACGAAATTTTCTTATCATTAGAACTCGAAAAAAAGAAGATGTTGTGCATTTTAAATCAAGGAAGAAATATAAAATTAACCAGGGGTTTAATGACTGTGTAAAGAAATTACAAATTAGGGAGACGCATAAGCCAAACAGTGTAGTATTCAGAATCCAAAACTAGTATGAGTTACAGTGAAATAAATGTAATAAATCTTACCAGCTATAAATGAGGGAGAAACCAAATTGTGAAGTAGGGATATGTTCTAGAGCCACTGTGCATAAATTATTGAAGGAGAAGATGAAACCCAAGCTCATAGAGAATGAAGAGAATCAAACTCATTTGGAAAAATTTCCTTTAAAAACCAAACGGATGGAAAAACCCTAGCTCATCACAATCATACAAGTGTCACCATATGGAATCTTCTCATGTGGATTGATGTGTCATGATGGAAAATCCCAATACATTTCGATCACATATAGGATGAATTAAATGAAGAAATGTCAATCTCATAAATGTACTAAACGTTAAAGAGTACATTCAGATTTGTGAGGATTACGCCGGGCTCGAAAATTAACGTTTTAAGAGCTGGCTTCATTAATGGATACTAACCCTGTCACAAACTTTCATACCTCATATTAAATCCCTTGTACCAAAATGATATAACTAACCATCAAGGGTCATATGTTGATATTCTTGATATGCGGTTACAAAACCAACCCTAAATGTGGGTTAATTAAACGTCACAAATTAATTTAGGGCCTAAGTTAATACATTAGAAACCATATTACTACATTGACCTTAAGTTATAGAGGAGATAGAAATAGTAGTAACGTTAACACAAATGTTAATAAGGATTTCATGAGACTATGATAAATTCGAAAAGTAAAATACCGTATGGAAAGATTTCACTTAGGTTATGTGTAAATGTAGGTTTTAGGATCTAGGAAAATGGGTGGAATGAAGTTGAGTTAAGGTAAGGTTATTAACTATAAATACTCCTAGCGTATTTATATATATGTATGAAATTGCATATATATATGTCCATAAAAAGAATCCAAAATGGTTACTTGAGGCAATTAAGGAGTGGTGTGAATTTATGTGAGAAAGTATTAAGGTTGTTAAGTTGTGGGGGCTATACATTAAGATACAAGAGTATAGTAATTTCTAGCCATTAGAAGAGGAAACTAAGAAGGTTATAAGTCCATAACCCTTCTATTATTATTAATCGAAGGAGAGTGTAACTAACTTGTTTAGTAGTAAATGAAAATTTTAGTAATTCTAATTAAAAATATATATATATTTGTGAATGAGAGACATTAAAAATGGTATCAGAGCATTAGCTAAAACACTAGGCAAACTATGTGCTCACACAGAAATATATGCTGCTTTAAAATTTTATGAAGTTTAAAATTTTGGCTAATGTTAATTTTTTGAACATTGAACAGTATTGAAGTGTACAAATATGAACCATGAGTGAAGGGGATGAGCTGTATGTAGATCTGGGAGGTGGAGAAATCACATCAGATTCAAATACTCCATTGATGGCTATGTTGCATAAAATGCAATGATAAATGGCACAGCTTAAAAGCCAAAATGATAGGCCATCTTTAGCCAGCAAGGAGCAAGAAAAACTCATAAGGGAATTGACTTCATGGAACAACCAAGAGAGTGAAGGTTCCATAAGGAACAGAAAGGGGAGGGTAAATTTCTCAGAAGATTTTGAAGAAGATGATGCCACTAGACAACAGTCTAGACAAAAGAAGGAATTATAGGGTGAATTCTGGAAAATTAAACCTCCTTCCTATGATGGAGAAAATGAGGAAGATTTTTAAGCATGGATTTTGAATATGATAATGTACTTTCAGGTTCATGAATATGAAATTAACTTAAGAGATGGAATGGCTATTTATCAGTTGCAAGGTAAGGATACTTTGTCGTGGGAGGAAACCAAGATAGTTCATGCTATTGATGAGAAAATGGTGACTTGGAAATATTTTCAAGTCAAGTTTAAAAATAGATATTTAATTGAACGCTACTATGACAATAAGATAAAAGAGTTTCATGAACTCAAATTGGGACAACTCACCATTGATAATTTTGTCACCAAGTTCACAAATCTGTTACACTATGTGCCTCATATCAGAGAGGAGAAGGAAAAGGTACAGAGGTTCCTAAACTATTTGCCCAGTGTTTATAAAGAAAAGATAGAGTTTGATAATCCAAAAAAAATGGATGAGGTGGTGAGGAAAGCCAGATTGTGTTACCAACAATTCAAGGGTAAGACAGAATAAGGAAATAATTGGTCAAATAAAAATGATTTCATTGGAAAGAAACAAAAACCCGCATATCTGAAAAACTTTGGGAGAAACCACCAGAGAAAGAAATTTAGTAAAATGAGTGAAAATAAAACCGCTCAATCTCAAACTGGGTTAAAAACAATGGATGGGAATAATAAGAAGGAAAGGAGTATTAAAATGAGAGAGCCTTTGAAGTGTTGGGGTTGTGGGGAACCTCATTTGTTGAGGGACTGTCCACACAGAAACATTCAAACAATGCAAGTATTGCATGAGGCCACTACAGTAAATGATGTAGCCAGGAACATCCTAAAAATTAGTGTTGCCTTAGAAGATTGTTAAGTAGAACACAAGACCACCATGGTTCAGATGGAAGGTATGATCGCTGACCAATCTGTTATAGTTTCAGTAGATCCAGGTGTATGTTTGAGTTATATAGGTCCTCAAATGGTAGAAAAATTCAAATTAAAGCCACAGAAGTTTCAGCATTCTTGCCTAGTATAGTTAGCCACTAGTACAAAATGAAAAGTAACTCACAAGTTACCTCAAAAAGCCATTAATCTGAATAGATACCAAATAGAATTAAATTTAAACATTATGCCATTAGGATCTTATGATGTACCGATAGGGATGAACTGTTTAGGAAAATAAAAAGCTATGATGAATTGCTTAGACAAGACCTTACATTGCATTAATAAGGCAGGAAAACTTGTAATAATCAAAGGGAAGCCTAATCCCATATCTATGAGGCAAATCTCAGCCCTTTAGTTAAAGAAAATTGCTAGAAAGGGGTATCAGGTGTATTCTATACATGTAGAAGAGTTAAGACAACAAACACAAGAAAATATGCTAGAAACATTACCAATGATAACAGAATTTAAAGATGTTTTCCCGGATGAAATCCCTCATCTACCTCCCAAGAGAGAAATCAAATTTTCAATTGATTTAGTAACATGAGAAACTCAAATTTCTAGATCCCCATACAAAATGAGCACCCCTGAATTAATAGAGTTAAAAATGAAGATGTAAGAACTGCTGAACAGAGGTTACATCAGACCAAGTGTATCCCCGTGGGGACCATCAGTGCTATTTGGGAAGAAGAAATATGGTACATTCCATGTGTATTGATTACCATCAGTTGAATAAACTGACAATCAAAAACAAATATCCCTTTCCTAGGATAGATGACCTTTTTGATCAAGTTGGAGGGGCAATGGTGTTTTCCAAGATTGATTTAAGGACTGGTTACCATCAGTTAAGAATTAAAGACCAAGATATCAGCAAGACAACATTTAGAACCCGTTATGGACACTACAAATTTGTAGCTCTACCATTCGGTTTGAATAATGCAACCACCACTTTTATGTGTTTAATGAATAGTGTGTTGACTAAATGCTTAGACAAGTTTGTACTAGTATTTATTGACGACATTTTAATCTATTCAAAAAATGAAATGGAGCATCATGAGTGCCTTCGAATCGTGTTGCAGACTCCCAAAGAAAATAATTTATATGCTAGTTTTAGTAAATGTGAGTTTTTTAAGGATAAAATTCAATACTTGGGCCATATAATATCAAAACAAGGGTTGGCTGTAGATCCTGAAAATATAAAAGAAATTAGAGAATGGTCTGTAACTACTGATGTATCATCAGTAAGATCCTTTATGGGAACTACGGGATACTACAGAAGGTTTGTAGAAATATTTTCAGTGTTAGCCTATCCCATAACCTCGTTTCAAAAGAAAGGAGTAAATTTTGAATGGACTAAAAAATGCCAGAGTAGTTTTGACCAATTAAAAATGAAACCTACTACAACACCTATTCTTAATATTGCAGATCCAAATCAGGAGTTTGTAGTATGCACAGATGCTTGTGGAGAAGGATTAGGGGGAGTATTCTTACAATAAAATTCTTTTATAGCTTATGAATCTTGAAAAATTAAGAAACATGAACAGAATTACAGTGTTTATGATCTTGAGTTAGCTGTTGTAATACACACTCTCAAGATGTGGAGACACTATCTTCTAGGAAAGAAATTTGTGGTGATGATAGATTACATTAGTCTGAAGTATTTCTTCACTGAACCAGACCTGAATGCTAGACAAGCTAGGTGGTTATCTTTCTTGAGTGAATTTGACATGGAAATAATACACATCAAAGGTAATGAAAAAAAGATTGCTAAATCCTTTACTGATTTCAGAATGGAAACAGGAAACTGTTTCAATGGACTTTATAATTGGTTTACCAAGAACCAAATATCAGCATGATTCAGTGATGGTGGTAGTGGATACCTTGACTAAGGTTGCTCATTTTATACCTATTCAATCCACCTTTGGAATAGATCAAGTAGAAAATGTGTTTATGAAAGAGATTGTAAGGCTACATGGGGTTCCTAAAATGATAATTTCAGAGAGATGAAAAGTTCACTGCATCTTTTTATAGGATCTTATTTGGAGGTATGGATACTAAACTGAATTTTAGTACTTCCTACCACCTCCAAACTGATGGTCAAACTAAAAGGACAAACCAAATTCTGGAGGATATGTTAAGAATCTATTTGATGCATAGGCCAACCAAATGGGAAGACTACTTATACTTAGTAGAATTTTCCTATAAAAACATCTACCAAACTTCCATAAAGATGAGTCTGTTTGAAGCAGTTTATGGCAGAAAATTCCACACCCCCTTAAGTTGGAGCCAGCCTGAAGATAAATTAGTACTTGGCCCAGAAGCTTCGCAGGAAACGGAAAAGGTGGTAAAATAGATTTAGAGAAATATCAAGACAGCTCAGAATAGACAAAAACATTATGTAGAAAAAAAAGAGAGCTCACTGAGAGTTCAGTGTGGCTGATCATGTATATCTGAGGATTAAGCCTAATAAGAGCACTTTTCACACTGGCAGTTGTGCAAAATTAGCTCCAAGATATTGTGGACCATTTGAAGTACTCGAAAGAGTGGGACCAGTGGCATATAAATTGGCCTTACCCATTCATATTAAGGTTCATGATGTGTTTCATGTTTCTTAATTCGAGAAATATGTACATGATTCTACTCACGTTATTTATTGGAATGTGATTCAGGTAGAACTATAAGGGAAATTCATACCAAAGGCGCTTCAAATTTTGGACCGGGAAGAAATTGAACTTCAAAACCAAACAGTAGCCAGAGTAAAAGTGCAATGGAGACAATTTATAGCCAAAGAGGCTACTTGGGAATGAGAAGCTGAGATGATGGAAAAATACCCATCACTGTTTACACAGTGAACTGGTTAGGTTTATTTTGTCAACACCAAGGATGGTCTTTGTTTTTAGAGGGGGAATATGTAATACAACCAGTTTATATGATTTTGAATTGAGAATTGAATAAGTTCAAAGGGGAAGTGGACCCCAATGGAGAACTATTGTGTAGAATTATTTTAAATTTTAATTAACAAAAATACATGGAAAATTTATGTGTGTTGTGACTATATTGAGAATAGAGACCTGAAACCTAAATCCATGAGGATGTGGATAAGGTGATGAGACTTTCCCATCCCTTCCAGAAATCCTTGGAAGAAATATTACCAAAAATTAGATTTGGCGATAAAACATCTAACTTCCCCAATGAAGAGGAATGTAATTGGGAAGATGTAGAAAAAGTTGTAGAAGTGAAAAGACAAATTTAAAGTACCTCAATGAGGGAAAGCCTAGGAAAAACAGGAAGAAAGCATCCTGAAATTTCTGGACGTAGAAATTGGAAACATGCTTGGGGAAAGCAAATCTTAAATAAGTTGCTCCAGGATTGACAAGGGGTTGTCTACTACTGGAAGCAAAGGTCTCAACTCGGGGGTGAGTTAAGGAGATAGAACTCTACGGTTGGGAGGACCAGTCTAAGAAATCGGTATGCACACAAAGCTAATTCATTTCAGAGTTATATGAAATCTCTTATGTGTAAAAAAAGTTTTTCTTTAACTAGCGAGTTAAATTTTGATATGCTAGGTTATTTAATACCCATACATTTAATAGATTTTGATAAGGAAGAAATGCTTCGAATTTGTATACATGTATGGGAGTAGTCTGATGAGACCCATCTATCAAAATGTCTACACCTGTAATAGGTTTAAATCTGAAGATCGGTATCTCATAGAGAAATTATTAATTCTATGTAGTAAAAGAAAATGCAATTATTACTTTTCTTAGATTGTATATATACACATTCATGAGAAATCTAAACTCATATGTAGAACAAAAATTTACTATCTGGAAGTTAACACTGATATATATTTTTATTATTGTCCTACTGTCATAACTATTTCATAGAAAATATTGTGTTAAGAAATTTAAGTTGATATAAGCCATTATAGTAGCGCAGAAAAGATCTGTGATGTAAAATAGAGAGGAAAAGTGAGAATAGCACTGCAATTTACATGAAGAATATAACCATATATGCTGAACCGAATATGAAAGTAGTAGCGAATGAGGGTTTCGAGTAGCGAATGAGGGTTTCGAGGGTTTGAAGAGAGCAATACAGGTTTCAGAGATACCGAGGCGGGCACCTCACCAGCCGCCAACTCTGATAGAAGATATATGTTTGCGTCCTCGGCAGGAGGATCGCATCCCTCCTACCGCAACATCACCACCGGCGATAATGTACAGCGAACAACTCAATCGGGTTCAGCATAGCAAAAGTCGGCACCTGTCTTGGGAGCCGAATGGCAGGCAAAACTGAAAGGCCAATGCTTGCCAAGAACGGTGAAAAAGCCAAGATTTGTCATTCCAGCGTCGAAATTGACGGAGTATCGAGGTTATATGAAAAACCATGCTTTAATATGTAAGTTCATAGGTATCTGGCCTTCTGAAAAGGAATTAATGAAATGGATTCAAATAAAATGGCAGCCAAAAGGTCATATTGATCTGAAACTAGGGGCTAAAGGTTTTTTTTTACAGTTATTTTCTCAAATTTACAGGATAAAGAACGCATTTTTTAGGGAGGACCCTATTTTTATAGTAATACAGGGCTCTTTCTTAGATAATGGGAGGAATGTTACAACCCTGACCAAGAGCAATTCCTGGCTGCTCCTGTTTGGGTACGGCTGTTTGGGCTCCCCATGGATTTTTGGGACCCAGAAATTTTGGAAGGAATAGGAAATTCTTTGGGTACTTTTGTTAAAATAACAGATTCCACAGCTAGAGGTTGTTATACTTACTTTGCGAGAATATGTGTGTATATGAACATTTCAGAGCCCTTACCAAAAATGATAGAACTGGAGTACGAGGGTAAAGTTTGGATGCAACTATTGGATTATGAACACATACCCTTTCGATGCCGTCGATGCCATGAGTATGGGCATTTATATAAATCTTGCCCTTTGAATGCGGCTGAGCAACAGTTAACAAGTACCAATGGCTCAGAAAATCCACCCCGACAGGAAGATGAGGGTTTTGTGCAGGTGCCGACAAGAAAAAGACGCACAGGGAAAATAGTGTCGGGGCAATAATAAAACATCAACTTTCTGGCTCGACTGTAATAGGAAATCGCTATGAAGCATTGCAAGAGGAAGGAGAATCGTCAGGGCCTGAGATAATAGTGGAGATCCCGGTAGAAGGTAATGTGGAGGCCGGCTCAAAATAGCAATCGTCAAAGAGGAAAGCAAGGAAGGAAATGGAAGATAATCAACAACAGGAACTTACCCCAATGGAGGTGGAACACTCTAAAGATGACCTAAGCGCAGAGGAGAAATTACTAGAAAGACTGTTGTTTGAGTGGAGGAACCTCGATGACCGCTTTATCCCGCCAGATCAGAAGAAATTGTACAAGGATACCTTTGAACATTATCTAATAGCTTAGGCTCAGCGAGAGGCCCAAGAACGAGACTAGGCCGAAGGCAAGAAAGTACTGACCTCGTCTAAACCAGCCAAGAAGAGAGGAAGACCGACCCTCAAAGACTCCATACAGTTAGTAGGTGAAATGCTGATCAATACCGGAAAGATTATACCGTTAACAACGGTATTTCAACAACAACCCAATATTTTTTAATGAAGGTGCTCTCCTGGAATATAAGGGGCTTGAATAGCAAAGGTAAACAGCGTCATTTGAAAGATAAACTACAGATGGAAAAACCCCAGGTTATGTTAGTACAAGAAACCAAAGTTACAGGGCAAAAGCTCCAAACAATAATACAGTCCTTTAAGCTGTCATTTGTGGTGATGGCGATTGACTCAGTGGGTACATCGGGAGGACTGGCCATAATCTGGAATGAAGCGGAGGTCATAGCAGAAGGATGGATGGGAGTCCCCAGAATCTTAACAGCGACATTCAGACAGCTTGGAGCAGAGGAAAGAATCCTTATTTCGGCTGTTTACGGGCCTTCAATTCCAGGAGAGTGAGCGGAATTCCTGCAGGATATACGAAAGGTGAGTACTCTACATAATGAAAAATATTGGCTTTTAGGAGGAGACTTTAACATGATTTTAAACCTATCTGAAAAGAAGGGCGGAATAAGAAGGGAGGAACCAGAAATGTCTCTATTCCAAGAGGTTATAGATGATTTGCGCCTGGTAGATGTTCCAACAGTTAATGGAAGATATACGTGGAATAATCGCAGAGGAGAACAACACCAGATCGTCTCCAGGCTAGATCGATTTTTAGTGACAGAGGCACTGGTGAGCCTAGACATTCATTATGAGGCGGAAATTCTCCCTACTCTGGGCTCCGACCATTGGCCGATCAGGATGGAGATAGATGTGAAAGCCAGCAGAAAAAACCAGCCTTTCAGATTCAAACTCTTTTGTCTTAGAGACCTAGGCTTTATGGAAAAAGTTAAAAAATGGTGGAATGCAAACCCAATCCGCGGCCATAATAAAATGTATTCTTTTCAGCTGCGACTGAAGCAATTAAAAAATTAAATAAAATGCTGGAATCGATTAGAATTCGGAAATATTCATCAGGATCAAATAAGATTGAAAGAAAGAATGAAGGAAATCCAGCAGAGAATAATCCTACATGGGCGCATAGAAGAGCTGGTAGTGGAAGAAGGTCGAACTCTTAGTCAACAGGAGGAACGAAGAAAACAGGAGGAGATCTTGTGGAAACAGAAATCTCGAGTCCAATGGCTCAAAGAAGGGGACCAGAATACAAAATTATTTCATAGAGCAATGATACAGAGGCGTCAACTAAACAGAATTTTCTCTATTAAAGCAGCAAATGCAGAGCGGCTAATTAAACACGAAGATATCGAAAAGGAAATGACCAATCATTTTCAGAATCTTCTGACAGAGCCTAGTCCTAATCGCCAAGAAGCCATCTAGAGGATCACTAATCATATCCCCCAAGTGATCACCAGAGAACAAAACCTGGCTTTATTACGAGCAGTAATGCTAAAAGAGGTAGAAGAGGTGGTCTTGCAATTACCCTTAAATAAAGCCCCGGGCCCTGATGGATTTACCAGTGAATTCTTCAAAGCAGCATGGTCATTCATTGGACAAGATATTCTAGAGGTGGTTGAAGAATCCCGAATACAGAAAAAGATGTCTCCAGCGTTGAATGCTACGTTCTTGACTCTTATTCCCAAACAACAGAATGTTGATACCCCTGTAGGCTTTCGCCCGATAGCCCTCTGTAATGTCATCTATAAAATCCTCTCTACTATTATGGTTAACCGTTTAAAACCATTACTGCCGATGATAATTTCCCCAAAACAAATAGGATTTGTTAAAGGACGACAAATCCTGGATGGAATAGTGGTTGCACAGGAAGCAATACATACTCTCAAGAAAGACAAAAAGAGAGGCTTACTAATAAAATTGGATCTTTCCAAAGCGTATGACCGCATAAGCTGGCATTATTTGACAGAGGTGATGAGAGCATTTGGGTTTGATGAACGATGGATTCATTGGGTGCATTCATTCATATCCTCCCCGACTTTCTCCATACTCTTGAATGGAAGTCCTTCAACACCGTTCAACAGTTCGCGTGGGCTTATACAAGGAGATCCCCTATCTCCATTCCTCTTCATCATAGCAGCAGAGGGTCTGGGTCGATTAATCGAAGCTCATGTAGCAGAACGCAAGCTAGATGGTTTGAAATTATGGGGGCCTCAACTGTCTTTGACACACCAACAATTCGTAGATGATATTTTACTATTTTGCATGGCCTCACTGAAAGATTGTAAGAGTATCCTAAAAATACTGGAGATGTTCATGCAAGCCTCGAGCACAGAAATTAATAAGGACAAGTCTAATGTTTATTTCTTCAATTGCCCAGTTTTGATGCAGAATCATCTCACCAGGGCTTTAGGCTTCCAGCGAGGATCCTTTCCGCTTAAATACCTTGGCATGTTCCTAAACCCCGGCCCTACGTGGATAGCAGATTGGAAGGATATTGTAGTCAGAGTGGAGAAAAGAATTCAAAATTGGGCATTTAGAACACTGAATGCACCAGGACGTCTTATTCTCTTAAAATCGGTTCTGCAAGCCTTACTTATTTACCAGCTCTCGGGAAGAGCTTGCCCAAAAGGAATATGTGAATAGTTGGTAAACATATTCAAAAGGTTTTTGTGGCAGGGGAGTCAATCAAATAGGAAGTGGGCGCTACTATCTTGGGAGAAATTGATTAAGTCTAAGCCGGCAGGAGGTTTGGGACTGAGAAACCCTTTCAGTTTAAATAATGTACTGGGGGAAAAACTCTGGTGGCGTTGGCTCATAGGAGGGCGGGATTTCTGGAAGAAAATATGGCAAACTAAGTACGATATGCCAGAAACTGTTGCAGGTCGAATGAAAGTTGATAGAGCTCCAAAAGGGTTATCTATATGGAATCTAGCAGCGATGAACATATTTTTAATTCAGTCTCATAGTTTCTGGAAAGTTAGGGAAGGAAATACAGCGCTCTTCCGGGAAGACTCTTGGCAACAACGGGACAAATTATTTAGTAGACTTGAATTAGGAGAAATATTTTTATTTACCAATACACCGAATAACAGGCTAGTGCATCAATATTGGTGCAATACTAGTGATGGTATGTGGAGGAAGTGGAAAGACAAACATGGATGGCCGACAGCGCCAGATACGGAACAGTGGAATAACTTGGCTAAAGAGCTAACTACTCGTAAACTCATAATTACCTCAGGTCTTGACATTCTGAGATGGGGACATCAAACAAGAGGTCTGTTCACTATTAATGAGGGATATTATATCCACACTCAACAAGGTATTGAAAATGGGAGACCAATCTGGAAAAGGATCTGGGAAATGAGACATTGGCCAAAGGTCACTTATTTTATTTGGTTAGTAAGCCACTGTAGAATATTAACCTGGGAAAATCTACAAAAACGAGGTATGTTTGGGCCATCATGCCGCCCCTTTTGTGGAAAAGAAGAAGAAATGATAAATCATTTGTTCAGCTACTGCACTAAATTTCAGCCTCTATGGGAGAATCTAACACTTCTATTTAGGCAGCTGATAGATAATAATGAAACTATGATAGAAATCATAGAAAACTCGGGAAAAGGTAGATTTAACTGTCAAGTCACCAATAGAGCGTGGACCCTTGCATTAGGATTCCTACTGTGGAATATTTGGAAGGAAAGAAACCATAGGGTCTTCCAAAATTTATAACAACCAATGATTAATATATGGCAGCGTTCCATAGAAAATATCCGGGAAACCATCTTAACGAAAAAATGGACGGACGAAGAGTGGAAAGAAGTTGGGATTGAAGCCGTCATATTGGAACAGCTAAAACTAAAACCGCAGATGCTTAGCCAAGGGCTTTGGAAATTCCGACCTCCTAGTCAATCAATAGAAGAGCAATGGCGCCCTCCCCAACCCGGATTTTTGAAACTTAACTATGATGGGGCTTCCAAAGGGAATCCTGGCCAAGCAGGATCAGGTGGGATCTTCAGAAACTCACAAGGGAATGTCTGCAGATTCTATGCTCTAGATCTAGGCCATGCAACAAATAATGAAGCAGAATTAATGGCGGTCAAGCAAGGCCTGCAGATAGTAATCCACGAACAATATCAGAGGATCATTGTTGAAGGGGACTCAGCTATGGTTACAGGGGTCCTCCAAAAACTCCAACAAGGAACTCAATGGGAGAAAATTTCCCAAAGTTGGCGAACAACAACTCTTATAGAGGAATTGAGCCAATTGGTGAAACGCATACAATACCTGATCCCTCACCATATTAGAAGGAAAGGAAATTCAGCAGCAAACTACTTGGCAAACTAGGGATGTGAGAATGCTGAGAGCCACATAGAGGGACGCCCAACTGGCCTCATATGGACTGTGGAACTTCAATCGCTCCAGTTGATAGTGGCAAAAGATCTCCAACCCCCCGATCGGGGTGTACACATGCCATCATGATGAGGGGAGGCGACAACTTGGCAAGCGCTCCTTTAAATGATAATTAAGATCTTTTAATATGAATTGTCAGACCAACGAAGTGGAGTGTGTGAGCACCGGAAAAGGAATGATGGTGGATGATGGACAAGGTGTATGTCAGGCCAGCGGAAAAGAAGTTGCGAACTTGGTAAGTCTTTTAACTCAACCCTTTCAATCTTGCATGCATTATCTCTTGCATGCGAAAGACTGGAGGAGGCAGCGAAGGAGAGCTACAGCTCTGCAACCAAGATATAGCGTGACTTTGTCCGGTGTTAGTTCAAAAACCCCACTCAGCAATGGGAAAGCGACATCACAGGGCAGTCACTGATAAAGGAAAGCAGCCTGCTCAGACTGAACCAGCTCCTAAGAAAAGGGGGCATAAAACGTATTTGGAACACCTGGAAACACTGGCAGTTAATTATGTCATGGGAAATCCCTCTGTAGTCAGAAATGATATCCGTGGATGGGAAAAAGAAATTCAGCAGGAACTAGAGGATAATGAGACAGAGGCAGAGATCCTCGATTTTATTACTGATCCAGGTCATACACGGGGTAGGCTTACATTGTTTAATCAGACAGTCCATACATATTGAATTGTAAAATGTCTGATAGCAAAAGCAATACAGAGTAATCATCCAGTTCAAGTAAAGACTGAAGCAATGCAGCCAGACCTACGTACCCAGGCTCAACTCTTGGAGATTCAGGACAACCAGCAGCATCTAAAGATCACTCAATACCATACTGCAGACAAAGTTAGCAGACTAGATGACAAAGTGGGCCGCATGGAGAAAATCCTTCAGAAGATTCTTCAGCAACTCAATCAAGCAGAAATGCCAAGGTCTAATGTCAAAGACCCTGCCCCAGTCTCCTCATCTGAGGGTTAGAAGATTGCCTTGTTAGATTTGATGGTTTTTTGTTAATCTTGAACTTTTAAAGATGTTAAGTTTGTACATATTAAAGTAGTGAAACAGGTAGTGCAAGAAAATTATAGACGTAAGAGACAATTTCAGTATGGGGATGCAAATCATGTTTTCAGAAGGCCAACAAACCTGGTTTCCCTCTCGGGCAGGTTGAGGCCAAAACATGACTTTATATTTTTTGTAACCTGTCTTAAAATATAAATAGAAATGGCAAGGTCCCACCAAATTTACAAAAAAAAAATGAAAGTAGTACAAACGGATAATTTTCCATTTTAATTAGGAGCCAATAATTGATTTCTAAACTATGTTTCCTTTATTGTGATTGAAATAGAATATATAAAATTGTGTACAGAACTGACATAACATTTATCTAGTAATATTGAGTAATATAAAAAATTATACAGGAATGTACAACATTTCCATATTACAAAATTTAAACTAATCATTATAAAAATAAAGAAGTTCTGAATATATATATATATATATATATATATATATATATATATATATATATATATATATATATTCATTCTGCAAGTATATTAAATCTGTACAGTGGAACCCCTTTCATAAAAATCTGATCAGTACACTTTCACAGTAAGAATCTTAAATAAAAAAAATTTCGGCACTGATAAATGTATACAATACTGCTCTAAAACTAGCAGTCCCATGCAATATGTATAGTGTGAATCGCAAACTGACATAATATTCAGGAAATTATGTAGGTTACTAGATGTATATATAACATAATTTAACAGAAGTGAGATATGCTTATTGTTGAAATAAAATACAAATGTTGTGGAAACTAGTGTATTTATGATTTAAAACAGCAAGGTGAGATATAGAGCAGTAGTAACATAACTAATGAAACCATACCAATATTGGAACAGAATAAAAAACTACATTCCATTTATAAATGACAGGATAGTAACCTGATGGTTAAACGAGTCCCAGTTTTTAAGTCGACTCCACCTTGGACAAAGAGGCCAAGATAATTACACGGATCCTAATATAGAGGAATAAAAAATAAAAAATTAGGAATCCGATTAAGGACGAGGGAAGCACTGCACTTCGCACAAGACCTGGAAGACCAACCTGTGTAATAGCAGTAGATTAGGTGCAAAAATTTGAAGAATTCCAAAGGCAAAATGCCAGAGAAAAAAAGAAGAGATTTATTACCTGCACATTGACAACCGGGAAGCATTAGTTCAGTTCCTAATTCATGTTTGAATATAGGAAAACAAAAACATTATAATACAGGAGAAAAGTAGCGAAATTACCTGTATAAAACCAGGATGGATAATCTGGAATAGAAGTCGAAGTTGTTCGAATTTCCATACTGGGCTTAGTTGCAGGCCTACGTTATCCTTGAACCGAGGCATAATGAAAATGAAAAGAAAAATGAATATAAAATAAAATTTCTGGAATATCATTTTGGGCAACAGAAAATTGAATCCAGAACAATATAATGGGATTATTCCAAATTCCATCGAAGAGAAACCGGAGGGTTGCCAAGAACGCAGTGAATATTTACCTTGAGTTATCGATATACATAGCAATCAGTGACTGCGTTTTCAACCATAAATCACCTGAAGTCGAATCTGCGATAGAGGAAGAATGAGAGACTACGAAATTTCTTCTAATGAAATGGAATACCACAAGGCAAAACAACACTTTCTTATTGTTAGAACTGGAAAAAAAGAAGACACTGTGCATTTTAAGTCAAGGAAGAAAAATAAAATTAACCAGGGGTTTAATGACTACGTAATGAAATTACAAATTAGGGAGATGCATAAGCCAAACAGCGCAGTAGTTAGAATCCAAAACTAGTATGAGTTACAGTGAAATAAATCTAATAAAGCTTACCAGTTATAAATGAGGGAGAAATTGAACTTTGAAGTAGGAAGATGCTCCACAGCCACTGTGCGTAAATTCTTGAAGGAGAAGATGAAATCCAAACTGACAAAGAACGAAAAGAATGAAACTCATCTGGAAAATTCGCCTTTAAAACCAAACGGATGGAAAAACCCAAACTCATCGTAACCATACAACTGTCACCATATGGACGCGTCTCATGTGAATGGATGAGTCATGAGGGAAAAGCCCAAGACGTTTCGATCGCATACAAGACAAATTAAATGAAGAAATCCCAGTATCATAGATGCAATAAAAGTTATAGAGTACATTCAGATTTGCCAAGATTGCACTGGGATCGAGGATTAACGTTTTAAGAGATGGCTTCATTAATGGCTACTAACCATGTCATAAACGTTCAAAACTCACGTTAAATCCCTTGTACCAAAATGATATAGACTACCATCAAGGGTCATACGTTGATCTTCTCGGTATGTGGTTGAAAAACCAACCCTAAGTGTGGGTTAATTAAACGTCACAAATTAATTTAGGGCCTAGGTTAATACATCAGAAACCATATTACTACATTGACCTTAAGTTAGAGAAGAGATAGCAATAATAGTAATGTTAACATAAATGTTAATAAGGATTTCGTGCAATTATGAGAAATTCGAAAATTAAAATCCCGCATGGAAAGATTTCACTTAGGTTATGTGTAAATGTAGGTTTTAAGGTCTAGCAAAATGGGTGGAAAGAAGTTGAGTTAAAGTAAGGTTATTAACTATAAATACTCCTAGCGTATTTATATATATGTATGAAATTTCATATATATAAATTTCTATACATTAGAAGAGGAAACTAAGAAGGTTATAAGTTCATAACCCTTTTGTTATTATTAATGGAAGGAGAGTGTAACTAACTTGTTTAGTAGTAAATGAACATTTTAGTGATTCTAATAAAAAATAAAAGAAATAAAAAATTGTGAATTAGAGACATTACACTAATACACTAGTTTTTATTTTTTATATTGTTATCAACAAAATGGTATCAACGGTAGAGTGTATCTTCATGATTTACATAAAATCTAGGGTTGTGTATTTAAGGAAATGAAAATCTCACAAAATAAAGGAGATAAATATGTAATAATAAAATGGGATCAACTGCATAGAACTTAATAGAGTATTTTCATGCTTTAAATTAAAATCTAGAGTCATGTATTTAAGTAAATGAAAAGCTCACAAACGAAACTGTGAGATAAATAGATATTAATAAATTTGTAAGATAAATAGGTAGTAAAACATTTATGGACATGAAGTTAGTATAAATTTTAGTAATACTAAAGCGAAGTTAGTATGAAGTTTAGTATATAAACGTATTTTTTCAAGGCAAGTTAGTATGTGGCTTCGTATATAAATGTATATTTTCAATGCTCAACAGGATTGTTTTTCAATATTTGTTAGCTTTCTCTCACTCCCTTGACTTGACTTGAGAATTTTGATTCACAAATATTCCCTTCAAAATGATGCTTTTCCGACTTCCTTTTACTTGGTTATTTTAATTCAAAAATCTCTTTTATAAAAGTGCATTTCATTTCTAATTGATTTCTTCATAATTACTGATCTTAAATTAAAATATCCTTAAAATTCATTATCTTTGGTAATGTTGTTATCAAAATTAAACTTTTAAATTATAGTTTGTTTTTTTAATTAGAAGGATTTAGATGAGTGCATTTCATCTCTAATTAATTTCTTCATAATTAATTATCTTGGTTTAAAATATACATAAAATTGATTATCTTTGAAATGATTTTTTGTTTAAATTACAAATATTTATTTTAGAATATGTTTCTGGAATTTAATTTCATTATTAATAATTATCAAATAGATGGTAAGGATTTAATCTTTGTATATTTTTCTATAATATTCTTAGTATAAATCGCAAATCAAAGATTTAGATTTATCTTGAAAGTAGTTATGTCATATCTCTACTTTTAAGTAAAGTAACAAAATTTAAAAAATTGTCCCATGAATGTGTCATATCAACATGATTTATTGTTTTGTAGACACATGGTATTAGCAAGAGCCTATTTACAAATTAAAAATATAAATGGTATAATGGTGGCTAATATATAGGGTTATATGCTTTATTAAATGTGTATATCTTTAACTCATGCATTAATTTTTTAATTAATAATAATTATTATTATTTTAAAAAAATTATAATTTCCTTTATGAGTTTTTATGATTTTCTAATCTTCGTAATGTGAAATCTATCATGATGTAAATTTTTTATGTTTATTGGCATTTACCAACATTTTAATTTATATTACTGTGGTAGTTATTATTATTGACTATAAATTAGAGATACTTAAAAACCATTATTTTTTAAATCCCTCATCATTAAACTTCTTTTTCCAAGAAACATTTTTCATTTACTAAGAATTTCAATTTTATATATTATTTTCAACCTCTTGTGGTTATCAATTATTGAAGAGGATTTTGGATTTTCCAGTGTCAGAGAACATATCTAGACATTTAGAATCCCAACTAAGATCCATCTTCTACATTATAAACATTTAGAATCCCAACTAAAATCCATCTTCTACATTATAATATGCTTACATATTATATGTATTGCTCCTAAATTTTTGTATTCTTATCTATTATATAAAAATAAATACGAAATAAATCATAATAATTTTAACTAAACTTTAGAGTATTAATAATATATATTTAATATTTCAAATCTAAAACTTGCTCCATTAAATATTTGATCAGTTTTTTATTATTTAATATATATACTTTTAAATAAAAATATACTCATAACGATTATTTACATAAAAATTAATAAACATAAATATTACAATTAATAATGTTTGTGGATTTTTTTATTAAAACTCGATTCTTTTAAAATTAAATCCTTTAATTTTTTTTTATTTATATAAAAAATAAACATAAATACTAAAAGCTCCAGTGTTCTTTAATAGTAGTTGGTCATTGGGTAAAAATACACCCAAATGGTTTTTGAAGTAGAATGTAATCAATTTTAAATACAAACGATGGTGATAAATGAGTATGCGGCGATCAAGTTGCTACATGTTTCAACTATTTTTGAAGTGTATGTGCTAGTACTCGTGTCACAATTGATTAAAAATCTAGCTCTGCTAAAGATGTCGTTACTCTTTCTTTCATTTTATGTTAAAAGATTATAGTTATCATTCATTTTTCATACTCTCTTCAAGTTTAGGTTAAATTAGCTGTTCATTTACAGTAGAAGTTTAAGTTAAATTAACTGTTATTTTAATAAACAGTAACAAGTCACTTTTGGTTTGATTGACTCAGATCACGGATGTTGAGGGTTGTTGTTGAGGATGATGATTTATGTTTGATACAAATTGGTATTTTACAAACTGGTATTTAGCTAGCTAGCTAGTTTTACAAATTGATAGCTAGCTATAAAAGAAAAATAATAGTGAGATGATTTAAAACAGAAAATATACTTAGAATTTTCGTAATCCTATAAATGAAATAACAGCCCATGCCGCGTTACAGTATTTCCATGCCTTCCATAGAAATTTAAGCAGGAAATGAAAAACTTAGAAATGAACCTAGCCAGAACTTCAACATTTTCGCGTTCTTTAATAAAGCAATATTTATTGTGCATCCTTTACTAAAACAATGAGCGAGCTAGATTTCTTGATTTCTTTTCCTTTCATTCGATACGGAAATTTAAAGTATTTCGTTAATTAAGATTAAAATCTAAGATTGTGTATGGGAGAAATGAAGCTGTGAGATCACGAGGCAGTGGTAACTTCATGATAGTACGAGGTTTGGCAAGTGTTGTGTAATTATTAAAAAAAACAAGTGAGTGAGCCAGTATGCTAGTTTGTTATTGCATTTATGAGGAATGAAATCGGATTTACTTTTCAATTATAGAGTATTTTCATGACTTAGATTAAAATTTAGGGTTATGTATTTATGGAAAAGAAAATATCACAAATAAAATTAACTAAAGAGAAATTATTATGAGCTTCAATATATAATTTTACACTCTAAAGGCTTTACAAAATTGTTTTTCAAGACTTGTCAACTTTCTCTCACATCTTCTATTTAAAAATTATAATTCACAAGTCTTCAGTGTCTATGATTTTGAGGCCTTCTTCCTTCTATTCAGTTATTTGAATTCAAAAAATTTTTTTTATATAAGTACATTTTGTTTTTAATTAATTTTCTCACAATTAATCTTTTTAACTTAAAAGATACTTAAAATAAATTATTCCTTGAAATACTTATTATTTTATATTCTTATTTAATTATCACTAATGATTAGGATGATGGTAGGGATCTAATCTTCATGGAATTTTCTACCATATTTTTAGTAGTATACTAACTTATCAAAAGTTTAGATTTATCTCTAAAGCTGTTATGTCATCTTTGCGCTTTTAAATAAAATGATCAATTAAAAAAAAATCATATGAACATGAATTATGGTTTTATGAGCATGTGGTATTAGTAAGAGCCTATTTACAAGTAAAAAATCTAAATGATAAAATGGAAGCTAATCTCTACGATTAAGAATATTGTTACATGTTGTTTTTAAATAGGTAAATGTTTAACTCATACATTAATTCTTTTTATAATTAATAATAATAATAATTTTAGATTGTAAATGTCTGTGATTCATAATTGTTTAACTATTTTTTTCTGGAAAAATAACAATACCATTAAGAGATGAACTACACTGGGTAGTTTGAAACATGTTGGCCGTCCTAATGATATTGCAAATTTTCGGGAAGAATTAGTTAAATAGAAATTATTATTAAAAATAAAATTATAATTTTAGTAACTATTTTTTGTTTATCTTTTTATTTGGGAATGTGAGATGTATCATGTAGGTGTTTTGATGTCTATTAACATTTACCAACCATTTAATTTATATGAGTATGTTAATTACTATTATTGATTAGAAATTAGCAAATTTTCAAAACCATTATCTTTTGAATCTCTTATCATTAAACTTATTTTTTAGAAACATTTTTCATTTATTAAAAATCTCAATTTGCAATCCATTATTTATTTGTGTCATTATATTTTCTCTTGTATTATAGTATTTTTACATCTTATATATTTTACTCCTACATTATAGTATTCTGAACTATTATATAAAAAATTATAAAATATATCACAATATTTTATATATAATATACAAATCATTATTTCAAATTTAAGGCTTACCCAGAAAATAGTAGATGTGTTTCTTATTATTAAATATATGTTTAAAATGATAAATTACATTACTTATTAATGAATATTTATATAAAAATTAATAGACATAAATACTAAAAAAATCATTAATTTTAGTGTGATTTTTTAATAGGAATTCGAATCTTTTTAAAATTAGATTCTTAATTTTTTAATTGGTTTCTATATTTATATAGAGAACCTTTGTAATCATAATCAATTGTAGAAAGGTTGAATGAATAAAGATACATAAATATATTACCATATAAGTAATTATTCAATGTTTAAGAAAATATAAAAATATATTAGTTATTTATATAAATAATTATTTAATGTTTTCAATGTTGATTAAAAAACTAGTTCAATGCTAATGATTGGATAAACTTACTCATTTTAAATATGATTGATTTTAAATATAAACTATTGTGATGTTGTACTTGAAACTAATTCACTGGCTATATGTGGTATTTTTTTTCCCTATTTTAACTATTTCTAATATGGTACTGTTGTGATAATGATTAAATATCTAGTAATCGAGCAAAAGACCCCTCGCTGCCATCAGGTAAAATTTAGCTCTGCTAAATATCTGGATCACATTTCTTCCGTGCTATGTTAAAGGAGTATAGTTTTAGTTGATTTAACTACAAACGACTTTGATGTGGTACTTGAAACTAATTCAGTGGCTATATGTGGTTCCTTTTTCTTATTTTAACTATTTTGAAGATGGTACTTTTCTGATAATTGATTAAAGTTGTAGCAGTGGAACAAGAGAAATGGACAAGAGATTGTGCCTTGCTATGAGTTTAAATTTGGCTCTTCTAAATATGTCTATCCTCTTTCTTTCATGTCTCTTAAAGGAGTATAGTTATTATTCATGCTTTGTTCATTTTCTGTTGAAGGTGAGGTTAAATTAATTGTTTTTTTAATGAAACAATAATACGTAAATTTTGGTTACCTGAATGCGGATGCTTTACCGTGATCAGAGGGGCCACCTCGGCGCCATGTGGCAAGACAACTGTCCAGCCCATGTGCCCGCACATGGTCGCCCGCT
Organism: Pinus albicaulis; assembly: GCA_034641835.2. Lineage (NCBI taxonomy): Eukaryota > Viridiplantae > Streptophyta > Pinopsida > Pinales > Pinaceae > Pinus > Pinus albicaulis. Next base: position 1,127,838,004 of record CM076574.1, read on the forward strand.
CAATGTTAAATGACCGAGCAATCATGTCTTAAATTCACATTGCACCACCTTCACTACGAGGTCCTCCTGCTGTAGAGCATTAAGATCTCTCGTTTCCGTCACCATGGCTATTAAGTCTGGATTGAGCTCTCCCTTCTGTTACCTGTGCATGCCTCCAATTCCTCCTTTAGACCCCTAGTTCTTGGCCCTCCTCAGCCCTATCTCAGCCTTCCCATGACATTCTAAAGTGGTGGCATCTCCTCTCCTGTGTTGCTGAGCGCTCCCTCCCTGTCCTCCACTTATGTTAATTCACGTGTTATGCCAAGGTGTCCCCGTATACGGTGTAGAAAAGCTAGATATCGCGACCTCCCCTCCATACCATCTCTATCACAGACCATGGGTAGGGAACTGAATCTTTCGGTGGGCTGGGAGGAGCGGAGTAGACTCGACCTTTTTCATATTTTTGCCCAATTATCCTTGCAACTACCTATCTCCCCTCTGGCCTCCTCAAGCAGTCCGCCCAAAGAGCGACCGCGCAAGTCAGCCATCCTTCCTGAGCCTGCCTTTATCCCTCGCAAGATGAAGGCTCTGCTTGTGCTGAGCGCCTGTAGTTACAGCCACTCCACCAGCAACAATTCAAGTTCCGATGATGGTAGAAGCTCAAACGGTGACATAGGAGATAAGGATGAGGACAACAATCAGCTCACTGCCACCTCCAATTAGTCAGACACTCCGGGGTCTCCATATCGCCAGGTCACTAGCCACATGCTTAGAAAGGAGGATGAAGACTCATTCTATGATTGCAGGATCGAGGAGGAATAACCCAACTTCAGTAAGAAGAATGATGGTCCAAACTAGTTTCAATTGATGTGTGCACTTCTCTCTTTCTAGTCTTTTTGTAGCGTTATCTAATCTAAACATGCTTTGGAAGTCTTCGATCTCAAACTTCATTTTAAATTTCGCTACTATGTATGCTGGTTTCCTATTCTGGGCAATGCCTATTTTGTGCTACTGGTGGACTGGTTTCCCGAACTGGGGCAGTCCGTTTTCTGGTTTCTAACTCTTGATACTTCCCTCTCAAATTGGCTTGCCAAGTCTAGAGGAAGAGATATGTAATATTTTTCTCTATATAATATAATAGATGTAGTCTAACTTAGAAAAAAAAAAATGTAAATTTTGTTTTGGTTGAATTTCATCACATGCTGCCATAGAAAAAGGTTGTTGCAGCAGATGGTGATTTATATTAGATAAAAATGCTCATAAATTGGTTATGTAATATTTTAAACATTCCTGGGTCTTAGAAATATACTAGTTTTTATTTTTTATATTGTTATCAATGAAATGGATAGTGTATTTTCATTATTTACATAAAATCTAGGGTTGTTTATTTAAGGAAATGAAAATCTCACAAAAGAAAGGAGATAAATATGTAATAATAAAATGGGATCAAATGCATAGAACTTCATAGAGTATTTTCATGACTTAAATTAAAATATAGAGTTGTGTATTTAAGTAAATGAAAAGCTCACAAATGAAAATATGAGATAAATAGATAGTAACAAATTTGTAAGATAAAGAGGTAGTAAAAAATTTATGGACAGGAAGTTAGTATAAATTTTAGTAATACTAAAGCGAAGTTAGTATGAAGTTTAGTATTAAATATATTTTTTCAATGCTCAATAAAATTTCTTTTCAAGATTTTTTAGCTTTCTCTCACTTCCTTGGCTTGACTTGAGGATTTTAATTCACAAATATTCCCTTAAAAGTGATGTTTTTCGGACTTCATTTTACTTGGTTATTTTAATTCATAAATCTCTTTTATAAAAGTGCATTTCATTTCTAATTAATTTCTTCCTAATTTCTCATCTTAAATTAAAATATTCTTAAAATTCATTATCCTTGGTAATGTTGTTATCAAACATCAAATTTTTAATTATAGTTTGTTTTTTTTTAATAGAAGGGTTTATAAGAGTGCATTTCATCTCTAATTAATTTCTTCATAATTAATTATATTAATTTAAAATATACATAAAATTAGTTATCTTTGAAATGATTTTCTTTTAATTACACATCTTTGTTTTAGAATATGTTTCTTGAATTTAATTTGATAATTAATAATTATCAAATAGATGGTAAGGATTTAATCTTTGTACAATTTTCTATAATATTCTTAGTCTAAATCACAAATCAAAGATTTAGATTTATCTTGAAAGTAGTTATGTCATATCTCTACTTTTGAGTAAATTGACTAATTTTAAAAAATTGTCGCATGAATGTGTCATATCAACATGAATTATTGTTTTGTAGACACATGGTATTAGAAAGAGTCTATTTACAAATTAAAAATATAAATAGTATAATGGGGGCTAATCTCTATTGTTATATCATTTATTAAATGCGTATATGTTTAACTCATACATTAATCTTTTAATTAATAATTATTATTATTATTTTAAAAAAATATATAATTTCATCAATGAGTTTTTATGATATTTTAATCTTGGTAATGTGAGTTGTATCATGATGTAAATTTTTTATGTTTATTGGCATTTACCAACATTTTAATTTATAATATTATGGTAGTTATTATTATTGACTATAAATTAAAGAAACTTAAAAACCATTATTTTTTAAATCCCTCATCATTAAACTTCTTTTTCTGAGAAACATTTTTCATTTACTAAGAATTTTAATTTGATATATTATTGCCTCGAGAGGCGCATTATATAGCCCAGTATGACCGAGATATGTATGTATGTCAGAAGCCAAAATAAAAACTAAATAAAATATAAATAATGTCGGCTTAAGAGTGACTTACATTAAACAATTAAAAAATCATTCAAAATAACTTTAAACAATATAAATTTCAAATATGAATAAATTTACTAACACTAAAAAATGAGATATGGTTTATAAATATAGATATAAAAAAACCAAAGACATGGTAAATAAATAAACCCTCATTTTATTATTACTCACAAAGTATGGAAAATAAATAAAAATATAAATAAACTAGATGTATGGTAAATAATAGAAACTATTTTTATATTTACTCCATAAACCTCTTTTTATTTACAAAAACTCAAAGAAGAGGTTTTATTTAGGTGAAAAATTATTATTAATACCATGGGCCAAATACCATATTAATAAAATAGGTATGGTAAATAAAGAAATATCAAATAGGTATAAAGAGGTAAGATAACTAAGTAAAAATATATTTGGATTAGAAATCAACATCTAATTATATACCAATCTTATGGAAAAAATACAATCGACCAAATAATTATTAATACCATGCTATATATATATATATATATATATATAGTAACCCTAACATTAATATTATTATTATAAATTTCAATCAATACAATATTAAATTTGTGATATTATAATAAATATTAATATATCATGACATATATATTAACTCTAGATATATATGGGAGAAAATAACAAAGACATATGATAGAGGTAGAGAAATAGGTGGAGTGACAAGGGAGAGATGGAGATAAAATGAACTAGAGGGGAGAGCAGGAATGAAGAGAGAGGGAAGGAGAGGAGTGAGAAAGGTAAAGAAGGGTAAGAGAGGGAGAGGGAGAGGGAGCCATAAAGATGGAGGTGGGAGAGAAAGAAGTAGAGAGGGAGGGATAAGGAGAGAGGATTGGAGGGTAGAGAGGGGGGGAGGGGCAGAGAGGGAGGTAAGAAGAAAGACATAGAGAGTGAGAACTGGAGAGAGAGGGTGTGACAAGGGAGAGATGGATGGAAAGTGTGTATGTTTAGCGGTGAGATAAAGATACATAGAAGGATTGATGGAGACAAGGTGGGAGAAAAGGAGAAAGGAAACATATTTGGAGAGAGAGATAGAGTGATGGGGGAAGAGAGAGGATTGGAGGTCAGAGAGAGAGAGAGAGGATTGAATGGGAGGGAGGGAGAGAGAGAGAGAGGATTGAATGGGAGGGAGAGAGAGAGAGATTGGAGAAATATAGCATTTGTTTCGGGGTTAATATAGAGAGACAAAGTGAGATAGAGATATAGATGGAAGGTGAATATAAAGAAGAGATAGATGGAGGCAAGGAGGGAGGGACACATAGATTTATAGATGTGGAGTGAGAGAGTGTGTATGTTTTTTGGGGTGAGATAAAGGGAAAAAGAAGGAGAGATGGAGGGAGATATAGATATAGAAGGAGGGGGGAGAGACATAAGAATATTTCTTGCACTGGATGCATTGATTTCAGTGTAAATAGTGATTTCTAATCCTATTTGTTTGCTTGCACTAGGTGCATTGATTTTAGTGTAGATGTTGATTTATAATGATATTTGATTATTTGGGCTAGATGCACTGATTTCAATGTAGATGATTTATAATCCTAATTGATTTATTGCACTAAATGCAAGAGAGATAGGAGAGGAGTGAGAAAGGCACATAAGGGTAAGAGAGGGAGAGGGAGACATAAAGGTGAAAGTGGGAGAGAAAGAAGGAGAGAGGATTGGAGGGTAGAGAGAGAGAGAGAGAGAGAAATAAGGGGAAAGGGAGATGGAGGTTGCAGAGAAAGAGATAGAGAGGAAGGATGAGAGAAGGGGGAGAGAGGGATGGATAGAGAAATGGAGTTAGAGGGGGAGAGAGGGAGGGAAGAAGAAAGACGTAGAGAGTGAGACGTGGAGAGAGAGGGAGTGACAAGGGAGGTATGGATAGAATGTGTTTTTTTTAGGGGTGAGATAACGAGACATAGAAGGAGTGATGGAGACCAGGGGGATATAAGGAGAGAGAAGGATAAAGAGAGGGATATAGTAACATATTTGGAGAGAGAGATAGTGTGATAGGGTAGGAGAGAGGATTGGAGGGCAAAGAGAGAGAGAGAGAGAGAGAGAGAGAGAGAGAGAGAGAGAGAATTGGTGGGGGCGGGAGGAGATAGAGGGAGGAAAGAGAGAAAGGGAGAGAAAGGACTTGAGAGAGAGGAAGAGAGTGATTGGAAAGATAGAGTATTCTAGGGGGGAGAGAGAGAGAGAGAGGGAGGTAAGAGAGAAAGTGAGAGAGAGTGAGGAAAAGAGAGGGGACTTGAAAGAGAGGAGGAGAGAGGGAGGGAGATATATGGAGGGATATAGAGATGGAGTTGGATGGGGATAGGGGGAGGGAAGAAGAAAGACATAAAGAGTGAGTAGTGGAGAGAGATAGAGAGAGAGAGTGATAAGGTAGAGAAGGAGAGAGAGTGTGTTTGGGGGTGAGATAAGAGACAAATAAGGATATATGGAGTGAAGGGGGGAGAGAAGGAGAAAATAGGAATATACTAAAAAAGTTGGAACTTGAAGATAGAGAGAGAGAGAGAGGTGGCAGAGAAAGGAAGAGCGAGAGTGAAGAGAGGTATGGAAAGAGATATGGAGATGGAGCGAGGGAGAGATGGAGGTAAGAATACAGACATAGAGACTGAAAGGTGGGAAGAGAGAGAGAGGGAGTGATAAGGAAGATGGAGAGAGAGGCAGGTAATAATAAAGAGATAGAGTGAAAGGTGGATAGAGAGAGAGGGAGTGATATGGAAGATGGAGAGAGAGGGAGAGATGATAGCAGAAGGGAAAAGAGATAGAAGTGGGGGAGAGGGAGGGAAGGGGAAGAGATATAGAGGGGGAGAGGAGGCGGGAGTGATAAATAGATAGATTGAAGAAATAGAGTGTATGTTTTGGGGTTGATGTAAGAGATAGAGGGAGATAGAGATCTATAGGTGGAAGGTGAAGAGAAAGAAGAGATAGATGGAAACAAGGAAGGAGAGACACGAATATTAATATATATGGAGTGAGAGATCATGTGTGTTTGGCGGGATGAGATAAAGAGACAAAGAAGGAGAGATGGAGGGGGGAGAGAGGGAAGAATATTTCTTGCACTAGATGCATTGATTTTAGTGTAGATGTTGATTTATAATGATATTTAGTTACTTGGACTAGATGAATTCATTTTAATGTAGATGATTTCTAATCCTATTTGATTTCTTACACTAAATGCATTGATTTTAGTGGAGATGGTGATTTCTAATCTTATTTGATTTCTTTCACTAGATGCATTAATTTCAATTTAGATGTTGATTTCTAATTATATTTTATTTCTTGAACTAGATGCATTTATTTTGATGTAGATTATTTCTAATCGTATTTGATTTCATGCTCTAAATGCCTTGATTTTAGTGTAGATGGTAATTTTTAATCATGTTTGATTGCTTGCACATGACACATTGATTTTAGTGTAGATGTTGGTATCTAATCATATTTTCTTACTTGCACTAGATACATTGATTTTAATGTAGATGTTGATTTCTAATCCTATTTGATTACTTGCATTAGATGCATTGATTTCAGTGTAGATGTTGTTTTCTAATATTATTTGATTTCTTGCATTATATGGATTGATTTCAGTGTATATGTTGATTGATTTCTGATTTTATTTAATTAGATTTATTATGGTGCATTACTTTTAAGTAATTGGATTAATAGTGTGCATTGATTTCAGTGTAAGAACAAAAAAATATTGACAATGTACATTAATTTTATTTTGTTATAGTAATTAAACCTATTAATATTGGAGAGCAAGAGAGACAAGGTATGATGTTTACTATAACAATTCGAGCTAAATATTTAAGTGGTTTATGATTCTAACTGTATTTTATTTTTCATATAATCAATATGAAAAGATGACAAAACTAACAAGGGTGACAATAAGAACAATAGAAAAAAATAGTTTGAGATTGATTGATGACAATGAAGACTATTTGTAATTGAGTACATTCTTATTATTCACATTTTCTACCATTCAATATTATTACATTGTCACTTTGCATTCATTTTTTTCATCATTTTCATCATTAAAGTTATTTCACAATATTTATCATCTCAACAAACTAAGGTAACTAAGCAAATTTAAAATTTAAATGAATCGATAAATATGACACATATTTAGAATATTTAAAATGGTTATATTAATATTAGATGTATTTACATATTATTGATAAAATTAATCATATGTTTCTCATATTATCGATAGATTTTCCTTGGTCGCACATGACTGAAACCAACCTAGATCCATCTTAACTCTGGATCTATCAAGTGCCGCAGAGAGGGATAAATTCTCTCAAGGTGCAATCCTTTCCTCAACTTTTTCACTCAAAAAAGAGGTTGCACCTCAAGAGATTTGATCCCTCTTGGAGCTTGATAGATCCGAAGTTAAGATGGATCTAGGCTGGTTTTCAACCTCCTGTGGTTATCAATTATTGGAGAGGATTTTGGATTTTCCAGTGTCAGAGAACACTTGTGGACGTTTAGAATCCCAACTATGACACTTGTGCACGTTTAGAATCCCAACTAGGATCCATCTTCTAGATTATAATATTTTTACATATTATATGTATTGCTCCTAAATTTTTGAACTCTTATCTATTGTATAAAAATAAGTACAAAATAAATCATAATAATTTTACTAAACTTAAGAGTATTAATAATATATATTTAATATTTCAAATCTAAAACTTGCTCCATTAAATATTTCATAAGTTTTTTATTATTGAATATATATATTTTTAAATAAAAATCTACTCATAATGATTATTTATATAAATATTAATAAACATAGAAATTACAAATAATAATGTTTCTGGATTTTTTTTTTATAAACACTAGAAACTTTTAAAATTGGATCCTTAATTTTTTATTTATATAAAAAATAATAAACATAAATAATAAAAGCTCCAGTGTGTTTTAAAATCAACTAGCACTTTGTTATTGGGTAAAAATATTCGAACACTCAATCATGTGATAATTATTGATGGTTCCTGTAATCCAACACATTATCTTTAAGGATTATTTTCATGTGTGGATCTTTGGATAGATAAAGCATGTTTATGCCTATCACTTGGTTTTGCAAGGAATAATGGAGGAAAAAATATATAAGAAACATGTAGCAAAGGAGGGTATTGCACCAAGAGTTGGCAGTGAGAAACAACTTCATAGGTTCCTGACTATTAGGAAGTTGTAATTCTATTAAACCATGAAGATAATGACAATGTTGCCAATAATTGTGATGAATTGAAAGAGTGACTCACCCAACTAGAGAATAGGGTTGAAGCTCTCATTAGTTCTAATTTTATGCTTCACCAACATATTCTCCTTTTATAAAGAGATTACTTGAAGACTACTACTCAAGTTCGATTGCCAATTTTTAGGAGACTCTTCTCCAGGAGAATGAAGATGAAATACTTTCCAAAGAGGAGAAAAATATGGCATGGGAAAATTGTGAAAATTTCATGGAATCGGAAATCTCAATCATTCCATGGAAATCTCTCATGGTGAGATGGTCCAAGTAACAAATCAACATGTTGAAAAAAATGCTAGAAATTATGACTTGAATTTAGGACATGCCATAGTGTGAAATTTGAGTAAGATAAATCATGCTAATGACCAAAATTTCAATAATGGTGACAAAGTTATAGTACAAAGAATAAAAAAAAAAATCTAATACCATTGTTCACAGCATCATAGTTGAGTAACAGGAGCCATGTTAATGACCAAAATTTCAACACTCGTGACAGATTTATTGTACAAAGCCTCAATAAAAAATATAATAACATATATCATCCTATGGAGCTGATATTGCACACAGTGAAATTGTCCTAGTATAAAATATGACTAGTAAATGTAATAACGAGAGCTATGAAAATTCCCTACTTTGAAGTGAAGTGAATCTCCTAAGTAAATTTACATGTGGTGTCTGTCCTAGTTCTCAAGTGAGTTAATCAAAATAACTATACTTCTTGCATTAATTCAATAATAATGAGCTTCATGGAATACAAAAGATAACACAATTAACACAGAGAAAATATTGAAAACCTAGAATTTCCAGCTTTTATTCTTGTAGCATAAATTATTACATACTATACGCCAAAAGTTATGGTTTCCTGACAAGTGTTATATAATATTTTCAATGCAATATTAATTATATCAAGTGCTCAATCTTACACAAGATATAAAGTTTAAGTTTACAGTAGGTATCAGATACCATTACAAGGTTGCTACTTTCGATTCCTTTGAAACTCTTGGTTACTCCTATGGTCCACAATTCATAAATAAATTCATTTCTATATAATATTTTCAATGCAATACTAGTTATATAATGTGCTCAATCTTACAGAAGATATCAAGTTTAAGTTTACAAAATTGGAGACCATTACAAGCTTGCTACCTTGGATTCCATTGAAACTCTTGGTTAGTCCTATGGTCCACAATTCATAGATAAATTCATAAGAAAAATGTAGCAGTGACACACCTCATCTCCAATATAAATTGATGTAGAAATTCCCATCCATTAGATTTTATCTCTTAAAAGAACCACACCATCTAGGCTTGATTCTAGCTAAGGTTGTGTGAAGTCTACAATATTCCAGCGATTTGTCAAAAGAGAAACATCTCTTATGGTTGCATCAAAGTTCTGCAAGACTTCAAATTTGAATAAATGCGCTAATATGGTATGTATATACTTATTTCAATACATCATAAATTATTCGAGGCAATGTAAGCATAGTTATAAGGTCATCAAAGTAATCAAGCCATGAAATAGAAAATATTACAAGAAATACCACCATGAAAAAACCCATTGGTAAAAGAAATCTTGACGTGAATTTATCACATAGCCAAAATTAATCTAACATGGAAAAAAATGAGAAACAACAGTTATATTTAATTTTATTGAAGCGATAAGCATGACCGAACTAAATATGCCCAACCCTAGTTGTCACACACCTCATCTTCAATGAAAGCATCATTCATTTTCTAAGAGAAAAAAAGAGACATCCAATAGACACCCATTGAAGGTTCATGTGTTTGAGATAGTCACAGAAACCTAGAGGATATGAAAAATCAAAAATAATTCCTTTCACGTTGTATTACACATCTTATTCTCAAAAATTAATGTTCGAAAAAACAAATTCCAATGAGAAATTTAGTTGGATGAAATGAAAGTCACGGTAAGCATGTTGACCACCTCATTAAACTAGTTTGATTTTAGAAGCTCACTATTCTCATTTCTAAATTATATTTCTATTTCCACGGGCTTCTTTGAAATTTTTTTAATTTGGACAACCAATATTATTAACTGTCAAAGATTCAAACCTAGAGTTATGTTGAGTATCTCCATTTACTAGGGAATTCAAATCATCTTAAGTTGTATTTAATACTTTGTTGAAGTCTATTTTTAAATCAAATATCGCTTTGTCCATCTAATTATATTATGGATGATTTAGACATTGTTGTTATTATTATACATATTAATGTAATTTAGATTGACTTGTAAAGATCGGGCAAGCTTTTGATTTTCTTCTTGCAAACAATTAGTAGAAATTTCATTATTCAATCATGAGAAGTTTTCACAAAATATATATTGAGATTATCCATTCAAATTTAAAATAATCCATGTATATTGAAATGAACAAAAAATTTCTCACAAAAGCACTATAAAAAAAAAAAAAAAAAAAATTATAAAATTTTGACTTTGTATGCTACTATTTCCTAGGATCCTACCATAAAGCATTCCCATTACAACATATGATGCAATTTCTAGTTTATGTACAAATAATATATTCATTTAACAACTATACAATTTCATTGTTTAAATATTTAATAATAACAATAATATTAATAATAATATATAAAAAAATTAATAATATTAATAATAATATATAGAGATTAGTTTAATTTGGACGATGAAATGAAATAATAATATTAATATTTAATGATATGAAATATAACGTTTTTTTTATTTTTATTTAAATATCAATTATCTAGCGCTTACAAATCAACCCAAAAAAAATAAAATTGAAAACTCAAGTATCCAATTCAACGATGAACTTGTTAAATTGGAAGAATTAAATTGCGGAGATTATCTTGGCAGCGAACTAGAACGCAGAGAATCTCAGCGAAATTCGAATCAGATGCAAATGAAAATGGAATAAAAAAAATTTAACCTCGTAAAAAAGAAAGATGCAGAATGTTACGATAAAAACAAATTAAACTCATTAAAAACAGAAAATTACGATAAATTTTCCTTTAACACAGAAACTAAAAAAAAAATTCTTTTAACCTCTTTAAAAAAATTAGGATAAATTTTCTTTTAACCTCATAAAAAAAGCACAAAATGAAGATAAATTTTCTTTTAAACTCATCAAAAAAAGCACGAGCTCACAACTTTCAACGTGATAAAAAAAGCACAAACTAACGGTGGTAATTGCATTTGATGAATTCGTACAAAATATTTCTGAAGTCGGTCGAACTCAGGGTTTGCGTGTTCAAAATATTTTTAAATTCATCCGTTGGATGCATGTCTATTTAAACAGAGCCACCTTAATTTCATTGTCAACATGTTGATGGATTAGGGTAACAGCGGTGCCAAAACTTTCGTTCTACCAAATTTTTGATGATGAATTGCAATGACTGCTTTGATTTTTTCAAGTTGCAACTAATTGCAACTTTTAATTTTCCTTTCTTTTTCTGCAGATTAAGGCATAGTTACCAAATTCGTCCGAATCACGCTAAATAATTCGGAAATTCGGTAATACGGTACGGTTCGGCCATTAATACGTTAAATTCGAATTCGATTCGGTAATTTTTGTTTTTGCTTTGGTTTTGATACAACCAGCTGGCCCAAGAACACTGAATCTACACCGTCATTACATTCTTATGTGGTTGGGAACCTCTACCCAAGATGTTGAGGTGTACCTCTCAATAAGGCCTCGTGCGTGGTTGGCTGCTCTCCAATATCCTTTGTTGGTTGGCTTCTCTTCAATATCCTTTGCTTCCTTCGGCTCTGGACGGTAATGCTTTCAAGGCTTGGACATATATTTCCTGCAAATTTCCTCTTTAGACTAACGTTTTTTAATACCTTTCAGAAATAAGTATCCTCCACGTTTTTACATACATGGAAGGTTATTTTTTTTATATAGATAAGAAATTAGAAGGTTTTTTTAACCAATTAGAAGTATTTCTAATAATTGTTTTTTCATATTAGGTTTTTTACCTAAATAAGAAATTAGAAGGTTGTTTTTAACAAATTAGAAGTGTTTTTAATAATTAATTTTTTTCCGTGTAAAAAAAATTGAGATTGCATTTAATTATGTTATGTGTTTCTCTTAAGGCTTTCTTGAAAGAGATTTATTTTAATGTTAAATTATTTTAAGTTGGTAATTTTTTAACATTCTTTTTCTTAGATTATTTGTTTTTAGAAAGATTTGTTCGATTTCTTGCCTTTGTTTTTGAGATTTTTTTTTAAGAAAAGGTAAAACCAAAATGCACACTACAATGATGATAATGAAGTTAGAGATGTCAACAATGAAGTCAAGTGTTTATTGGTATTAAATATGGAAGTGGTATCTTAGTGAATTCAAACTTGTCATACTAATGGCTTCTCTAGAATGAATGCTTAAACATCTCATTTCATCATCTTTGTAGTGCATGTTTTTCTTCTATATATTTAACAATCCATCCACAAGAAAAAAGAGATAGAACCACTTCTACTCAATCAATAGGCTATTTATGTCATTCGTATGTTTATCATACTGAAACATGGTTATAACAAATAAAAATATTTGATAAAGAAATCTCACTTCCTCTTACTCTATTAAATTGCTGCCCAATAAAAGGTAGATTTGACATGAGTTTGAGACTACTCATATCCCTAAAAATGATACAAATTATGTGCCTAATTTTGTTTTGGTAGATTTATACATGGTTACATCCAGTTAAAACTAACAACTTCTCAAAAATAAAATAGAGTAAGATAGTGTAATCAAGGCAAGGACAAAAAAATTTAAAATATTCAAAAAAATAATATGTTTTGATATTTATGAGATGTATACTTCCGAATTTTTACCGTATTAAAATTTAGATAGTCGAATTTTTTCCGTATCGAATCGAATCTGAATTCGAATTCGAACTCGAATTTGGTAACTATGGATTAAGGTAATTGCAACTTTTAATTTTCCTTTATTTTTCTGCAGATTATGGTTTCTGTTTCCTTATATTTCTATTTCTGCATTTTCACCTATGAATTTTCACTGGTTTTAATAGTTATCTTGGATGGGATTGGGCTTCTGTTCGATATTTGTGGGAAATTTTCTGCTTTCATAATAATATAAAGTGTTCTTGTTGGCACTATTGATTCAGGATATGGCAATTTCCGGTATTCAAATAAAAATAAAAAATAAAAAATTCCGCTATTCAAATACTATATTTATCATTATTATTTATGTTCAAAATTACGTTAAATTATTTGTAATAATAATTGCCGATGTTGATCATCCGTAGCAAAGGGTTTTTGAAGTGGAATGTGATCGATTTCAAATACAAACGAGGGTGATAAATGGGTAAGCGGTGATCAATTCGCTACATGTTTTAACTATTTTTGAATTGTATGCGCTGGTACTCTTGTGACCATTGATTAAAAATCTAGCTCCGCTAAACTCCCAATCCTATCATTCCTCTTATGTACTCCTCTGATTAAAGATTTAGAAATGGATCAAAAGATTCCGCTCGTAAAAATCAGCTCTGCTAAAGATGTCGTTACTCTTTCTTTCATGTTATGTTAGAAGATTATAGTTATCATTCCTTTTTCATACTGTCTTAAAGTTTAGGTTAAATTATCTGTTCATTTTCAGTAGAAGTTTAAGTTAAATTAATTGTTATTCTAATGAAACAGTAACAAGCGAATTCTGGTTTGATTGACTCGGATCAGGGATGTTGAGGGTTGATTGTTTCGGATCAGGGATGTTGAGGGTTGTTGTTGAGGATGATGATTTATGTTAGATACAAACTCTAATCAATGGGTATTTAACATTTTAAACATTCATAAGTTTTACATATTGATACCTAGCTATAAATGAAAAATAATAGTGAGATGATCTAAAACAGAAGATATATTCAGAAGTTTCCTAATCCTATAATTGAAATAACAGCCCATGCCGCGTTACAGTATTTTCATGCCTTCCATGGAAATTTAAGCAGGAACGTTACAGTATTTCCATGCCTTCCATGGAAATTTAAGCAGGAAATGAAAAACATAGAAATGAACCTAGCAAGAACTTCAACATTTTCATTCAACATTTTCACGTTCTTTAATAAAGAAATATTTATTGCGCATCCTTTAATAAAACAATGAGCGAGCAAGATTTCTTTTCCGTTGATTCGAAATGGTATTTTAAAGTATTTCGTTAATTGAAACTGTGAGATCATGAGGCAGTGGTAACTTCATGATAGAAGGAGGTTTGGCAAGTGTGGTGTAATTATTTAAAAAAATAAGTGAGTCAGCCAGTATGCTAGTTTGTTCTTGCATATATGACTAATGAAATCGGATTTACTTTTCATTTCTAGAGTATTGTCATGACTTAGATTAAAATTTAGGGTTATGTATTTATGAAAAGGAAAATATCACAAATAAAATTAACTAAAGAGAAATTATTATGAACTTCAATATATAACTTTACACTCTCAAGGCTCCACAAAATTGCTTTTCAAGATTTCTCAACTTTCTCTCACCTCTTTTATTTAAAGATTATAATTTACAAGTCTTCCCTGTCTTCCTAAAATACGTTATTCCTTGAAATAATTATTATTTTAGATTTTTATTTAATTATCGCTAATGATTAGAAGGATGGTAGGGATCTAATCTTCATGGAATTTTCTACAATATTTTTATCAAAACTTTAGATTTATCTCAAAAGTGGTTATGTCATCTTTGTGCTTTTAAATAAATTGATTAATTAAAAAAAATTGTCATATGAACATGAATTACCGTTTTATGGGCATGTGGTATTAGTAAGAGCCTATTTACAAGCAAAAAATCTAAATGATAAAATGTAGGCTAATCTCTATGATTAAGAATATTGTTACATGTTGTTTTTAAATGTGTATATGTTTAACTTATACATTAATTATTTTTATAATTAATAATAGTAATAATTTCAGATTGTAAATGTCTGTGATGCATAATTGTTTAACTAATTCTTCCGGAAATATAACAATATCTTTAGGAGACGAAGCACACTGGGTAATTCGAAACGTGTTGGCCCTCCTAATGATATTGTGATTTTTCGGGAAGAAATAGTTAAATAAAAATTATTATTAAAAATAAAATTATAATTTTATTATCTAATTTTTGTTTATTTTTTTAGATTTTGGAACGTGAGATGTATCATGTAGGTGTTTTGATGTCTATTAACATTTACCAACCATTTAATTTATATGAATATGCTAATTATTATTATTCATTAGAAATTAGAAATTAGAAAATTTTCAAAACCATTATCTTTTGAATCTCTTATCATTAAACTACTTTTTTAGAAGCATTTTTTATTTAGTAAAAATCTCAATTTGCCATCAATTATTTATTTGTGTCATTATATTTTTCTCTTGCATTATAGTACTTTTACATATTATATATTTTACTCCTACATTATAATATTCTTAAATATTATATAAAAAATTATAAAATATATCACAATATTTTATATATAATATACAAATAATTAAACTTAACCGTATTTATAATATGTTTTATTCATTTCAAATTTAAAGCTTACATATGTGTTTCTTATTATTAAATATATGTTTAAAATGATAAATTACATTACTTATTAATGATTATTTATATAAAAAGTAATAGACATAAATACTAAAAAAATCATTAATTTTAGTGTGATTTTTTAATGAGTATTCGAATCTTTTTAAAATTGGATTCTTAATCTTTTAATTGTTTTCTATCTTTATATAGAGAGCCTCTGTAATCATAATCAATCATAGAAAGGGAGAATGAATAAAGATACAAAAATATATTAGCATATAAGTAATTATTTGATGTTTAAGAAAATATAAAAATATATTAGTAATTCAGTGGCTATATGTGGTTCTTTTGTTTCTTGTTTTAACTATTTGGAAGCTGGTACCGTTGTGATAATTGATTAAAGTTGTAGCAATGGAGCAATAGCAATGAACAAGAGACTGTACCTTGCTATGAGTTTAAAGTTAGCTCTTCTAAATATGTTGATCATCTTTCTTTCATTTTATGTTAAAGGCATATAGTTATTATTCATGCTTTGTTCATTTTCTACTAAAGGTGAGGTTAAATTAATTGTTTTGTTAATGACACAATAATACGTAAATTTTGGTTACCTGGACGCGAATGCTTTGCCGTGATCGAAGAGGCCACCTAGGCGCCATGTGGCAGAATAATTGTCGAGCCCAAGCGCCTGCACATGGTTGCCCGCACATGGTCGTCCACACATGGTCGCTCACTCAACGTTAAATGCCCAAGCAAGCCTGTATTAAATTCACACTTCACCACGTTCATTACGAGGTCCTCCTGCTGGAGAGCATTAAGAGCTCTTGATTTCATCACCATGGCTATTAAGCCTGGTACTCGTGCTCATTCAGCCTCCATTGAGCTCTCTCTTATGTTACCTGTGCATGTCGCCCATTCCTCCTTTCGACCCTTGGTTCTTGGCCCTGCTCAACCGTCTATCAGCCTTCCCATGACATTCTAAGGTGGTGGCATCTTCTCTCCTATGATGCCAAGCACTCCCTCCCTGTCCTGCACTTATGTTCCTTCGTGTGTCATGCCAAGGCATCACTGTATGCAGTGTAGAAGAGCTGGAGGTCACAGCCTCCCCTCCAGACCACCTCTATCGCATTCCATGGGTAGGGAATTGAATCTTTCGGTGGGCTGCGAGGAGCTGAGCAAAATTGAACCTGTTAATATTTTAGCCCAATTATCCTTGCAGCTACCTTTCTCCCATCCAGCTTCCTCAAGCATTCGGCCCAAAGAGCGACCACACAACTCGACCAACCTGCCTAAGCCGACCTTTATCCCTCGCAAGATGAAGGCTCTCCCTGTGCAGAGGGCCTCCAGTAGCAACCACTCCACTAGCAGCAATTCAGGTTCTGACGTTGGTAGAATCTCAAACAATGATGCAGGAGATAAGAATGAGGACAACAATCAGCTCACGGCCACCTCCAATTAGCTAGACACATCGGGGTCACCACATCCTCAAGTCACTAGCCATGCGCTAAGAAAGCAGGATGAAGACTCATTATATATTTGCAGGATCAAGGAGGAAGAACCCAACTCCAGCAAGAAGAATGATGGTCCACACTAGCTTCAATTTCAGGGTGCACTTCTCTCTTTCTAGTTTTTTGTAGTGTTCTCTAGTCTAAACATGCTTTGCAAGACTTCTCTCTCAAACTTCAGTTTAAATTTCACTACTATTTATGCTGGTTTCCCATTCTAGGCAGTGTCTATTTTGTGCTACTATTGTACTGGTTTCCCCAGTTGGGGCAGTCCATTTTCTGGTTTCGAACTCTTGATACTTCCTTCTGGAATTGGCTTGCCAAGTCTGGAGGAAGAGATATGTAATATTTTGCTCTGTATAATATAATAGATGTAGTCTAACTTACAAATAAAAAATGTAAATTTTGGTTTGGTTGAATTTCGTCACATGCTGCCATAGACAAGGGTTGTTGCAGCAGATGGTGTATTTTGTTAGATACAAACGCTCATAAATGGGTATGTAATATGTTAAACATTCCTGGGTCTTAGAAATTGATAGCCAAAAATAATGAAAAACACAATTGTTAGATGATATAAAATAGAAAATATAGTCATAATCGAAATAGCATCCAGTGGTATTTACAATATTTCCATGTTTTGCATTGAAATCAAGGTTGTTTATATCAGGAAATGAAAAGCTTAGAAAGTCTTCAGATAAATAGGCACTTACAATATTTATTTTGTGTCTTTTAATAAATAATAAGCCTCCCAACATTATCACATTTATTTGTTTTTAAAGTATTTCCTTGTTATTAAAAGAATGACCCAGCTGATATACTAGTTTTTAATTTTTGTATTGTTATCAATGAAATGGGATCAACCGCACAATGTATTTTCATGATTTACATAAAATCTAGGGTTTTGTATTTATGGAAATGAAAATCTCACAAAAGAAGGAGATAAATATGTAGTAATGAAAGGGGATCAACTGCATAGAACTTCATAGAGTATTTTAATGATTTAAATTAAAATCTAGAGTTGTGTATTTAAGTAAATGAAATGCTCACAAATGAAACTGTGAGATAAATAGATAATAATAATTTTGTAAGATAAATAGGTACTAAAATATGTATGCACAGGAAGTTACTATAAATTTTAGTAATACTAAAGCGAAGTTAGTATGAATTTTAGTATATAAATGTATTTTTTCAAGGCCAGTTAGTATGTGGCTTAGTATATAAATGTATATTTTCAATGTTCAATAATTTTTTTTTCAAGATTTGTTAGCTTTCTCTCACTTCCTTGACTTGACTTGTGGATTTTAATTCACAAATATTCCCTTGAAAGTGATGTTTTTCCCACTTCCTTTTACTTGGTTATTTTAATTCAAAAATATCTTTTATAAAAGTGCATTTCATTTCTAATTAATTTCTTCATAATTACTCATATTAAATTAAAATATTCTTAAAATTCATTATCCTTGGTAATGTTGTTATCAAACTTTAACTTTTTAATTATAGTTTGTTTTTTTAAATTAGAAGGGTTTAGAAGAGTGAATTTCATCTCTAATTAATTTCTTCATAATTAATTATCTTAATTTAAAATATACATAAAATTTATTATCTTTGAAATGATTTTTTTTTTTTTTTAATTACAAATCTTTATTTTAGAATATGTTTATGGAATTTAATTCGATTATTAATAATTATCAAATAGATGGTAAGGAATTAATCTTTGTACAATTTTCTATAATATTCTTAGTATAAATCAAAACTCAAATATTTAGATTTATCTTGAAAGTAGTTATGCCATATTTCTACTTTTAAGTAAATTGACTAATTTTAAAAAATTGTCCCAAGAACGTGTCATATCAAGGTGAATTATTGTTTTGTAGACACATGGTATTAGCAACATTCTATTTACAAGTTAAAAATATAAATGGTATAATGGGGGCTAATCTTTATGGTTATATGCTTTATTAAATGTGTATATGTTTAACTCATACATTAATTTTTTAATTAATAATTATTATTATTTTTTTTTTTAAATTATAATTTCCTCAATGAGTTTTTGTGATTTTTTAATCTTTGTAACGTGAGATGTATGGTGATGAAATTTTTTGATGTTTATTGGCATTTACCAACATTTTAATTTATATTACTGTGGTAGTTATTATTATTGACTATAAATTAGAGAAACTTAAAAACCATTATTTTTTAAATCCCTTATCATTAAACTTCTTTTTCTAAGAAACATTTTTCATTTACTAATAATTTAAATTTTATATATTATGTTCAACCTCCAGTGGTTATCAATTATTGAAGACGATTTTAGATTTTCTAGAGAACATTTGTGCGCGTTTAGAATCCCAACTAGGATCCATCTTATAGATTATAATATTTTTACATATTATATGTATTGCTTCTAAATTTTTGTATTCTAATCTACTATATAAAAATAATTACAAAATAAATTATAATAATTTTAACTAAACTTAAGAGTATTAATAATATATATTTAATATTTCAAATCTAAAACTTTCTCCATTAAATATTTGATAAGTTTTTTAATATTGAATATATATATTTTTAAATAAAAATCTACTCATAATAATTATTTATATAAAAATAAATAAACATAAATATTACAAATAATAATGTTTGTGGATTTTTTTTATAAACACTAGAAACCTTTAAAATTGGTTCCATCATTTTTTACTTATATAAAAAATAATAAACATAAATACTAAAAGCTTCAGTATGTTTTAATATCAACTAGCACTTGGTCAATGGGTAAAAATATTCAAACACTCAATCATGTCATAATTGTTGATGGTTCCTATAATCTAACACATGATCTTTCAGGATTCTTTTCATGTGTGGATCTTTGGACAGAGAAAACATGTTTAGGCCTATCACTTTGTTTAGCCAAGAGCAATGGAGGAACAAATCTATAAGCAACATGTAGCAAAGGAGGGTCTTGCACCAAGAGTTGGTGGTAAGAAACAACTTCATAGGTTCCTGACTACGAGGAAGTTTTAATTCTATTAAATATTGAGGATAATGACAATGTTGCCAATAATTGTGATGAATTGAAAGAGTGAGTCACCCAACTAGAGAATACGGTTGAAGCTCTGGTTAGTTCTAATGTTATTCTTCACCAAAATATTCTATTTTTGTGAAGATATTACTTGAACACCATTACTCAAGTTGGATTGCCAATTTTCAGGAGACTCTTCTCCAGGAGAATGAAGATGAAATATTTTCCAAAGAAGAGAAAAATATGGCATGGGAAAATTGTAAAAATTTCACGGAATCAGAAAATCTCAAGCATTCCATGGAAATCTCTCATATTGAGATGGTCCAAGTAACAAATCAACATGTTGAACAAAACGCTAGAAATTATGACTTGAATTTAGCACAAGCCACATTGTGAAATTTGAGTAAGAGAAATCATGCTAATGACCAAAATTTCAATAATGGTGACAAATCTATAGTACGAAGCATAAATAAAATATCTAATAACATTGTTCATAACATCACAGAGTAGCCATGTTAATGACCAAAATTTCAACATTCGTGACAGAGTTAAGCACAAAGCCTAAATAAAACATATAATAACATATATCATCCTATGGAGCTGAGATTGCACACAGTGACATTGTCCTAGTACAAAATATGACTGGTAAGTGTAATAACGAGAGTTATGAAACTTCCGTACTTTGAAGTGAAGTGAATCTCCCAAGTAAATTTACATGAGGCAATTGTCCTTGTTCTCAAGTGAGTTAATCAGAATAACTAGATTTTCACTTTTTAGCAGACACACTTATTGCATTTATCCAATAATAATGAGCTTCATGGAATACAAAATATAACACAATTAACACATAGAAAATATTAAAAACCTAGAATTTCTAGATTTTATTCTTGTAGCATAAATTATTACATAATATATGCCAAAATTTATGGTTTCCTAGAAGTGTTATATAATATTTTCAATGAAATATTAGTTATATCAAGTGCTCAATCTTACACAAGATATAAAGTTTAAGTTTACAGCAGGTATCAGAGACCATTACAAACTTGCTACTTTCGATTCCTTTGAAACACTTGGTTACTACTATGGTCCACAACTCATAAATAAATTAATTTCTATATAATATTTTGAATGCAATATTTTTTATATAAAGTGCGCAATATTACACCAGATATCAAGTTTAAGTTTGCAGCAGGTATCAGAGACCATTACAAGTTTGCTAATTTGGATTCTGTTGAAACTCTTTGTTACTCCTATGTTCCACAATTCATAAATCAATTTATAAGAAAAATGTTGTAGTGATACACCGCATCTCCAATGTAAATTTATGTAGAAATTCCCATCCATTGGAATTTACCTCTTAAAATAACCACACCATCTAGGCTTGATTCAAGCAAAGTTTGTGTGAAGTCTATAATCTTCCAACAATTTTTCAAAAGAGAAACATCTCTTATGGTTGCATCAAAGTTCTGCAAGACTTCAAATTTGAATAATTGCACTAATATGGTATGTATATACTTATTTCAATACATCAGAAATTAGTCAAGGAAAATGAAATAGACTATATTACAAGAAATACTACCATGAAAAACCCCATTGGTAAAAGAAACCTTTACGTGAATTTATCACATAGAAAAAATTAATCTAACACGGGAAAAAATGAGAAACAACAATTATATTTAATTTTATTGAAGTGATAAACATGACCGAATTAAATATGCCCAATCCTAGTTGTCACAAACCTCATCTTCAATGAAAGCATCATTCATTTTCTAAGAGAAAAAAAAAATACATCCAAATTTCTGAGACACCCATTGAAGGTTCATGTGTTTGAGATAGTCATAGAAACCTATAGGATATGAAAACTCAAAGATAATTCCTTTCATGTTGTATTATGCATCTTATGCTCAGAAATTAATGTTGGAAAATACGTATTCCAATAAGAAACTAAATTGGATGAAATGAAAGTCACACTAAGCATGTTGACCATCTCATTAAACTAGTTTGATATTAGAAGCTCACTATTCTCATTTGTAAATTATATTTACATTTCGATGGGCTTGGTTGAAATTGTTTTAATTTGTACAACTAACATTATTAACTGTCAAAGGTTCAAACCTAGGGTTATGTTGAGTATCTCCATTTACCAACGAAATCAAATCACCTTAAGTTGTATTTAATATTTCGTTGAATTTTATTTTTACATCGAATATCACTCTATCCATCTAATTATATTATGGATGATTTAGATTTTGTTGTTACTATTATACATATTAGTATAATTTAGGTTGACTTGTAAAGATGGGGCAAGCTTTTGACTTTCTTCTTGCAAACAATTAATAGAAATTTCATTATTCAATCATTAGAAGGTTTTACAAAATCTATATTGAGATTATCCATTCAAATTTAAAATAATCAATGTATATTGAAATAAACAAAAAATTTCTCACACAAACACTCATAAATAAATAAAAATTGTATAAAATTTTGACTTCAATCTTGTATGCTACTATTTCCTATCATCCTACCTTAAAGCATTCCCATTGCAACATATGATGCAATTTCTAATTTATATACAAACAATATATTTATTTAACAATTATACAATTTCTTTGTTTAAACATATAATAATAACAATAATATTAATAATAATATATAAAAAGATTAGTAATATTAACAATAATATATAGAGATGAAATAATAATTTTAATATTTAATAATATTAAATATAAAGATTCTTATTTTTATTTAAATAATATATATCATTTAAATATCAATTATGTAGCAGTTACAAATCAACCCAAAAACACAAACAAAGTTGAGAAGTCAAGTCTCCAATTCAACGATGAACTAGTTAAATTGGAATAATTAAATGGCGGGGATTATCTTGGCAGCGAACTAGAACGCAGAGAATCTCAGCGAAATCTGAATCAGATGCAAATGAAAATGCGATGAAAAAAAATAACAATAATTTACTTCGTAAAAAAGAAGGGGGCGGAATGTTACGATACGATAAAAAAAAAAAAAATTAGGCTCATTAAACAAACAGAAAATTAGGATAAATTTTCTTTTAACACAGAAACTCACGATAAATTTTCTTTTAACCTCCTTTAAAAAAACACAAAATTAGGATAAATTTTCTTTTAACCTCATAAAAATGTACAAAATGCGGATAAATTTTATTTTAACCTCATTAAAAAAGCACCAGCTCACAACTTTTAACGTGATAAAAAAAGCACAAACTAACGGTGGTAATTGCATCGGCTGAATTCGTACAAAGTATTTCCGAAGTCGTTCGAACTTAGGGTTTGCGCTAACAGTTCAAAAAAATTTTAAATTCATCCGTTGGATGTGTCTATTTAAAAAAAGCCACTTTAATTTGATTGCCAAAATGTAGATGGATTAGGGTAACAGTGGTGCCAAAACTTTCGTTCTACAAAATTTGTGATGATGAATTGCAACGACTGCTTTGATTTTTTCAAGTCGCAACGAATTGCAACTTTTAATTTTCCTTTTTTTTTTTTTTTCTTAATATGGTGTTTGTTTCCTTATATTTCTGTTTCTGTATTTTCACCTATGAATTTTCACTCGTTTTAATAGTTATCTTTGATGGGATGAGCTTTTGTTCAATATTTGTGAGTTTTTTTATGCTTTCACAATAAGTGTACTTGTTGGCACTATTGTAACTATTGATTTACGATATGGAAATATAGCAAATAATTCGGCTTAGTTTTGAAGTAAAATTAATTTCCACTTAAACCTTTCTCTCTAATACATTCTCAAATATTATATTTATCATTACTATTGGTAACATTCCTAGTTCTATGTTTTTTAATTGACATGCAAATAAGTCCAAAAGAAGAGTGGATACTAATGGAGAATTATAATGTGGATTTATTTAAATAATTATTAATGAAAAATAAATGGAATATTTATGTCTGCACTATGACCAAATGATATTGGACATCATAAGTCTGATCCATGAGGATATGGATAAGGTTAAGGATTTCCCACAACCTTTCAAAAAGCCTTGGAAGGAATAATACTAAATTATATTTAAGAGAAAAAGTCTAAAAAAATTCCCAAATGAAGAGGAAAGTAATTTGGAAGAGGTGAAAAGGTTGGAAAAGTGGAGAAAATAGCTTTAAAGTACCTTATTGAGGGAAACTTAAGTAAAACAGGGAGAAAGCATCCTGAAATTGTTGACGCAAAATTTAGAAACATGCTTGGGGAAAGCATAGGTTAAGTAAGCTACTCCAAAACAAATTGAGGTAGTCTGTTCTTAGAAAGGATCTTAGCTCCGGGGTGAATTTTGGAAATAGAAGAATTCTAAAGTTGGGAGGATTGGTGATAGAAACAAAGTGGTATGCACACCTAACCTAAAAATTTTATTACAGAATGGATTTCAAAAATTTAATTTGGTATTGAGATTGAAATATTAGATGTCATGTTGTGGATATTAAATTCCTTACATTTAACAGAATTTATCAGAAAAATTAATCCTCTAAACTTTGTATAATTGTAGGAATAGAAGCTATTGGGAAATATCAATGAGAATCTCTAAACCGATATTCGTTTAAATCTGAAGATATATCTTATTTCCATAGACCATGTATTTTTATAACTTTAATCTACTTCTGTAATACAAAGTTATATGTACAAGAAAGAAAAATAGTAACTATGAATTTCATCGCTAAAAACTCTAAAGTGAATTTTAATGAATATAAAATTTTAAATTCTACTTAATTACTTTCAAGAAAAAAATAAAATGATTAAGAAAAAACATCTGTATTTTCTATTTTAAGTGAAGGATTCTTCAAAATATACAAGTTTGCAGAATCCAAATAAAATGATAAATAATGGAATTCACATAACCACATTAATGTATCATGAAATGAATCTAGTACACTATACCATTATATACATAATTATGTAGTATCAGTAATACTACTTTCGAAGTAGAAACTATCTAGATATATAAATGTACACTGAGAACCTATACCGTATATAGCATGATATTAATCTATTAACTAGTCATACCAAAACTACAATAATGGTTAACTCACTAGATAGTGAATATAGAAAAATCTACTGGTATATGTAAATTTTGTTACTGAAAGTGTCAAAAGAAATTTATTAAGAATAAATTAAATATAAGTTTATACTTCATATTTTGCAGAAGAGAGTAAATAGAAAAGATACATTTCTATCAAAATAAAATAGTAAATCTGGATCATTACAGGTAGATAAAGTTGCATAAGTGCAATTTATAGTTATTCTAACAAATAATAGATAAAGGTAATTGCAGTAAATAAATGAAAGAAAGTAACAATGCACACTCCTGGGTGATATCTAAGGGATCCTGGTTTTAAGAATTTTAATAAAAACCATAAACATATAACTAATGTAAATCTCTTCAGTACAGTATAGATAAAGAGATCTGTAAAGTACATCTTAAATTCCAATCATATTTAAAATAAGGATTGGAATATTTCAAACATGGAGCAGTGAAAAAATTAAAGTTTATATTTTGGTATAATGAAAGAAAGTAACAATGCACACTCCTGGGTGATATCTAAGGGATCCTGGTTTTAAGAATTTTAATAAAAACCATAAACATATAACTAATGTAAATCTCTTCAGTACAGTATAGATAAAGAGATCTGTAAAGTACATCTTAAATTCCAATCATATTTAAAATAAGGATTGGAATATAGTACATCTTAAATTCCAATCATATTTAAAATAAGGATTGGAATATTTCAAACATGGAGCAGTGAAAAAATTAAAGTTTATATTTTGGTATAATACATATGAAATAATCTCATCCATATATTTTGGTATAATACATATGAAATAATCTCATCCATAATTCAACTGTCTCATAGTTTATAATGAGTTATTTAGAAATGAAAATTAGAGGAAGTCATTAAAAGACTAAATAAAAACGAAACCCCGTGTTGGGTTTTTCCTTGGTGTTGATATACCGACCTGCACATACACAAAAAGTGGGTAAGGATAGAGCAGATGTTGGAGAAGAACTTTGTATGAGAATAGGGTTAAAAATATCAAATCGAAGAAACGAACCTGAAATTGGGATCAAAGAAAATCATGTCAATACAGATAAAAACACAAAGAATTTCGGTAGAAAAATATCGCAAATTTCATAGCCATATCAATTTTATTACCTTATCGGACTCCCGAGACCGAAGTATACATCTATAAATGAAAAGGAAATAAAAATGTTAGGTTTTAATAAATTGTTACTGAAAAAAAAGAGTAGATTCATTTCCTCTTAAATCGATTCACTCATATTCAGAGTTGAATCTCTCAGAGCAAAGTCATAAGTTATCGGTCACCAAAAATATACCGAGATGGGTAAATCAAAGATTGTCTCATGCTGGGGAAGTGAAGTGGGGTAATTCTCTGCAAAACAGAGTTAGGCATAGTGCGTTTTCCTTGTGATGGCAAGCTTAGGACATGTGTTAAGAACCCCATTCCAGCGTAACAATGGAATGAATAATAACACTATTATAATTCCGATTTAAAACAAAACTAGAGATTCACAGGATATTCTGACGAAGGCCTAACCTCCGGGTGTGATGTTTCTGTTCAAACACGTGGCGTTGTTAATAATACGAATAGACAAACACCAAAACCTTGATGTGATATTTGTGATTTCGTTTGACCTTATAAACCCTCCCGACTATGGTTTCAGCAATGGGTATTATGACTGTGCTTTACACGTCATCCATCGTATTAAACTCGGATTGTATGCTGGTTTAAAGGTTTTATGTGCTGATTTAATGTCGCGTTTATTATGCCATCGGTCACGTCCTTGGCGCATTTACTGTGCACCGAGCTTTGTGCTATGCTCTTTCAATGGTGAACAATGGTTTCTCTATGGTTGTTTTTGTCGAACGAGGGTTCGAGAAGAGAGGGTTTCCTTGGCCCTTTGATGGTCTCTGGTTCCTGCAAACACGCTCACAATCTACACGTTCTCTCTGTGGGTAACCTATGTGGGTTACCGAGACTTCTCCAATTCTTTTAATGGTGCTAACTTGTCGGACTGTTGTGGCTATTTCCTGGTAATTTGCTGTTGTTAACTCTTTAATCTCCGTCAGTCTATGGTTGGTTTGCAAACGGCTAACCTTCTTCCTCCATTCATCACCGGTTGTATGTTATTTTTTTATTGAAACCATTTGCAGGTGCGACAGGGTGATAATGTCGAGGGTTCCTCCGGCTTCCGAAAGAGCAACAGGTAACTTACTCTTTCTGATTTCACTTCGCGCCACTGGTTTTCTTAACCCTAACCCCTCGCCTCCTTCGTGTGCTAGTTATGGCTGCTCTAGTGGAAAACCCTGTCGTTCCGTCTCTGCTCCAACTCAAAACCCTGGTAAGGTTCTGCTCAGACTGTGCTTCACTTCTTCGTTTTCCTGTAGGCTTAAATGAATGTTTGTTTCTGGACCACGCTCTGACTCAAATGCTGGTGGTCGTTTCCCATATGCAGGTTTCTCCTGGCGAAACCTCAGTTCGTTCACTCGGCGTTGCAAACCCTCCGGTAGGGTCTCTCCTTTCGAACCTCGTGGTTAACTGTTCTCAAGACTTGTTTCTTTTTCTGCGTTTTCTGTTCCGTGACCAAACTCTGTTGGTGGCAAGTTTTCTAGGTGTACTCTTCTGTCGGTCTGGAAACGTTGTGTCTGTGCGTTTGTTGGCATCTGTGGCAATTTCTGGTTTCAAACCCTGGCTAGGGTTGTATGGTTGTTCTTTTTTTTACGACTGAAGCAGTAATTTCGGGTTTCAAACCCTTATCTAGTCTGTATTTGTTCGCTATACTATTGGACTGAATCGGAATTTTGTTGAACTTAATTTTGAGGTCGACTGATATATAAAATGATTTCTGTAAAGTTTCTTGAATTCAAATGCTTCAGTGTTCAAATGTATAATTCTTACCTATCTCGCTGTAGGTTGCTCCTCCTTTCGCTTGTCTTGATGAACAGAGATATTGATTGCTCCTTGTGACTGCGCCTATGTCACTTTCATTCCTGTGTCCTGTTAATGCATAATGTAAAAGACACAGCTATTTGCTTTCCTCACACACAACACTTTTCTAATCAATTTCAAAAACTAGAAATTTATTTCGTTTGTAATAAAACACCTTCTGTGATTACAAATCATTCAACAGGAAATAAACTACTTCTTCTGAGTTTGAAATGCACATTCATGTATTGCACTTCTGGCAAATTACAATATTGGTTATAGAGTATATCGTTCTTCAATATTCTCTCCTCTCCTTGTAAACAAATCCGAACCCCTACCTATCATTTCTGTTCATTTTTATAACAGTAGGTACAAAAACCGTTTTTCAGTTTTTACGGTTACCCTGTCAACCGAACTTATCCTACCCAATGTATTTTGTTTAAAAGAAAAACCATCACTAACTAATTAAAGAAAAAAATTTTATGCTCCTAGCTATCCAACTGTTACACTAAACTAATAAATAACAAAAAATAACCACAGGCTTAACAACCTGTCCATAAACCTGTAAATAAAAACAATCAAGTGAGACGGTCAACCATCTCCTGTCTCCTCGGAGCTGGATGCTCCTGCATCAGGCTCCCGGGGTGGCAAAAAGTCATGGCTCCGCTCCATGAGATCATCGACTGAGTAGCCTGCCTTTTGTATCTGCGTCGCGTCGAGCCACGAACTGTCCTCAATTGGACGGTTCTTCCACTTGACTAAGTATTGCAGATATTCCTTCCTACGTGTGCGTTTGGCTACCTGTGTGTCGAGAATACGCTCGATCTCAGGGGGCTGTGCCGTAGGCATCTGTCTCATCCAAGAATCCTCCTCAAATTTGGTGTCCCGCGTTGGCCTTCCTGTTGCGTTATCTTCAGGATCAGCAACATAAGGAAATAGATCTGCCACGTTAAAAATTGGTGAAATCCTTATCCCTGGCGGCAACTGCAACTCATATGCGTTTGCAGAAAACTTGCGAATAATCTCGCAAGAGCCAATTTTCTTGAATTTCAACTTGTTATATTCCCGTTTCGGAAACCGTTCTTTGCGCAGGTGTGCAAGGACTTCGTCCCCCACATTAAATTGAACTTTCCGTCTTTTCAAATCTGCCCTCTGCTTATATTTCTGACTGCTGTCCTGCAATTTCAATTTCACTTGTTCATGTAAGTCGCTCATTGCTTGGGCAAAATCTTCCCCATCTGCACTTCGTTTTTCAAGTTTTCCCAAGTCTCGCAGTTCATGCACTCCGCGAGGATGCATGCCATACAAGATTTGGAAAGGACTGTAACCTATGCTGCGATTCGGCGAATCGTTGTACGCGAACTCCGCCTGAGCAAGCACACGGTCCCACATCCGTGAATTTTCTCCTATTAGACTCCGCAGCAGATTCCCCAGACTTTTGTTCACCACTTCAGTCTGCCCGTTCGTCTGAGGGTGGTAAGCAGAGCTGAACTGTAACTCAGTATCAAACTTTTTCCACAAGGTTCGCCAAAAATGCCCGGTGAATTTCACATCCCTGTCGGAAACGATGGATCTGGGTAGACCATGCAGTCTAACGATCTCCGTGAAAAACAAGTGCGCTATGTGAGTAGCATCGCTGGTCTTCCTGCAAGGTATAAAATGTGCCATTTTTGAAAAATGATCCACTACCACCATTACTGAATCGAAACCTCGTTGTGTCTTAGGCAAACCCAAGACAAAGTCTAGGCTGACTGAATCCCATGGTCTGCTTGGGATGGGTAGTGGCATATAAATCCCTGCATTTTGACTGTGACCCTTCGCCAATTGGCACGTTTTGCACCTGCTCACATATCTCTGTACGTCTCGTCGCAACCTTGGCCAAATATAAAAGTTTTCAACCTGTGAAAAAGTTATATCTATACGGAAATTTCCGGCTAGACCTCCACTATGCTTCTCCCGAATAATGTTCTCCCGCATTGAACAGTCGGGAATGCACAACTGTCCTCCCTTGAACAACAATCCCTCCTGTAAATTATAGTCCAACCAGGGACTACTATTTCTTAACAGAGGGTTCTGGCAAGCCTCATAGGCCTCCTTAAAATCGGCATCTGTCTGATACAGATCCCTCAGGTGTTCAAATCCCAGCACCTGCATTGTACTTTCCTGTAAAAGTAAACTCCTCCTACTCAAAGCATCGGCCACCTTGTTGGCTTGCCCGCTGATATGTTCAACACAAAAGTAAAACTCTGCAGATACTCAACCCATTCTGCATGTTTCTGGTTCAGTTTATGCTGCTGCATGATGTACTATAACGCAAAATTATCTGAAAACAAAACGAACTCATTACCCAATAGGTAATGTCTCCAATGCTTTAACGCTTGAACAACTGCGTAGAATTCCTTGTCATAAGTTGAGTACTTCTGTCTGCTCTCATTCAGTTTTTCGCTGAAATATGCAACTGGTCTATCTTCCTGACTAAGTACTACCCCAATGGCTGTACCACTGGCATCACAACGAACTTGGAAAAGTTTGTTGAAGTCAGGCAACCTTAATATCGGCCTTTCTGTGATCTTTCCCTTTAAAGTCTGAAAACTCTTCTCCGCTGCCTCTGTCCAGCGAAAAGGCTGATTTTCCTTCTTGATCGTATCCAACATAGGTGTGCAAATCCCACTGAAATTCCTGATAAATTTCCTATAAAAACTTGCTAGTCCGTGAAAACTTCGGACTTCAAATAAACTCTTTGGGGATGGCCAGCTAACTATAGCTGCAATCTTTTCCGGATCCATCTTCAGCTCGTTTTCTGCTATTACAAACCCCAAATATATTAACTCCTGCTGAAAAAAGGTACACTTCTTCAGATTAATCAGCAGCTTGTTTTGCTGCAACTTCCTCATCACACTTCGAACATGTCTGAAATGTTCTTCTCTGGTTTTGCTGAAAATCAGTATATCATCTAAATAAACAATTACAAACTTCCCAATGAATTCTTTCAGCACTTCATTCATTAGGCGCATAAAAGTACTGGGGGCATTACTTAGCCCAAATGGCATTACCAGCCATTCGTACAGCCCTTCATTCGTCTTGAAAGCTGTTTTCCACTCTTCTCCCTCCCGAATCCGAATCTGGTGGTATCCACTCTTCAAATCAATTTTTGAAAAATAAGCTGCCCCGCTCAAACAGTCCATCATATCATCCATTCTGGGTAATGGAAACCTGTACCGAATAGTAATTTTATTAATGGCCCTTGAATCTGTACACATCCGCCATTCACCTCCCTTCTTTGGAGCTAAAACTGTTGGGACTGCACAGGGGCTCATGCTCTCTCTAATCAGCCCTTTATCCAATAACTCCTGTACCTGTTTCCTAATCTCCTCGTGGTCCTTGGGACTCATGCGATAAGCTGCTTTATTCGGCAAACTAGCTCCTGGTATAAAGTCAATACAGTGACTGATACCTCTCTTGGGGGGCAGTTCATCCGGAAGATCATCCACTATGATGTCTCCGAATTCCTGCAACACATCCTGGATCTCCTCGGGTAAGTCTGAAATCTTTGTGTGCAGTACCATTGTCCTTGGTCTCCGCACAACAGCAAAATTCACATCACTATCTTCAATCTGTTTCAAAAATTCTTTTCCCCCCATCAGCAGTGGTTTTACCCCGCTAGCTTCTATTGTACCTTCCTCTTTGATGGGTACAAGTGTGTGCTTGACTCCATCTTTAACAAGCTTGTAACAGTTCATTCTTCTGTCATGCACTACTTTCCTGTCAAACTACCAGGGCCTCCCTAACAGTATGTGACAGACATCCATTGGCATGACATCGCAGACAATCTTGTCTTTATATCTGCCTATCTGGAACTCCACTTCGCACTGTTCATCAACTAACAGTTGATGTCCTTTCTGCAGCCACGACACTTTGTATGGAGTGGGATGTTTTAGCTTCTTTAATCCCAATTTCTCTACCATTTCCATAGCCACCAAATTGTCAGTGCTCCCGCTTTCAATAATCAGTTTGCAACACTTTCCCTGTGATTTGAAAACTGTCCGGAACAAAGCTTTCCTTTGATCTGGGTCCATAATCTCCTTTGCTGGTTTTAACAACACCTTGTTCAACACCAAGGCTTCCCCTGTCTCTGGTGCATTTTCCACTTCCTGAGGTGGTGCTTCCGCGTCCTCAGGCTGAGCAACATAAGCTCCTCTCCCACCTGCTGGTTCGCCTTCAGGACATTCATACGATTTGTGCCCCCACTTGTGGCACCTGTAGCACTGGACAGTTCCTCTGCCCCGACCATTTCCTCTCCCTCGCTGGGCTAGTCATCCTCCTCTAGTGCTGCTGTCCTTTTCTGCTGCCCCTGCAGTTTTGGAACTGCTGCTCTCCTCATTAGACCCTGTTCCTCTGCCTTTACCGAAAGCCTTCCCTTTTCCTCTGCCAGTTCCACCTCCCCTTCTGGCATTTTGCTTCCTGTTTATTTTTTCCTCTACCTTCAAAGTGAACTGGTATGCTTCATCCAAAGTTCTGGGTGAGAGGATGCCAATTTCATCCAATACTTCCCCTCTCAGTCCATTCACGAATCTAGCTGTTTTCTCTGGGGTATCCTCCATGTACCCTGCCCTCAAATTCAACTTATAGAATTCCTCGGTATATTCCTTGACTGTCATCCCCCGTTGTCTTAAATTCTGTACCTACCTGTACAGCATGATCTGATAGTCCTTGGGAAGAAACTTCTCTTTCAGTTTTGCCTCCATTCGGGCCCACTTCCTTATAGGCTGTTTATGTAGCCTTTTCCTTTCTACCTGAACGCTGTCCCACCATAAGGACGCATGTCCTTTCAGCTTGGTGGCAGCGAATTTCACTTGCTTGTCTTCACTGGTTTCTTCAAACTCAAAGTATTTATTGACTTCACTCAGCCAATCTAATAACACCTCTGCTGACAGACTTCCGTCATAAGTGGAAAGCTCATGCTTTGGCTTATGACTGGACAGTAAAACTGACTTCAACAACCTGAGTTCAGGTGTCACCACTTCGAACTCGTCTTCAGGCTCTGCCGCATCTTCATCACTATCATCTACTGGGTTTCTTCTTCCCCCAGCTTCCACTGCGGCCAATCTTTGATTCAAAATCCGTATCTCTTCTCGCATCCCTTCTTCTGCCACTCTTCGGACTGCTCTCCCTCTACCTCTTCCTCTTCTGCCAACCTCCATTTTCTTGTTCTGTACAAACTTTGCTCCGATACCAAAATGATGAAGGCCTAACCTCCGGGTGTGATGTTTCTGTTCAACCACGTGGCGTTGTTAATAATACGAATAAACAAACACCAAAACCTTGATGTGATATTTGTGATTTCGTTTGACCTTATAAACCCTCCGGACTATGGTTTCAGCAATGGGTATTATGACTGTGCTTTACACGTCATCCATCGTATTAAACTTGGATTGTATGCTGGTTTAAAGGTTTTATGTGCTGATTTAATGTCGCGTTTATTATGCCATCGGTCACGTCCTTGGCGCATTTACTATGCACCGAGCTTTGTGCTATGCTCTTTCAATGGTGAACAGTGGTTTCTCTATGGTTGTTTTTGTCGAACGAGGGTTCGAGAAGAGAGGGTTTCCTCGGCCCTTTGATGGTCTCTGGTTCCTGCAAACACGCTCAAAATCTACGCGTTCTCTCTGTGGGTAACCTCTGTGGGTTACCGAGAGTTCTCCAATTCCTTTAATGGTGCTAACTTGTCAGACTGTTGTGGCTATTTCCTGGTAATTTGCTGTTGTTAACTCTTTAATCTCCATCAGTCTATGGTTGGTTTGCAAACGGCTAACCTTCTTCCTCCATTCGTCACCGGTTGTATGTTATTTTGTTATTGAAACCATTTGCAGGTGTGACAAGGTGATAATGTCAAGGGTTCCTCCGGCTTCCGAAAGAGCAACAGGTAACTTACTCTTTCTGATTTCACTTCGCGCCACTGGTTTTCTTAACCCTAAACCCTCGGCTCCTTCGTGTGCCAGTTATGGCTGCTCCAGTGGAAAACCCTGTCGTTCCGTCTCTGCTCCAACTCAAAACCCTGGTAAGGTTCTGCTCAGACTGTGCTTCACTTCTTCGTTTTCCTGTAGGCTTAAATGAATGTTTGTTTTTGGACCACGCTCTGACTCAAATGCTAGTGGTCGTTTCCCATATGCAGGTTTCTCCTGGCGAAACCTCGGTTCGTTCACTCAGCGTTGCAAACCCTCTGGTAGGGTCTCTCCTTTCGAACCTCGTGGTTAACTGTTCTCAAGACTTGTTTCTTTTTCTGGGTTTTCTATTCCGTGACCAAACTCTGTTGGTGGCAAGTTTTCTGGGTGTACTCTTCTGTCGGTCTGGAAACGCTGTGTCTGTGCGTTTTTTGGCGTCTGTGGCAATTTCTGGTTTCAAACCCTGGCTAGGGTTGTATGGTTGTTCTTTCTTTTACGACTGAAGCAGTAATTTCGGGTTTCAAAACCTTATCTAGTCTGTATTTGTTCGCTATACTATTGGACTGAATCGGAATTTTGTTGAACTTAATTTTGAGGTCGACTGATATATAAAATGATTTCTGTAAAGTTTCTTGAATTCAAATGCTTCAGTGTTCGAATGTATAATTCTTACCTGTCTCGCTGTAGGTTGCTCCTCCTTTCGCTTGTCTTGATGAACAGAGATATTGATTACTCCTTGTGACTGCGCCTGTGTCACTTTCGTTCCTGTGTCCTGTTAATGCATAATGTAAAAGACAAAGCTATTTGCTTCACCCATAATGGTAGACAGGAATTGAAACGAGAATTACTTCACCCATAATGGAAGTATCCTGGTCTGTATGTAAACAGAGAAACACAAAAATACATTGACATTTATATAGCTGCTAAAATGGTACCTCTTAATAAAGCGAAACTTATTATAGATAAAAAAATAGATCAAAAGAATTTAATTGACTTGGAAGAGAAGTTCCATAGCACACAGAGGTTACTACATAAACGTTTAACTGAGGCGCTACCTATCTATACAGAGATGGAAAAAACAAAATAGAACTAGAGAAGATACGAGAATATCGTTCAATACTTACCAATCGATTCTAGAAGCGATAGCCAGGTTGTTGACCTGTAAGAGAATGGAATGATTTTGTGAATAATACACCAGAGCAGTCTTCGTATGGCAATGAACAGAGAAGTCATAACCATGAAAAACTATCTTAATAGCCACCACGAATTCAAAAACCATAATGAAATCCTACCATACAGATGGCAACCATCTAAGAATTCATCCTCGGATCGAAGATATGCTAGTTGGAAAGGACAAGTAGATATATGTATGTACATGCCAAATTTACCCTAAAGATTGAAAACATTAATGTGAGATCAAATCAGTAAAATGATATTGACACTTCGTAAGTTTTGTGGCTCGAGGAAATGAAACGTGAAATGAGTTGGTAGCTATGGTACCAACGTGGAGAAACAATACAAGATAACCATTAAATTTCAATAGCCATTCAAAAATCGTGGTCAGAATACACCGTAGTTCGAAAGAAATAAGGGTATGTTAATTAAGTTTGGGATATAAAGAAAATATGAACCCTTTTTAGTTATATATTTATATATATATGAGATTTGTTTATGGTATAAAATAAAAATCTATATATATAATAATATAGAAAGATATGTATAACTATAAGTATAGTTAGGTGTAATGGTACATAATTAAAGGAATTAAAATCTATCTATATATCTAGATATAAATAAAGGTAAGGAAATATAAAAGATTGGTAAAATATGTAAGTAGAAAGCCATCACATGATATCAAACTATAAGGCAGATTAGAGCCATAATCTGCTTAATAAATTATAAAAATATTGATGTTATGAAATAACAGAAATTCAACAGGTGATTATGATAACATTTATAAAAAAAAAAAAAAAAAGAGGGTGTAAGTAAGAGATGTCGCACTATTTATGTTGAAAATTACGTTCAATTAACTGTTATGTTCAGGAAATAATAATTGTCGATGTTGATCATCTGTTGCAAAGGGTTTTTGAAGTGGAATGTGATCGAATTTAAATACAAAAAATGGTGATAAATGAGTACGCGGTGATCAATTCGCCACATGTTTTAACTATTTTTAAACTATTTTTGAAGTGTATGCCCTGGTACTCGTCCGACAATTGATTAAAAATCTAGCTCTGCTAGACTCCCGATCCTATCATTCCTCTTTTGTACTCCTGTGATTAAAGATTTAGTAATGGATCTAAAGATTTCCCCTGTAACTAAAGATGTTGTTACTCTTTATTTCATGTTATGTTAAAAGATTATAGTTATCACTCCTTTTTCATACTCTCTTCAAGTTTAGGTTAAATTATCTGTTCATTTTCAATCACATTAAATTAATTGTCATTTTAGTGAAATAGTAACAAGCGAATTCTGGTTTGGTTGACTCAGATGACAGATGTTAAGGGTTGATTGTGGAGGATGATGATTTATTTTAGATAGAAACTCTAATAAATGGGTATTTTAGATTTTAAACATTCGTGAGTTTTACAAATTGATAGCGAGCTATAAAAGAAAAATAATAGTGAGGTGATCTAAAACACAAAATACACTCAGAATTTTCGTAGTCTTATAAGTGAAATAATAGCCCATTCCGTGTTACAGGATTTCCATGCCTTCCATAAAAATTTAATCCTATAAGTGAAATAATAGCCCATGCCGCATCACAGGATTTCCATGCCTTCCATCAAAATTTAAGCAGGAACGTTACAGTATTTCCATGCCTTCCATGGAAATTTAACCAGGAAATGAAAAACATAGAAATGAACCTAGCCAGAACTTCAACATTTTCGCGTCCTTTAATAAAGTAATATTTATTTCGCATCCTTTAATAAAACAATGAGCGAGCCAGATTTCTTTACCTTACATTCTAAACGGCATTTTAAAGTATTTCGTTAATTTAGATTAAAATCTAAGATTGTGGATGGGAGAAATGAAGCTGTGAGATCATGAGGTTCATGATAGTACGAGGTTTGGCCAGCGTGGGGTAATTATTAAAAAAAAATGAGTTAGCCAGTATGCTAATTTGTTATTTCATTTATGAGTAATGAAATCGGATTTACCTCATAAATCGGATTTACCTTTCATTTATAGAGTATTTTGATGACTTAGATTAAAATTTAGAAATATGTATTTAAGGAAAAGAAAATATCACAAATAAAATTAACCGAAGAAAATTGATTATGAGCTTCAATATATAACTTTACACTCGAAAGGCTCCACAAAATTGTTTTGCAAGATTTTTGAACTTTCTCTCACCTCCTCTATTTAAACATTATAATTCAAAAGTCTTCCATGTCCATGATTTTGAGACCTTCTTCCTTCTATTTGGTTATTTGAATTCAAAAAAGTTTTTTATAAGAGTACATTTTCTTTTTAATTAATTTCCTGGCCATTAATTTTTTTAACTTAAAAGATACTTAAAATAAATTATTCCTTGAAATACTTGTTATTTTAGATTTTTATTTAATTATCACTATTGATTAGGAGGATGGTAGAGATCTAATGTTCATGGAATTTTCTACAATATTTTTAGTGGTAGAGTCACTTATCAAAACTTTAGATTTATCTCAAAAGTGGTTATGTCATCTTTGTGCTTTTAAATAAATTGATTAATTAAAAAAAATTGTCATATGAACATGAATTACGGTTTTATGGACATGTGGTATTAGTAAGAGCCAATTTACAAGTAAAAAATCTAAATGATAAAATAGAGGCTAATCTCTATGATTAAGAATATTGTTACATGTTGTTTTTAAATATGTATATGTTTAACTCAGACATTAATTCTTTTTATAATTAGTAATAATAATAATTACATATTGTAAACTTGGGTGATCCATAATTGTTTAACTAATTCTTCCTGAAAAATAACAATATCATGAGGAGATGGGTTACACTAGGTAGTTCGAAACGTGTTGGCCCTCCTAATGATATTGTGATGTTTTGGGAAGAATTAGTTAAATAAAAAGTATTATTAAAAATAAAATTATAATTTTATTATCTAATTTTTGTTTATTTTTTTAATTTTGGGAATGTGAGATGTATCATGTAGGTGTTTTGATGTCTATTAACATTTACCAACCATTTAATTTATATGAATATGTTAATTATTATTATTGATTAGAAAGTAGAAATTTTTCAAAACCATTATCTTTTGAATCTCTTATCATTAACGTGCTTTTTTAGAAGCATTTTCATTTACTAAAAATTCCAATTTGCAATCAATTATGTGTGTCATTATATTTTTCTCTTTTATTATAGTATTTTTACATATTATATATTTTACTCCTACATTATAATATTTTTAAATATTATATAAAAAATTATAAAATATATCACAATATTTTATATATAATATACAAATAATTAAACTTAAGGGCATTGATAATATCTTTTAATCATTTCAAATTTAAAGCTTACCCATTAAATATTAAATATTATATGTGTTTCTTATTATTAAATATATGTTTAAAATGATAAATTACATTACTTATTAATGATTAGAGGAAGCAGGATGTGCTGGCATGATATTAGCTGGGATAGTCATCATCCTTCTTCTCTATTAAAACTCTTAAGGATTTCTGCTCTACCATGGGTATGTCTGTTAACACTAACAAAAAAAAAGAAGTTATGATTATCAAATCCAAGAATGATACTTCCGCTAATTTTATGTATGACAATAGTAACTTGGAGGAAGTGTCTTCTTACAAGTACCTAGGAATTGATATTCATCACAAGCTCAACCGGAACTATAGCATTCAGAAAAGGATAAATGGGGGGTGGAAAGCTTACTTTGGTCTTGAAAATAATTGTAAAACAACAAACCTTGTAATGTGGGATAGAAAGAAGTTCCTCTTTGAAACTTTAGTCAGTCCTATAATTTTATATGGATGTGAAGTTTGGGGTTGCAACATCTCTAGAGAATCTTGGAGAAATATTGAGCAAATCCAGAAGTTTTTTATAACTTATAACCTTAAAATTAAAATAAATACACCCTATCCTATTCTCCTGATAGAAGTGGGTCTTTCTCCTATCGAGAGCCTAGCTATGACTCGGCTTCTGTTGTACAAACACAAACTCAATAGCATAGGAGACCATAGACTTCCTAAGGTAGCTTTAAATTCTAGCCAAAAATACCTAATGCTTAAATGAGGTTGGTATAAAGACACCAGGGCCCAGTTAAACCATTGGGAGATTGACGAGAATGTTGCATTGTAAAACATTAATAACATTAAAAAAATTGTTACTTTTAAGTTCAAAGAAAACATGTGGTGTGAGAAAGATCTAGCAGCTAAAAGAAAATTAAGATATTATACGGAGGTAATCTACCCCACCCTAGAAGATCAAAAGTATCTCTTTGTTTTAACTAGCTCAAAGAATAAAATTAATATAGCCAAGATTAGAATGAAGTCTTAAGAGCTCCATAGTGAAATAGGTCATTGGACAGTTCCTAAAATACCATGGATGGAAAGGATCTTCCATCTCTGTGAGAATATGAACATCAAGGATGAAAATCACTTCCTCTTAGAGTGCCCTGAGTACAACCACACTAGAGCTCAATTTCATCATCTTTTTTACAATACTGACCTTCCTAGCCTTTTAAGATGTCAAAATTATAGTGAGCTCGGGAGGTTTCTCTCCAAGCTTTTTGAGCATAGGAATAAAATCTTAAATAAAACTAAATAACTCTTTTCTTTAGCTCTGATAGACCAAAGATTGGTTTGAGTGGACGTTAACCATCATCATCATCATCATCATCATAAAAATTAATATACATAAATACTAAAAAAATCATTAATTTTAGTGTTCTTTTTTAATAAGCATTCGAATATTTTTAAAATTAGATTCTTAATTTTTTAATTGTTTTCTATACTTATATAGAGAGCCTATGTAATCGTAATCAATCGTAGAAAGGGATAATGAATAAAGATACATAAATATATTACCATATAAGTAATTATTCAATGTTTAAGAAAATATAAAAATATATTAGTAATTTATATAAATAATTATTTAATTTTCTCATAAATGTTGATAAAGAAAGTAGTTCAATGCTTATGATTGGATAAACTTAATCATTTTAAATATGATTTATTTTAAATATAAACTACTGTGATGTGGTACTTGAAACTAATTCACTCACTATATGTGGTGTTTTCTCTCCTATTTTAACTATTTTGAATATGGTACTGTTGTGATAATGATTATAGATCTAGTAATGGAGAAAAAGACCCCTTGCTGCCGTCATGCAAAATTCAGCTCTGCTAAATATCTGGATCACCTTTCTTCCATGCTATGTTAAATGAGTATAGTTATAGTTGATTTAAATACAAATGACTGTGATGTAGTACTTGAAACTAATTCAGTGGCTATATGTGATTCTTTTTTTTCTTATTTTAACTATTTGGAGGTTGGTACTGTTGTGATAATTAATTAAAGTTGTAGTAGTGGAGCAATAACAATGGAACAAGAGATTGCACCTTGCTATGAGTTTAAAGTCAGCTCTTCTAAATATGTCGATTCTCTTTCTTTCATGTTATGTCAAAGGTGTATATTTATTATTCATGCTCTGTTCATTTTTTGCTGAAGGTGAGGCTAAATTAATTTCCTTGTTAATGAAACAATAATACGTAAATTTTGGTTACCTAGATGCGGGTTCTTTGCCGTGATCGGAGGGGCCACCTCGGCACCATGTGGTGAGACAAGTGTCCAGCCCACGCGCCTACACATGGTTTCCCACTCAACATTAAATGCCTGAGAAAGCCTGTCTTAAATTCACACTTCGCCACCTTCATTACGAGGTCCTCCTGGTGTAGAGAATTAGGAGCTCTCGATTCTGTCACCATGGATATTAAGCCTGATGCCTGCACTCATTCGGCCTCCATTCAGCTCTCCCTTCCGTTATCTGTGCATGCCTCTTTTTCCCCCTTTTGACCCTTGGTTCTTGGCCCTGCTTAGCCCTGTCTCAGCCTTCCCACAACATTCTCAAGTGGTGGCATCTGCTATCCTCTATTGCCGAGTGCTCCCTCCCTATCCTGCACTTATGTTCCTTCACGTGTCATGCCAAGGCATTACCTTATGTGGTGTAGAAGAGCTGGAGGCCACGACCTCCCGTCCAGACCACCTCTATCGCACACAATAGGCATGGAACTCAATCTTTCGGTGGCCTGGGATGAGCCGAGAAGACTCGACCCTGTTAATATTTCAGCCCAATTATCCTTGCAACTACCTATGTCCCCTCCGGCTTCCTCAAGCATTCAGCCCAAAGAGCAATCGCGCAAGTCGACCATATTTCCTGAGCTGGCCTTTATCCCTTGCAAGATGAAGGCTTTCCCTCTATAGAGAGCCTCCAGTAGCAGCCACTCCACCAGCAGCAATTTGGGTTCCGACGATGGTAA
Organism: Pinus albicaulis; assembly: GCA_034641835.2. Taxonomy (NCBI): domain Eukaryota; kingdom Viridiplantae; phylum Streptophyta; class Pinopsida; order Pinales; family Pinaceae; genus Pinus; species Pinus albicaulis. Next base: position 1,127,879,496 of record CM076574.1, read on the forward strand.
AAGCTCAAACAGCGTCGCAGCAGATAAGAATGGGGACAGCAATCAGCTCTCGGCCACCTCCAATTAGCCAGACACTTTGGGATCGCCACATCCTCAGGTCACTATCCATGTGCTGAGAAAGGAGGATGAAGACTCATTCTATGCTTGCAGGATTGAGGAGGAATAACCCAACTCCAGCAAGAAGAATGATGGTCCACACTAGTGTCAATTGCATGGTGCGGTTTTCTCTTTCTAGTTTTTTTGTAGCATTCTCTAGTCTAAACATGCTTTGGAAGACTTCTCTCTCAAAATTCAATTTAAATTTTGCTACTGTGTATGTTGGTTTCCCATTCTGGGCAGCGTCTATTTTGTGCTACTAGTGGACTGGTTTCCCTAGCTGGGGTAGTTCGTTTTCTGGTTTCAAACTCTTGATACTTCCTTCTAGAATTGGCTTGCCATGTTTGGAGGAAGATATATGTAATATTTTTCACCGTATAAAATAATATATGTTGTCTAACTTAGAAAATAAAAACGTAAATTTTGGTTTGGTTGAATTTCATCACATGTTGCCATAGAAAAGGGTTGTTACAACGGATGGTGATTTATTTAGATACAAACACTCATAAATGGGCATGCAATATTTTAAACATTCCTGGGTCTTAAAAATTGATAGCCATCAATAATGAAAAACACAATTGTTAGATTATATAAAATAGAAAATATACTCATAATCGAAATAGCATCTAATGAGCTTTACAATGTTTCCATGATTTGCATTGAAATCAAGGTTGTTGATATTGGGAAATGAAAATCTAAGAAAGTCTTAAGATAAATAGGAAGTTAAAATATTTATTTTGTGTATTTTAATTAATAATAAGCCTTCCAAAATTATCATATTTATTTTATTTTAAAGTATTTCCTTGTTATTAAAAGAATGAGCCAGCTAATATACTAGTTTTTATTTTTTATATTGTTATCAATGAAATGGGATCAATTGCAGAGTGTATTTTCATGATTGACATAAAATCTGGGGTTGTGTATTTAAGGAAATGAATATCTCACAAAATAAAGGAGATAAATATATCGTAATGAAATGGGATCAACTGCATAGAACTTCATAGAGTATTTTCATGAATTAAATTAAAATCTAGAGTTGTATATTTAAGTAAATGAAAAGCTCACAAATGAAACTGTGAGATAAATAGATAGTAATAACTTTGTAAGATAAATAAGTAGTAAAATATTTATGCACATGAAGTTAGTATAAATTTAAGTAATATTAAAGTAAATTTAGTATGAAGTTTAGTATATAAATGTATTTTTTCAAGGCATGTTAGTATTTGGCTTCATATATAAATGTATATTTCCAATGCTCAATAAAATTGTTTTTCAAGATTTCTTGGCTTTCTCTCACTTCTTTGACTTCACTTGAGGATTTTAATTCAGAAATATTCCCTTGAAATTGATGTTTTTCCGACTTCCTCTTACTTGGTTATTTTAATTAAAAAATCTCTTTTATAAAAGTGCATTTCATTTCTAATTAATTTCTTCATAATTACTCACCTTAAATTAAAATATTCTTAAAATTCATTATGCTTGGTAATATTTTTATCAAAATTTAAATTTTTAATTATAGTTTGTTTTTTTTTTAATTAGAAGGGTTTAGAAGAGTGCATTTCATCTCTAATTAATTTTTTCATAATTAATTATCTTAATTTCAAATATACAGAAAATTCATTATCTTCAAAATGATTTTTTTTTAATTACAAATCTTTATTTTAGAATATGTTTTTGGAATTTAATTTGATTATTAATAATTATCAAATAGATGGTAAGTATTTAATCTTTGTATAATTTTCTAATATTCTTAGCAATCACAGATCAAAAATTTAGATTCATCTTGAAAGTAGTTATGTTATATCTCTACTTTCAAGTAAATTAACTAATTTTAAAAAATTGTCTCAAGAATGTGTCATATCAACGTGAATTATTGTTTTTTAGTCAGATGATAGTCTATTTACAAGTTCAAAATATAAATGGTATAATGGGGGCTAATATCTATGGTTGTATGCTTTATTAAATGTGTAAATTTTTAACTCGTACATTAAATTTTTAATTAATAATTATTATTATTCTCTAAAAATATATATATAATTTCCTCAATGAGTTTTTATGATTTTTTAATCTTGGTAATGTGAGATGTATCATGATGTAAATTTTTGATGTTTATTGGCATCTACCAACATCTTAATTTATATTACTGTTGTAGTTATTATTATTGACCATAAATTAGAGAAACTTAAAAACCATTATTTTTTAAATCCCTCATCATTAAACTTCTTTTTCTAAGAAACATTTTTAATTTACTAATAATTTCAATTTTATATATTATTTTCAACCTCCTGTGGCTATCAATCATTGAAGAGGATTTTGGATTTTCCAGTGTTAGAGAACATTTGTGGATGTTTAGAATCGCAACTAGGATCCATCTATTTTTACATATTATATGTATTGCGCCTAAATTTTTGTATTCCTATCTATTGTATAAAAATAAGTACAAAGTAAATCATAATAATTTTAACTAAACCTAAGAGTATTAACAATATATATTTAATATTTGAAATCTAAAATTTTCTCCATTAAATATTTATAAACATAAATATTACAAATAATAATCTTTGTGGATTTTTTTTATGAACACTAGAAACTTTTAAAATTGTATCCTTCATTTTTTTTATATATAAAAAATAATAAACATAAATACTAAAAGCTCTATTGTGTCTTAATATCAACTAGCACTTGGTCATTGGGTAAAAATATTCCAACACTCAATCATGTGATAATTGTTGATGGTTCTTGTCATCCAACACATGATCTTTGAGGATTCTTTTCATGTGTGGACCTTTGGACATACAAAGCATGTTTAGGCCTATCACTTGGGTTTGCAAGGAATAATGGAGGAAAAAATATATAAGAAACATGTAGCAAAGTAGGGTCTTGCACCAAGAGTTTAAAGAGTGACTCACCCAACTAGAGAATACGATTGAAGCTCTAGTTAGTTCTAATGTTATGCTTCACCAACATATTCTCCTTTTATGAAGATATTACTTGAACACCATTACTCAAGTTGGATTGCCAATTTTCAGGAGACTCTTCTCCATGAGAATGAAGATGAAATACTTTCCAAAAAAGAGAAGAATATGGCATGGAAAAATAGGGAAAATTTCACAGAAACGGAAAATCTCAAGCATTCCATGGAAATCTTTCATGTTGAGATGGTAAAAGTTGAACAAAATGATGGAAATTATGACTTGAATTTAGGACAAGCCACAGTGTGAAATTTGAGTAAGAGAAATCATGCTAATGACCAAATTTTCAATAATGGTGAAAAATTTATAGTACAAAGCATAAATAAAAAATCTAATAACATTGTTCACAACGTCACAGTTGAGTAACAGGAGCCATGTTAATAACCAAAATTTCAACGCTGGTGACATAGTTATATTACAATGCCTAAATAAAAAATATAATAACATATATCATTCTATGGAGTTGAGATTGCACATAATGACATTGTCCTATTACAAAATATGACTGGTAAATGTAATAACGAGAGTATGAAAATCCCCTACTTTGAAGTGAAGTGAATCTCCCGAGTAAATTTACATCTGGTGACTGTCCTTGTTCTCAAGTGAGTTAATCAAAATAATTAGATTTTCATGATTCAGGAGACACACGTATTGCATTAACTCAATAATAATGAGCTTCATGTAATATAAAATATAACACAATTAACACAGAGAAAATATTGAAAACCTACAATTTCCAATTTTTATTCTTGTAGCATGAATTATTAAATAATATATGCCAGAAGTTGTGGTTTCCTCAAAAGTGTTATTGTAACATACCCCGATAACCTCGCAGGAAAAATGCATGGAGTTAGGACTTTTTTTCAACATTTACGAATGTGTAACCTTATAAATTTCTTTATATATTTCTGCATTAACCATTTAAATACCCATTATCATCACTTAGAGAAATATTTAGCAAATATCATAGTGAGTTACACAACCATTAATTGTTCTTGTTGTAGCATATTAACTTAAATTTCCTGCTATAACTATGCATCGATCCCATGATCATTTTAATTCAATTAGTAGATCGCCTAATTGATAATATCAACGTCATATCATGAAAGAAATTAACATAATCAAAACGACACAATTAACAATCACATAAATAGACACCGATATACCCTAGAAACCCCGTAGGGTGAAAACTAGCAAACGTTTAATTTTATTATTAAACGCTCGTGAGGGTTGTCACCCCTCACTCAATGGTTATAAGGGAGTCCATCCCTTGACCATTGTAATAAAATTTACATATAAAAATAATCTTAAACGAAACATAACTAGCTATAAGTTATTACAATCTTAATGATACCATTTACCCACGAATCATCAATCTCTGTCTTTGTATTCAGACTGTTTCCTTCAGGGGATCATTGTGCAATTGGAACTACTAAACCTGCATGGACTAACAACTCTTTATCTTCCACAATGTTAAACTTTAAATTTCCTTTTCTCAAGTCATCCTTCTTTCCTGCCATTTCTGTCGTCAGCACACTTGATATCATGATTAGATAAAATATTAATAAACCAATAATCAATCTCTATTTTTGACACTTCAACAAATATTTGTATGCATTTATAAAACATAACCACATTGACATTAGTTTCCTTATTTAACATCATTTCACATGCATTAGTAACAAATAAATCAATATCAAGCATCCTCTTTCCACCAAACACTAATAAAATCTTGCATGCATTTTCCTATTATTTTCAAAAGAAAGCTAACATACTATATAATAATACTGTGCATGCAAATGCATAACAATATTTTCAAGATAACTATCCCAACAAGCAATTTCTCTTTTTGCCTACTCGTATGTTTTCTTTTCAATATGGATTAATGCAATAGATGTTATACTTACGCATGTGAATACATGTTCTTTACCAAAAACATATTTTCCACCCAAGATCTATTCATAATGGTTACTATGTATAACAATGCCAACTCTATTTCAAACAAAGTTAACATACAAGTTATAGTTTTGTGCATGCAATAACATATCATGTTCTTCCTGCATGTAAAACATATATTTCTTTCCAAAAGAAACCAAAGAAATATTTCATGGAAAAATAAACACATTTCTTTTCCAAGGGTCAAACGCATACCACTTATCATTTCATGCATGCAAAGTGACATTTCCCTCTCATCCAAAAGATATAACCAGTAACTATGCATAATATTCTCCCAAGATAAAGTTAATACCATAGCTAATCCCTTTAGGTCGGACAAATACATATTATTTTTCCCAAAAGAAGGCTAACACAATAAATATTATGTGATTGCATCTTCCTTTTCTCTAGAAATCTAATACTCAAAAATATATTTTTCCCATGCATGCAAGCATATATGATTCTCTAAATAATCTTACATAATAAAGCATGTGATTACTCTTTTTCCTCTCTAAGAATCTAATCCAATAATGCATACAAGGATATATTTTTATCTTCTATTCATTTTGAAGAGTTTTAACACAATAATTATTTCCTTGCATACAATTATGAAATGTTCCAAATGGGAAAATATAGGCTCAGTAGGGAATATCTTAAGATATTCCACTATGGAATCATAGCAATATGGAATTACACCAATAGATCTAAACCAGAGATAGACTGGTAGGGCATTTACTAGATGCATCACCTTCACAAGGAAGGGTGAAATCCAGAGGCTTCCTGGCCCATTCCAGACTCTGTCTATAGAAGAATGGTGGAACACAACAAGTGTGGGAATGACACACTCATCTTAGAGTTTTCTACTCTTAGGAACCTTAGATCTATAGATCTAAACAATGGATCCAAAAGAGAAGTAAAAACCAACCAAGGAAGAAGCGTTAAATTCCACTCTCAGGAAAATCTGCAATAGGCTCAAGGAGGACATTGTATAAGCAAGCCAGTGTGAAAATAATGTAGAACAGGGTTGGGTTCCCTTATTTTAGGTTGTGTCAGACCTCAAGAAAAGTTTCAGCAAAAATAAATGAGTTTAGAGGTTTTAACAGATCTCCCACAATCAACACTAGCTAAAAATCAGCTAAAGGAGAGAGTTGGTAAATAGAGAAACCGTCCTTTAGAAATTGCGCAGTTTCTACTGGAAGACACTAGAAATTAGCCATTAGACTCATGTTATAGTATGGCATCAAGAAATCAGATCTATAATCAAGTTCCTTTGTAGAAGCACTGGATTTACTTGAAGCAAGAGCAAGAATCCTTCAAAAATAATAGCAGAAACAATTGGAAAAGCTGCAGAAAGACTTGACAACATTTTATATGAGGAGCTTCAGCTGATGTAGGTTAATATTCAGATCTACAACTGACATATGGCTGAAACATCAGATCCATACCAGATCTGGAACTACTCAGCCTTCTAAACAAGACCCCCCTGGGGTTTTATCAAAATAATGCATAAATAAGTGTAGATCTAGCTTTTAATACATTGAAAATTTTTATTGCAAATAAATTCAATCATTATATAATCATGGTCCATATGCAAACAAAGATATGTTCAAAGGATATGGTTACTCATCTCTTGATGCATGCTTGAAATACTCTCTTCCTCTTCCTGGGCTCCATTCTCCATGTATTCTCCCATTTTCCTCTTCTATTTCTCTCATGGGATTATAATAAAAAATAGAATTAATTAAAATGGAATAGATTTTATAAATCATAAAAGTATTCCAATTTTTTTCTAAATCATAAAAGAATTCCATATTTTCTAATTCATAAAAGCATTCAAGCTTTTCTAAATCCTAAAAGTATTCCAGCTTTTTCTAAATCATAAAATAATTCCATATTTTCTAAATCATAAAAGCATTCCAGCTTTTCTAAATCACAAAAGCAAATCCATAAAGCCTCCATAAATCTGATTTTTCCTAAATCAGAAAAGCATTCCATAAATCCCTCATGCTTTTATTTTTAAAGGTAGATTTTCTTTTTCCTTATGAAAAAAATATCACTTATCCATACTTTTTCCAAATCTATTACTCATTATTTCTAAAACTCATAAAATATACCAACTTGGAAATATAATTTATTTCCATGGAAGAATATAAATTATTATAAATAAAATAATTAAGAAATAATTCTTCCAATATTCTTATAATCAATAATTACAAGAATATTCTTCATTTAATATCAATATAATAATTAATAATAATTAATTATTTAATAACCCTCATTTTATGAGAGTTTTTATGGTGGCTTATGCGAGGGATATTACAAACTCCCCCCCTTAAAGAGAACATCGTCCTCGATGTTCTTCTCTTGTTGGAACATTAACCTTTAATTTTCATTTCCAATTATTTAGGAAATGTAAAATAATACCTAAATCCTAATACTTTCATAAAAACTCAGGGAGCACTTAGCGCTTTAATCATCAAAATGATAAGAAAACTCTATCAAGTGCACATTGCATTTTATTTAGGAGTTACACTATTCTTTCTCTCCCACTAGTGTTTTTGCAAATTATTGTCTTTCTCTCCCACAATAATTTCAATCCAATTCAAACTCATGGTATTTATCTCCAACCATTTCCTTTGCAAATTACTGTCTTTCTCTCCCACAGTAATTTCATTCAAATTCAAACTCATGTCATTAATCTCCAGCCATGTTCCTCTCATATGTTAGGAATTTAAAGTTCAAGAAATCATTATTTTATCTAACATGAGTTATTTCAGTCGCCTATATATTTCAATTAATAAATTTCACATTCATACTTTTATCAAGTCTTTAATTTCTCTTTGGTAATTACAGACACTCTTGGTATTATAAATATTCTCATGAGAAATTTTGGCTTAACCTCAATTCCTATCAGTCAACCCAGTCGACTGATATTTATATGTGTATATAAACATATACTCATTTGTATTTCGCAGATCTGTTTTTCAGAGTTTTGTCCAACTCTAACAGATCGATATGTCCCTTTCTCTAACTTTTTCAGTTAGCAAGCTTTATAGACTTTCTAACCTCTATAATTATAAAATTTCAGCATCTATGTATAGATATCTACATATACATCTATCTATATTCAGTTAACCTTCTTTGCTTCAACTACTTTTACAGCAATTTATATTGAAAGTGGATAGACGCTCTTTTCCCAGTATTTTAAATATGTTTACAATCTTCCTTTACCCATACTTTTACCACATATAACAATAGGGCTATTCTCTTATGTTATTGTTAAGATTATTCAGCATACTTGTAATTCTGGTGCATATTACAACTCTTCCCTTGGACTGTACTTGCTGTTCCTGTTTACCGTTTTGTTAAAAATTTCGGTTTATACACACAGCAAGCTACACCGGTACATTTGTTATTAGATTTTACATTCAGGAAATCTATCATCTCTAACTTTATTACTACAGGGTACTTATCCCCGGAATCCAACCATTTGTCCCTGCTATTAACCTATGGATTTTCAGCTAATAGCTCTAATTTGCAATTGCATGAGGTATTGAACAAACAGTCAATCTAAACTTTGCATAAGAAATCATAACATAATGATTCATATAAACTTTGCATAAGAAATCATAACATAACAATTAATATAACCTTATATAAAAATTCATAGATAAATCTCCAAATTTATGTATGCATACCGATACTATGACCATTCCTCCCAACCTTAGAGTTCGTCTATCTCCAGAACTCACCCCCGGCTGAGATCCTCCAAGAACAGACTAACCTCAATCTGTTCTGGAGAAGCTTATTTAAGCTATGCTCTCCCCAAAGCCTGTTTCCAATTCTGCGTCCAGAATTTCAGGATGCTTTTATTCCTGTTTGCCTAGGCTTCCCTTATTTAGGGACTTTAAAGCTGCTTTCTGCTTTTCCAGCTTTTCCAGCTTTTTACCTCCTCCCAACTACTTTCCTCATCATTGGGGAATTTATATTTTTCCTCAAAAATCTAAATTAGAAATAACTTCTTTCAAGGATTTTTGAAAGATTTTGGGGAAATTATTTACCTTTTCCATAACCTCATGGATTAGGCATGTGATCTCAATTTCTCATTTGGTCATAGTGCATACACAATATTTTATTTATTTTTCATAAATAAATAATTAACCACACCCACACAATAATTATCCATTGGGGTCCACTCCCCTTTGGATTTATGTTAAAATGTCTAATTTGAAAAGCATAGAACTTGGGGGTGTTACAAAAACTCTAGAGTTATTTCCTGAATACCCCAACTAAAGTATTCATTAACTCAACAATAAAATAAAATATTACCTCATTACATCAATCCCATCATAGCTTCCATAGCCATTGAATCCAATAAAAGTTCAATGTCTAAAAATAGTCAATGTCTACAAATCCACTGTAATTTACATAATTTTCCATTGCATATTATCATTAAGGCAAAGGAACATTTATGTACACCATGCATCTATACTTGACCCACAACATGGGGTCCAAAATTTGTCAAAGCACATTGACAACAATTCATCGCATTTAATATAGGTGGTATACATTCAAAATTTCCACATAATAATAATAATCATGTAGCTTAGAAAAAAGACATTAACATATGTTGCATACCATAGCATGATACTTTACTTAAGGTCTCACCTTAGCATCCATCAATATTGTAGACAATTAACAGTCCCATTGAACACTAGGACACAAAATGTGATTCTTTTTTTTTTCGCTTACCATTAGCTTGCAACCATATAAGCGACAACCATTGAGGAATTTTGTGAAAATAATTTGCAATCATGAAATCTACAATCCCTACAACAGCGTCTAATCAGGAAATTTGACCAAATTATGGATCCATTTCTAAACATAACTTTTTCTTGGAATCACCATGGGGGTTCGCAGTCTCAAGGTATGAAAACCCCTTGATATTAAAGATTAATCACATCCAAAACTTCCACGGATGAAATTATTTAAAATACAAAACCGTGGATCTCAATTACCACTTTTGTCGGAACACATTGAATGCAAACTTTCCTCTCTGAAACTCTAAATGAAGAAAGAGAACCCACAATTATGCTACTATGATTTTTTCATTGAATTTAAGTTCACTATGTGAGTTCTATTTCACTCGTTGCTTATTTTTAACAACTAAAGAGTTTCGTTCAAGTATTTATCACACCAACCATACATTTATTCATTATTTATAGGTAGTGCACGATAACTTTAGCCATGTTTTTCCATTTTTTTTTTCTTATGCCCCATAATAATTTTTCTCACATTATGCATGCAAAGGTTGGTAATTAATCCGCACTATAACCAGTTAGTGCTCAGGATGGTTCATAGGTACAATAGAGTTTTTATTGTCTTTTATCCACATCCATATTCAAATTTCATGAGCACAACTTTTAAAGAAACATTGTAACTTTTTACTCTTTCACGCAGTCATTAATCATGCATCATGCATCTCATGTTAATTATAGTAGACTACAAGTTTAATTAAAATCATACCTGACATGATGCCCACTAGCATCATACCTCTACTTCCTTTTTGCATAACGATTCCCAAAAGCCACCAGTGTTGCAACCTTTTGCTCTGATACCATTTGTAACATACGCCGATAACCTCGCAGGAAAATTCATGGAGTTAGGAATTTTTTTCCAACATTTACGAATATGTAACCTTATAAATTACTTTATATATTTCCGCATTAACCATTTAAATACCCATCATCATCACTTAGAGAAATATTTAGTAAAAATCATAGTGAGTTACACAACCATTAATTTTCCTTGTTGTAGCATATTAACTTAAATTTCCTACTATAACTATGCATCGATCCCATGATCATTTTAACTCAATTAGTACATCACCTAACATCACATAATGGGAGAAATTAACATCACGAAAACAACACAGTGAACAATCATATCATTAGACACCGATATACCCTGCAAACCACATAGGGTGAAAACCAACAAACGTTTAATTTTATTATTAAACGCTCGTGAGATTTTTCACCCCTCACTCAATGATTATAAGGGAGTCCATCCCTTAACCATTGTCATAAAATTTACATAGAAAAATAATCTTAAACGAAACATAACTAGCTATAAGTTATTACAATCATCATGATACCATTTACCCAGGACTGTTTCCTTCAGGGGATCATCATGCAATTGGAACTACTAAACCTGAACGGAGTAACAAATCTTTATCTTCCATAATGTTAAACTTGAAAATTCATTTTCTCAAGTCATCCTTCTTTCTTGCCATTGTTGTCGTCAACACACTTGATATCGTGATTTTATAAAATATTAGTAAACCAATAATCCATCTCTATTTGTGACACTTCAACAAATATTTGTATGCATGTATAAAACATAACCACATTGACATTAATTTCCTTATTTAACATCATTTCACATGCATTAGTAGCAAATAAATCACTATCAAGCCTCCTCTTTCTAACAAACACTAACAAAATCTTGCATGCACTTTCATATTATTTCCAAAAGAAAGCTAACATACTATATAATAATATTGTGCATGCAAATGCATAACAAGATTTCAAGATAACTATCCCAACAATTTTTTTTTTTTCCTACTCTTATGTTTTGTTTTCAAAATGGATTAATGAAATAGATGTTATACCTATGCATTTGAATACATATTCTTTTCCAAAAACCTATTTTCCACCCAAGATCTATTCATAATGGTTATTATGTATAACAATGCCAACTCTATTTCAAACAAAGTTAACATACAAGTTATAGTTTTATGCATGAAATAACATATCTTTTTCTTCCTGCATGTAAAACATATATTTCTTTCCAAAAGTAACTAAATAAATATTTCATGGAAAAATAAACACATTTCTTTTCCAAGGGTCAAACGCATACAACTTATTATTTTATGCATGCAAAGTGACATTTCCCTCTCATCCAAAAGATATAACCAATAACTATGCATAATATTCTCCCAAGATAAAGCTAATACCATAGCTAATCCCTTTAGGTTAAGGGACAAATACATATTATTTTTCCCAAAAGAAGGCTAACACAATAAATATTATGTGATTGCATCTTCCTTTTCTCTAGAAATCTAATACTCAAAAATATATTTTTCCCATGCATGCAAGCATATATGTTTCTCTAAATAATCTGACATAATAAAGCATGTGATTACTCTTTTTCCTTTCTAAGAATCTAATCCAATAATGCATACAAGGATATATTTTTATCTTCTATTCATTTTGAAGAGTTTTAACACAGTAATTATTTCCTTGCATACAATTATGCAATGTTCCAAATGGGAAAATATAGGCTCAGTAGGGAATATCTTAATATATTCCACTATGGAATCACAGCAATATGGAATTACACCAATAGATCTAAACCAGAGATAGATTGGCAGGGCATTTACTAGATGCATCACCTTCACAAGGAAGGGTGAAATCTAGAGGCTTCTTGGCCCATTTCAGACTCTGTCTATAGAAGAATGGTGGAATACAGCAAGTGTGGGAATGACACACTCATCTTAGAGTTTTCTACTCTTAGGAACCTTAGATCTATATATCTAAACAATGGATCCAAAAGAGAAGTAAAAACCAACCAAGGAAGAAATGCTAAATTCCACTCTCAGGAAAATCTGCAATAGGCTCAAGGAGGACATTGTATAAGCAAGCCAGTGTGAAAATAACGTAGAGCAGGGGTTGGGTTCCTTATTTTTGGGGTACATAGTATGAGACCTCAAGCAAAGTTTCAGCAAAAATAAATGAGTTTAGAGGTTTTAACAGATCTCCCACAATCAACACTAGCTGAAAATCAGCTAAAGGAGAGAGTTGGTAAATAGAGAAACTTTCCTTTAGGAATTGTACGGTTTCCGCTGGAAGACACTAGAAATCAGCCATTAGAATCATGTTATAGTATGGCATCAAGAAATAAGATCTATAATCAAGTTCCTTTGTAGAAGTATTGGATTTACTTGAAGCAAGAGCAAGAATCCTTCAAAAATAATAGAAGAAACAATTGGAAAAGCTGCAGAAAGACTTAACACCATTTTATATGAGGAGCTTCAGCTGTTGTAGGTTAATATTCAGATCTAAAAATGATATATGGCTGAAACATCAGATCCATACCAGATCTGGAACTACTCAGCCTTCTAAACAAGATCCCCTTGGGGTTTTATCAAATATAATGCATAAATAAGTGTAGATCTAGCTTTTAATACACTGAAATTTTTATTGCAAATAAATTCAATCATTATAGAATCATGGTCCATATGAAAACAAAGATATTTTCAAAGGATATGGTTAATCATCTCTTGATGCATGCTTGAAATACTCTCTTCCTCTTCCTTGGCTCCATTCTCCATGTATTCTCCCATTTTCCTCCTCTATTTCTCTCATGGGATTATAATAGAAAAAATAGAATTAATTAAAATGGAATAGATTTTATAAATCATAAAAGTATTCCAACTTTTTCTAAATCATAAAAGAATTCCATCTTTTCTAATTCATAAAAGCATTCAGGCTTTTCTAAATCCTAAAAGTATTCCAGCTTTTTCTAAATCATAAAATAATTCCATATTTTCTAAATCATAAAAGCATTCCAGCTTTTCTAAATCACAAAAGAAATCCATAAAGCCTCCATAAATATGATTTTTCCTAAATCAAAAAAGAATTCCATAAATCCCTCATGCTTTTATTTTTAAAGGTAGATTTTCTTTTTTCCTTATGAGAAAAATATCACTTATCGATACTTTTTCCAAATCTATTACTCATTATTTCTAATATACCAACTTGGAAATATAATTTATTTCCATGGAAGAATATAAATTATTATAAATAAAATAATTAAGAAATAATTCTTCCAATATTCTTGTAATCAACAATTACAAGAATATTCTTCATTTAATATCAATATAATAATTAATAATATTTAATTATTTAATAACCCTCATTTTATGAGAGTTTTTATGGTGGCTTATGTGAGGGATATTACAGTTATATAGTATTTTCAATGCAATATTAGTTATAACAAGTGCTCAATATTACCCAAGGTATAAAGTTTAAGTTTACAATAGGTATCAGAGACCATTACAAGCTTGCTACTTTCGATTACTTTGAAACTCTTGGTTACAACTATGGTCCACAATTCATAAATAAATTCATTTCTATATAATATTTTCAATGAAATATTAGTTATATAAAGTGCTCAATCTTACACAAGATATCAAGTTTAAGTTTACAGCATGTATCGGAGACCTTTATAGGCCTGCTACTTTAGATTCCATTGAAACTCTTGGTTACTCCTATGGTCCACAATTCATAAATCAATTCATAAGAAAAATGCAGCAGTGATACACCTCATCTCCAATGTAAATTGATGTAGAAATTCCTATCCATTGGATTTTATCTCTTAAAAGAACCACACCATCTAGGCTTCATTCTAGCTAAGGTTGTGTGAAGTCTACAATCTTCCAGTGATTTTTCAAAAGAGAAACATCACTTATGGTTGCATCAAAGTTCTGCAAGACTTCAAATTTGAATAAATGCACTAATATGGTATGTACATGCTTATTTCAATACATCATAAATTATTTGAGGCATTGTAAGCATAGTTATAAGATCATCAAAGTAATCAAGCCATGAAATAGACTATATTACAAGAAATGCCACCATGAGAAAACCCATTGGTAAAATAAAGCTTGACATGAATTTATCACGTAGCCAAAATTAATCTAACACTGAAAAAATGAGAAACAACCGCTATAATTAATTTTATTCCAGCAATGAGCATGACCGAATTAAATATGCCCAACCCTAGTTATCGCAAACCTCATCTTCAATGAATGCATCATTCATAGAGAAAAAAAAATACATCCAAGTTTCTGAGACACCCATTGAAGGTTCATGTGTTTGAGATAGTCACAAAAAACTAGAGGATATGAAAACTCAAAGATAATTCCTTTCACGTTGTATTACGAATCTTATGCTTAGAAATTAATGTTGGAAAATACATATTCCAATGAGAAACTAAGTTGGATGAAATGAAAGTCACTGTAAGCATGTTGACCACCTCATTAAACTAGTTTGATATTAGAAGCTCACTATTATCGTTTCTAAATTATATTTATATTTCCATGGGCTTATTTGAAATCGTTTTAATTTGGACAACCAACATTATTAACTGTCAAAGATTCAAGCCTAGATTTATGTTGAGTATCTCCATTTACCAGGGAAATCAAATCATCTTAAGTTGTATTTAATACTTTGTTGAAGTCTTTTTTTACATCAAATATCACTTTATCCATCTGATTATATTATGGATGATTTAGATGTTGTTGTTATTAATATACAAATTAATGTAACTTAGGTTGACTTGTAAAGATGGGGCAAGCTTTTGATTTTCTTCTTGCAAACAATTAATAGAAATTTCATTATTCAATCATTATAAGTTTTCACAAAATCTATATTGAGATTATCCATTCAAATTTAAAATAATCCATGTATATTGAAATGAACAAAATATTTCTCACAAAAACACTTATAAATAAAATAAATTGTATAAAATTTTGAGTTCAGCATTGTATGCTACTATTTCTTAGGATCTTACCTTAAGTCATTCCCATTACAACATATGATGCAATTTCTAGTTTATATACAATCAATATATTCTGTCCTCTAAGCCCTTCCTATCTATCAGTTGTCAGGTATGGCTTTCCCTAAAAAAAATTATGAATATTTAGTCAGTCTGTATAAGGAATTTTTATGGCAAGGTGCTCGGGAAAAGAGAAAATGGGCCTTGTTATCCTGGGATAAGCTTACTTTACCTAAAACAAAGGGGGGGCTCGGTCTGCGGGACCCTTATATTCTTAATCAGGTCATGGGAGCTAAGTTATGGTGGAGGTGGCTACAAGGAGGAGTAGCGTTATGGCAGACTATTTGGGCTACGAAGTACCATACGCCCCCAACAGTTAAGGAGCAGATTAATTGCCTTATTATTGAAAAAGGCTCGGTGATATGGAACCTCACATCTGCCAATAGACATTTGATAAGGCGGCACAATTTCTGGGAGGTTAGAGATGGTAATCATGCAGGCTTTTGGGAGGACTCATGGCAGCAATGGGAGAAGTTTTTTACCATACTAGATTTGGCGGAAATTTTTATGTTTACTCGAAACTCTTAATGGGAAAAAGTTCAATATTATTGGGATGAATAGCATGACTCCTTCCGGAGGAGATGGGAACAAAAGGGTATTTGCCAACAGGCTCCAGAAACACAGTAGTGGGAAAATTTTGCAAATGAACTCCGAACAAGGAAGATCCCTATATAGGAGGGTACCGATATTCCACAATGGGGTTATAGGCTGAGGGGAATATTCTCAATTCAGGAAGCCTATCAAATACAAGAACAACAACTGGACCTCCCGGCTAATCGGTTGTGGAAGAAGATTTGGGCTACTAAGCATTGACCGAAAATAGTGCATTTCTTATGGTTGGTGGGGCATGGGAGGATCTTGACATGGGACCATCTCCAAAAGAGGGGAATGCATGTGTCACGTCTCCCAGACCTAGCTTTTTTATCCACTTAACTCAAATATACTTTGAGTCATGCACCAGATAACATTCAAAAGTTTTCTATCGAATTCATTTCAAATTTATACTGTTATCCGGTATTTAATTTCTTTTTTTTAGTAATTATAGGCTACCATGGGAATGTAAGAATTTCCATAAGAATAATTCCTCTAGTTGACTTATATATATATATAGATATTTTAGTTTATATTTCGCAGGTCAGTTTTTCCAGAGTTTTGTCCAACTCTAGCTGATCAATAGGCCCTTCCTCAAACTTTCCAGTTTGCAAGCCTTATAGACTTTTCAGCATCCATAATCATAAAGTTTCAGCATCAAGGTATAGATGTATGCATCCACATATACATCTATCTATATTCAGTTAACCTTCGTTGCTCCAACTACTTTTTCAGCAGGTTATATGGAAGGTAAATAGATGCTCTTTTCTTAGTATTTTTAAATATGCTTACAAACTTCCTTTACACATACTTTTATCACAGATAACTGTAGGGCTCTTCCCTTATATTCTTGTTATGATTATTCAACATACTTGCAATTATGATGCCTCTTAAACTCTTCCCTTGGAAATATAGGATTTAGAAAGTTTCCTCCAATCAAATAGAAGTAAGGAAACCGAAGTTGATATTTTATCCTCTCTAGATTTAGTTCCTCGTTCTTAGTTAGGAGTTAATTTTTGGTTTCACATAATTAAACTTCCATGACATAAAACAATACAATTCTGAGTCCTACAATCCTTGTCATTTCAGTATGACCATTCTACTACCAGCAATACTGTTATTACAGATGTAGTGGTTTTGTACTTGCTATTCCTGGTTACTGTTTTGCTAACACTTTCTGTTTATACCCACAGCAATTAAATATTCATTTAAAAGATAGCAAGCTACACCTGTACATTGTTATTAGATTAAATATTCAAACAATCTATCATCTCTACTTCATTACTACAAGGTACTCATCCCTATAATCCAACCATTTATCTCTGTTATCAATAGCTCTAGTTTGCAATTACATGAGTAACTGAACAAATAATCAATCTAAAATGTGCATAATGAACCATAACATAACAATTCATAAATTGCATAATGAACCATAACATCACAATTCATAACCCATTGATATATTTAATACAAACTGAAATAAATCTCCAAAATTATGCATGCATACCGATACTATGACCAGTCCTCCCAACCGTAGAGTTCGTCTATCTCCAGAACTCACCCCTGAGCTGAGATCCTCCAAGAACGGACTAACTTCAATCTATTCTGGAGCAGCTTATTTAAGCTATGCTTTCCCCAAATCCTGTTTCCAATTCTGCTTCCAGAATTTCAGGATGCTTTATTCCTGTTTAGCCTAGGCTTCCCATTTTGGGACTCTTTAAAGCTGCTTTAAGCTTTTCCTCAGCTTTTCCAGCTTTTTCTCACCTCTTCCCAACTACTCCTCTTCATTGGGAAAATTTAGATTTTTCCTCAAAAATCTAAATTAGAAATAATTTCTTTCAAGGATTTTTGAAAGATTTTGGGGAAAGTCTTTTCCTTTTCCATCACCTCATGGATTAGGCATGTGATCTCACTTTCTCATCTGGTCATAGTGCATACACCATATTTTATTTATTTTTCATAAATAAATAGTTAACCTCATCCACACAATAATTATCCATTGGGGTCCACTCCCCTTTGGATTTATGTTCAAATGTTTCATTTGAAAAGCATAGAACTTGGGGGTGTTACATATTCCCCCTCTGAAAATAAACACCGTCCTCGGTGTTGACAACTATCTACTTAGTTCATTTTGAACATAAATATGAATGCTTTTCCATCATCTCAGCTTCACTGTTCCATGTAGCTTTTCAGCAGTAAAGTGCTCCACTGCACCTTTACTCTAGCTACTATTCGATTTCGCAATTCAATTTCTTCCCTCTTTCAGATTTGAAGCGGCTCTGGAAGGAATTCCTCTTCTGGTTCCACCTGGACCACATTCCAGTCAATAATGTGAGAAGCATCACGTACAAAAATTATATTTTTCCAACAAGGAGATATGAAACACATCATGAAATTCAATATGCAAGGGTAGGGCTAATTTATAAGCCATTAGTTTCCCCCCCTTCCAACACCTTCCTCGGTGCTACACTTTAACGTTGACTTTTTCAACTTTGACGAAGATTTCTTCTTCGTTCTTGCTTAGTTTCCAGCAGAGTACTCTCCTGCTTTATGCAGTTGATTTTTTTTTCTACTTCTTTGCAAGAAGTTTGTCTAGAAAATCTTTTATTCTGTTTTCTCTGTTCACAATTCATACCAATGTAAGTAATGTCAGGTACATACAATTTATAATCCACAACAACATTCTGCATTTCAATAAACTTAAGAAATTCAGTTATTAGTCAAACCGTTCAGGTTCATAATAGTTTAGTGCAGTTTTAGTACACTACTTATCCTTTCTTGTTTTTCAGTGAGATTCTTTCCTTACTCAACTTGGTCCAATTCAGCTTTTCTTGATTTTCTAGGTGATTTATCTTCACCCTTTTTTTTTTCTCCTTGTTTCCAGAGTGTACAATTTCCTGTTACGCACTTGGCTATACAATTTTACAACTTTTCATTAGTACTCATAAATGAAAGAAAACAATTGTATCATATGCATGGTTATGCTTACCCTTTCTCAGTTCATAGCTGTACTTCTAGTACCTTCTCTTTTTTTTTTTTTTTCCTTTTTGGTAGTTGTATGATTTCACACTATTTCCCCTATCCTTGAATTTAAGACTCAGGAAAATTACATAAAATTTACACCAACAAAATTTTATAGTGTGAATACATTTAATTACTATCATTCATCACATTCACAAGTATTACTACTTGAAAATGTCAAAATGGAATTTGAAAGAATTACCATAATTTATACATTTACTTAAAAAAAAAAAATTTCTTCACATTCTACTTTGACCACTTAATCTACTACAATAGTGTTTATTTCTCCTTTAACCATAATTAGAGTAATAATATTTCCGACCATTTGGTAAAATATGTCCTTCCACTTTACTTGCAACTTTTAAGGTGAATTCACTTTTAATATTTTCCAGTGAATTATTTCTTCTCCCTTAATCCCGTGGGTATAAAGTTTGAACTTTACGAACTGAAATAATCTATCATGTATGAAGATATTATATTGATACAATTCAACAAAGTTAACATTATAACATATAACAAGATCACCTATATTTGTAATGTTAATTGTAGATTTAACTTATGTCCCACGTGCAATTTGTTTCATTTTAATCATCATTTCTCATGATAATTATTATTATTTTATATATATAGGAATTTAAGAATTTACAATTTATATTTAATATACCTCTATTAAATATAAATTGTCATTTTTCTATTATCCACCTTTCTCTATATGTTCCAATATAAGCTTTCCTTCTTCTTTTGTTCCAATAACTATGGTAACACATAGTATTATATACATATTAGGAACATATATCACCCCACAATTATTCATTTATATCTTTTCATGCTTCTAATCAACTTATTGTTATAATGAATATTAATAAAATTCTAATTTAGTTGTCTTACACTCCCAACTTTTAACTTCAGTTTTAATTACATATATCCATTTCTTAACCTTATCCTGAAGGTTAATTTCCCTATAGATATATATTCTTGCCCACATAATTATTTATACTCAATTCCACCACACTCCAATGGGGTTTATAGGTGTATAATTTTTTCTTTTAAAATTCCTTAACAACCATTCCACATATATACTAAATCTAAATTTCATATGTCACATATGAAATTATGTGTTAATTCAAAGCCATTATAATAATCATATATGATTATCATCCCAACTTTCGACCTTGAATATTTATTTGTTACGTTGACTTATACTTACATAAGTGCTTGTACTCTTTCTCATTTCACCTCTTCTCTTAATTCATGATGTATATTTCTAGTTGGAATGATCATCCAATTATCCAACCTCATTTATCACCTTTCTTCTTAGTGGTATTCTTTCTCGATAATAATTGTGAAACCGATAGTTTTACTCGTCTCTTTTTCTAATTCACTTCCCATGCCATGTTATACATCGACACCTAGTAATAACTTAATAGGGGGTTATATTTCACAACCCTCACACGATATTTTATGTTTCTATTAAGTTCTTCACTTTCCATAATAATATGCCATCCTTTCATTAATAAAAATACTAGATAAGAACCCCATGACATCGACTTAAGATTTTAAAATCTCCTTTTTTAATAACAAGGGTTTATTCCTTAGCTTGTATGGTAGTATTTCTAACCAAAAAAGGTTTCGTATACAACTACTATGTATATATCATTCTTGAGCTTAGTGCTATGTATACCGGGTACAATCCCAAATTTCTATAGAGTTAACGGTTCCAACTTTAAATATCTGCAACGGATTTGTGTAGTCTATCAAAACTCTTACCTTAGTTTCACATAACACCTTACCTTATTCAATTCATCCTCCACATGTATAACCCTCTTTTATAACTTTATTAATCCTAAATTTAATTTTTCCTTTTAGAATCTCAAGTATGGTATCTTTTTTTTTTTTTTTTTGACCTCTATTTCAAGTATCTTCTTTGATTTCTAGTAGTGATACTACCTCTTACCATTTCTACTTAGAAGAATCCTCAAAATATATATATATATATATATATATATATATATTTTTTATTTTTTTCCAATTATATACTTATATATATATATAATAAATATATAAGTATTTTCCTACTCACCCCAATCCACTTTAACTAAATTTAATAACTAATAACGAGTAATAACTAAATCCACCTCTTCTGAAATTATTAAACTAAATTAAACTTTAATTTAAAATCCACTTTTTTAAATTAAAGTTTAAATTCTACTTTAATTAAAATCCCCCTCTCCTAAACTTATTTTATTTTCCTTTACACCCCCCTTAACATAACATGGATACATTACCTTTTTCAAACCCAATGGTACAAAAGCCTTTAAATTACATATAATGTAAGAAATGGGGGTATTACCCCTTTCGATTCCCATGATACAAAATCGTTTAACTATTATTTAATTACACCCAAGGTAAGGAATATATTCACATCAATGGTGATTATAATTTAGTCTAAGGGGGGGTTGTTATATATATAATGGACATATGCAACCCTTAACGCACATTACGGGGTGTGTAGCTCCCACCATATCAATCATCGTTAAATAAACCTGTCTCCGGTGTATTAATTCAAAATCTATATGTTATGAACCACTACGATAATATAACTTAAGTCGGAAATAGCTCATCGCTAATTTCTCACACGCCAGTATTAACAAGTTTCGTTTGTTTGTGTGACAGGTACCAACGGGTTTCACTTTACTGGAGTGTTCGGATAGTGAACCTGCCACTGCAGTGTACCGCATGCCGCTGTTCGAGTACTCATCACAGCCCCTCAACCCGTCTCGGGAGGTAGGAACCCTACGTGTCTCACGCCCATGCGCTGAGATTTTTCCCGGGTACAGGTTGGAGTAGAT
Organism: Pinus albicaulis; assembly: GCA_034641835.2. Taxonomy (NCBI): domain Eukaryota; kingdom Viridiplantae; phylum Streptophyta; class Pinopsida; order Pinales; family Pinaceae; genus Pinus; species Pinus albicaulis. Next base: position 1,127,901,640 of record CM076574.1, read on the forward strand.
TTCTTCTAATTCCAGAATATGGGGTTTTCCAACCCCTGTACTTCCGCCTGATGAACTCGGTAGGTGTCAACACCATTTCGGAGGCCCATCGATATGGCTCGCATCGACATTCCGGATAGCAGTGCTTGGGCCGAACTACCGTCGGTGCGGTACTGAAAATTTAGGGTTAAATAAAATAACAACGCTTCCTGGTACCGCTGGTTTTACACGTTAGGGTTTGTCAAATCCCCCTCGGGATTGTGTGCAATACTCGATCATTGCCATTGAGAGGAAATGGTTTTTTTTTTTTTTCTATACATTCAACCCAAAATCGTTGGATGGCGGTATTCTATTTCTCCATACTTCGTTTCATTTGCATGTCCCGTCCATGGTCTCATCACTCCAACATATACTTGCTCGTTAAAAGAGATGGTTCCATGCCTTCTCTATTTACAAATTTGGACAGGTAGCATAGACTTCCCTCTCGGTGGCAGAAAGAGATATATCCACGTAAAACCCTCCTTCTCCATGGTTCAGTTATCACATTAGGTTTATGCATCTTGAGTTTCATTCAACCACTTGTTATGGTATCAATTCAATAGTTTCTAGTTGATTTTTGTTATAGGTTCTCTGAAAGAATGAGGTAAACCCTATCCCTCGGTTTATGCACTTCACATAAGTTTTCATGGGTTTCACCTGGTGAATTTTTTTTTTCCAGACTAACATTTGATTTCCAGTCTACCCGACGAATACCACAGAGATTCGTCGTGTGATATTACCATGAGATAAGGTTTCTCTCCCTTTCACTGGATCCTCTCTCTGTTTTATATTATTTCGAATACTCATATCTATTTTTTTTGTACTCCTTGTGAAATTTTCTCATTGCAGGCTTGCTAATATTTTAATCGTACCAGTGAATGGTTGCAATGGGTTTATGGGTTCAACGGAATTTTTTTCTTGGAGGCTTAGAATGCACTTCCTCCCATAAACCATGGCTCCACGAACCCTTGTCTTCGCTGGTGAGTTTCCTTTTATATGCATGGCCATGGGTTTTCTTTTTATTTCCTATTTACCCTTTTCGTAGTGTTATCTAGTGATTTTGGTTAATGAGAGGGGCTCATGGCGCTCCAAGATTTGGTTTGTTGAAATTTCCCCCAATGTAACTTCGTAAGCTCTACGGTTTTTTTTTTTTCCTTTTCCGCACGACTTTGAATTTCCACAACCCCCTAAGGATTTGATACCTGTTTCTTTTGTGAGTTTCTAAATATCCTTCCTGTGCACACAGGGTAGGTAAGGGATCCCCTCAGCTATGTTTTTACCATGGTAGGAATCTCCCTATATTTTTTTCTTGGTTGCTGTCAATGTTGTTTACATTTCCGCCCCTCTTCCTCTGCACATTTTAATGTTTAATCTAGCTTTTTTTTTTTGTTCTTTTCTTGTACTACCCAACCTTCTTCTTCATTTGCACCGAATGTTTGATGGTTTCGGCTATCCACTAACCTATGGTTTCCTTTGTCCAGGTTTTTCTCCTGCTTCTGTGGCTAGCCTTAGAGCTAAAGGATTCTCCTAGTGAACTTGTTTTCATAGGTTTGATATTTGAACTATTAAGTTCGAGGTCTCGTTTTTAATTGAAAGAAGGACAAAAGGGTCTGGTTTTTAAATCCATGGCCTGAAGCCTTCTTGACCCTTTCGAGGGGGATGTAAAATTATTGTTTACATTTGAATCTAACTCTATAATGGTTATTTTAAATTTTTTAAAAGCGGATTTACTTTAGACTTTTGAGCTATTACTGCTATAAAATTTACATAGAGCAGAATTTCTTTTTTGATGGTATTTACTCAAAGTATGAGCTAAGTCTTTTCTCCTCTTTTGTAGTTTCCATTATGATATATAGATTTCAGTTCTACTACTAGCATTTTCTAGCATACTCATAATCTCACTTTTATAGATGTATCAGAAACAAGTTAGAGGTTACATCATCTATGGAGAGCTAGGTACCTTCAGATGTAAACCAACCTTGTTTTAACCTTATTTGATTTGTGTCGGAGGATGCCGATTGTCTGATATGTGATAATCAGAGTGAATATGACTTCTTTAGACAGTATTATTCTCCCTCTGTTGGAGAACCAACAGAACATGGGGGCGGTTCGATATGAATCTTACAAGCGGAGAACTCCACAATGTCTCAGCAACTGATTTCCATCATCAAGAAGATCTTGCTAGGCCTCCACTTCAACAGATTTGTATCATTAAATTTTGCATAATATATTATAGCATTTAGACTTGTAATTCCTGAAACATCTGCTACTTTTCTACTAGACTAGTTTTGTTAAATGCATGGACTACATACTTCATTAAACTTCAACCTTGTTCAATTAAAACAATTCCAAGGATAGTTATATGTAATCTGGAAATTAAATAATCAGTTTTAACTTCCATTTCTCACCTACACAAGTCTGAAATAAATTTTTCTTCGCTGTCCTCAGCCTTAAATGAAAACTGCCTATAGTTAATTTTGTAAATGTCTTAGGAGTTTCTCATTAATATTTCATTAATATTTCCTTAATCATTTTGACATCCATAGACTTAGGATCTGGCATGTTTCCTCCCCCCACCCAGATCTACCTACAGTTTGTTCTCTTTAATCATGGTTTGTAGCTGTATCCCTTAGTATTGTTCAATGTACAGTAACTCAACATTTTTGAGTGAGCACACAACTTGCCCAGTTTTCTCAACTTGGGCTCTGATACCATTTGTCACATCTCCTAGACCCAGTTTTTTTATCCACTTAACTCAAATATACTCTGAGTCATGCACCAGATAACATTCAAAAGTTTTCTATCGAATTCATTTCAAATTTATACTGTTATCCGGTATTTAATTTATTTTTTTTAGTAATTATAGGCTACCATGGGAATGTAAGAATTTCCATAAGAATAATTCCTCTAGTTGACTTATATATATATATATAGATATTTTAGTTTATATTTCGCAGGTCAGTTTTTCCAGAGTTTTGTCCAACTCTAGCTGATCAATAGGCCCTTCCTCAAACTTTCCAGTTTGCAAGCCTTATAGAATTTTTAGCATCCATAATCATAAAGTTTCAGCATCAAGGTATATATGTATGCATCCACATATACATCTATCTATATTCAGTTAACCTTCGTTGCTCCAACTACTTTTTCAACAGGTTATATGGAAGGTAAATAGATGCTCTTTTCTTAGTATTTTTAAATATTCTTACAAACTTCCTTTACACATACTTTTATCACAGATAACTGTAGGGCTCTTCCCTTATATTCTTGTTATGATTATTCAACATACTTGCAATTCTGATGCCTCTTAAACTCTTCCCTTGGAAATATAGGATTTAGAAAGTTTCCTCCAATCAAATAGAAGTAAGGAAACCGAAGTTGATATTTTATCCTCTCTAGATTTAGTTCCTCGTTCTTAGTTAGGAGTTAATTTTTGGTTTCACATAATTAAACTTCCATGACATAAAACAATACAATTCTGAGTTTTACAATCCTTGTCATTTCAGTATGACCATTCTACTGCCAGCAATATTGTTATTACAGGTTTAGTGGTTTTGTACTTGCTATTCCTGGTTACTGTTTTGCTAACACTTTCTGTTTATACCCACAGCAATTAAATATTCATTTAAAAGACAGCAAGCTACACCTGTACATTGTTATTAGATTAAATATTCAAACAATCTATCATCTCTACTGCATTACTACAAGGTACTCATCCCTATAATCCAACCATTTATCTCTGTTATCAATAGCTCTAGTTTGCAATTACATGAGTAACTGAACAAATAATCAATCTAAAATGTGCATAATGAACCATAACATAACAATTCATAAACTGCATAATGAACCATAACATCACAATTCATAACCCATTGATATATTTAATACAAACTGAAATAAATCTCCAAAATTATGCATGCATACCGATACTATGACCAGTCCTCCCAACCGTAGAGTTCGTCTATCTCCAGAACTCACCCCCGAGCTGAGATCCTCCAAGAACAGACTAACCTCAATCTGTTCTGGAGCAGCTTATTTAAGTTGTGCTTTCCCCAAAGCCTGTTTCCAATTCTGCGTCCAGAATTTCAGGATGCTTTATTCTTGTTTAGCCTAGGCTTCCCATTTTGGGACTCTTTAAAGCTGCTTTAAGCTTTTCCTCATCTTTTCCAGCTTTTTCTCACCTCTTCCCAACTACTCCTCTTCATTGGGGAAAATTTAGATTTTTCCTCAAAAATCTAAATTAGAAATAATTTCTTTCAAGGATTTTTTGAAAGATTTTGGGGAAAGTCTTTTCCTTTTCCATCACCTCATGGATTAGGCATGTGATCTCACTTTCTCATCTGGTCATATTGCATACACAATATTTTATTTATTTTTTCATAAATAAATAGTTAACCATATCCACACAATAATTATCCATTGGGGTCCACTCCCCTATGGATTTATGTTCAAATGTCTAATTTGAAAAGCATAGAACTTGGGGGTGTTACAGCATGGGCCATCTAAGTGTTTTATGTGTGAAGAATCTATAGAAACAATGGAACATCTGTTGAATACTTGTCCAGAGATGGAACGGCTATGGAAAAACCTTCATATATTATTCCAACAAACTGACAGACATGATAATAGTTTAAGCCAAACCATTGCAAACTAGAGGAAAGGTGAATACAAAAGCCCTGTGGTGAATAGAGCATGGGTGCTTGTAGTCGGTTTTCTACTCTGGTCACAATGGAAAGAGTGAAATCGCAGGATCTTTCAAGACTACAAACTTAATATTGAAGATATCTGGAACCTCACTAAGCAAGGGATCCGTGAAACCATTCTAGTTGGAAAATGGGATCATGACGATTGGGTGGTCCAAGCTCACGAACGTAGAATCCTTCAACAGTTAAATCTGACAGAAGAGATGGTTGCGCCCTCCTTTTGGAAACAAGTGTCGTCACCCTATCATGTAAGAAATATTTTTGATAGACCATAATCAAGATTTCCTAAATTGAATTATGATGGAGCGTCCAAGGGGAATCTTGGACAGGCAGGCGCCGGAGGATTATTTCATGATTTCACAGGAAAAACTCTCTGGATTTTTGCTATTGACCTAAGTCACTCTACAAATAACGAAGCAGAACTAGCAACCGTGAAACTTGGACTTGTTATTGCTAAGCGGGAACATTATAACAGGTTAGAAATTGAAGGTGATTCTGCCATGGTTACTGGCATTCTTAAAAAACTCCTTCAAGGAATGAATTGGGAGTCGATCACCAAGAGCTGGTGAATAGCTAGATTGATACAAGAAATCCAACAAAAAATCAAGAAAAGTTATTATGTCATACATGTGCATGTGTGATGGCAAGGAAACTAGGCGGCTGATTATCTTGCGAATTGAGCTTGCCGAAACGTCGATGGTCATTTGGATCGGCCATGGAAATGGGAGTTGTTGTAGAAAATGCCTGATCTTTAGACTATTCTAACAAATGATTTGGTATCTAATACTCCGGATCATAGTACTCCTCAATCAAGGTGCGATGTACTTCGAAAAACGTGCAAATTATAGTGCACAAGGCCACACACAGGAGCTCAGTCCAAACATGTTGAGCTGGCAGGTTTACACCGACGTGGTGGAGGGTATGCGGGTTGTGTATGCCTACCACGTGGTGGGTGCATGCAACCGCCATGAGGAGTTGATCGAAGGGACGTCTGGCACCCAACATCTTAAATCAATTGCATTTCCTGGAGCCTCCAGTTGGATCGACCAGCTAGGTTGTCAGTCACATTTTGGAAACAGTGCCCTCCGTGCGGGGTTAAGGCATGCAAGGTTGTATGCCTTCTAATTTTTAATTGTTTTTATTGGTTTTTCATTCCTAAGGTTGATAGTGCATGCAACAGTGAAGGTCGAAAGGGTTTCATGGTGACGGAGCAAGCTCAGCTGTGGTATGTATCTTTATTTCTAACCTTTCTGTTCTCGCCTCTACTCTCCTCTCGTCTATGGATTTTTCTCATGGTTTTTTTATAATATTTGTGGGAATGGTGGTATGGTCACTTCTGGTTTGAATTCATGCGATAGGGTTATGATAGTGGTCACTGCATCCAGTTTCTTCACTTCGTTTCTGCTCTATCTTATATGTTCAAGCCTGTTAGTCTTAGCCTGTTTCTGTTCTTCTTCCCTGACGCGGGCATTTTTCGTATTTTATGGTACGCTCTATACCTTTGGGCGGGTTGGTTACATTACTCTTCTGGGTTTCTTATTTGTTGTTCTGTCGTTGCATGGGGGTTTGGCATTTGTCGAGGTTTGGATATTATGATCCTAGTTTGCTTCTGGGGACTCCTGGCCGTTCACCTGCACAGTGTTCGTCATTCTGCTCCTGGAAATTGCTTTGCTGCTAGTCGAGATTACCATGCCTTGGTTTCAGTTTCGGGTTTTTGGGAGAATTCTCCTATTGCTAACCCCTCCTTCTATGAGTATTTGAATTTGGCTTTGCCTTTTCACCACGCTCTCTTCTGGGACCCCTTCGGTATTTACATGCATCTTCTTCTGGGTTTCCTTGGCCCCTGTTATTGGCCTACCTCTGGTTTTGGGATTTCGATATGGCCGCTTATCTATCTTCACTTACTACTATGTTATGATCGCATTTCTTCTCCACGGCCTGTTTCTCAGCCTTGTCTCGTTCCGCTTCGATGTTCTTATGTCTGTGTTGGGTGTTTATCTCTTCGCTTTTTTCGATAGTGGAACTTGGTGATGGTGATGTTCATTATGTTGTTGGCTATATGGTATCTGTGCCGCTGACTCCTCTTATTATATGGATGGAAGTCTTAACATATTTTTCAGATTTTTCTACAATGTTAAAACAAGCCGAAAGCCTACTAGGGGAAAGGGAAAGCAATCCTCTTTTGAAACACACCGGAAACGGGGCAGAAAGACGATTCAGCAGCACCTTGAGCCACTGGTTCAAACCTTCATGAATGACATCCCCAATTTAGTTCGTGGTCGCATCTATGGCTAGGAATCTGAGATTCTGGATAATATAGATTTAGAGGATGGCACAGCTTTTGAGGATATGTAGACTGTGACTCTAGATCCTGGGCATACCGGGGGACACACTGCTATATTTCAACAATCTATTCGCACTTACTGAATAAGTAAATGCTTGCTAGACAAAGTTGTTATGCTATAGCGGAGACAAAGTTGGAAACAATACTGGAATCGACCCTGGCATATATTAATAGGAATATTCAGGAAATTAATTTACGCCAGTTGCATCAGTATACAAGACTTGGAAGACTGGAGAAGGAGATTAAAGCAATGCCACATGTTCCTGTTGAACTACCAGGAGCTTCAGCCAAAGCTCCAACACCTGTTGACTCTGAGGAGGACTAAAATTCTCTTGTTTTTTTTTGCATTTTGTGTTTAAAGTTCTTATGATGCTTACCTTTTGTACATGATATGGTTTATGCACTTGGATATCCAATATAGACAGATTTGGTATCAGTCATTAAGACTTTTTATGTACTAGTTGACTTATTTTGAACTCTGATGGCCAAAATACCTGGTTTCCCACGAGTAGGTTGAGGTCTATTTTTGTTTCTTTTGACCGAATTTATTAATAGAAAATAGAAGGTACCACCTAAGCTTAAAAAAAAAAGACAACTATACAATTTCATTGTTTAAATATTTAATAATAACAATAATATTAATAATAATATATAAAAAGATTAGTAATATTAATAATAATATATAGAGATTAGTTTAATTTGGCAATAGTATGAAATAATAATTTTAATATTTAATAATATTAAATATAACAATTTTTTATTTTTATTTAAATATCAATTATCTAGCACTTACAAATCAACCCAAAAAAGAAACCAAGTTGAAAAACTATGCAAAGCAACGATGAACTAGTTAAATTGGAATAATTAAATGGCGGGGATTATCTTGGCAGCGACCTAGAATGCAGAGAATCTCAGCGAAATTCGAATCAGATGCAAATGAAAATGGGATTTAAAAAAAAATTAACCTCGTAAAAAAGAAAGATGCAGAATGTTACGGAAAAAAAATTAATCTCGTTAAAAAACAGAAAATTACGATAAACTTTCTTTTAATTCAGAAATTGACAATAAATTTTCTTTTAACCATTCTTTAAAAAAACAGAAAATTAGGATAAATTTTCTTTTAACCTCATTAAAAAAAATGAGAATAAATTTTCTTCTAACCTCATTAAAATAGCAACGGCTCTCAACTTTTAACGTGATAAAAAAAGAACGCAAACTAACGATGGTAATTGCATTGGATGAATTCGTACAAAACATTTCCGAAGTCGGTCGAACTCAGGGTTTGTGCTAACCGTTCAAAATATTTCTAAATTCATCCGTTGGATGTATGTTTATTTAATAGGGCCACCTTAATTTCATTGCCAACATGTAGATGGATTAGGGTAACAGTGGTGCCAAAACTTTCGTTTTACCAAATTTCTGATGTTGAATTGCAACGACTGCGTTGATTTTTCCAAGTTGCAACTAATTACAACTTTCAACTTTCCTTTCTTCTTCTGCAGATTATGGTTTTTCTTTCGTTATATTTCTATTTTTGCATTTTCACCTATGAATTTTCACTGGTTTTAATAGTTATCTTGGATGGGATGGAGCTTCTGTTCGATATTTGTGAGTTATTTTCTGCTTTCACAATAATATAAAGTGTTCTGGTTGGCACTATTGTAACTATTGATTCAGGATATGGCAATATACCAAACAATTTGGCTCAGACTCCAGGTAAAATTAATTTCCGCTAAAGCCCTCCTCTTTATTACATGTTCAAATATTATATTTATCATTATTATTTATGTTCAAAATTACGTTCAATTAATTGTAATAATAATTGTGGATGTTGATATCCGTACCAAAGGGTTTTTGAAGTGGAATGTGATCGATTTTAAATACAAACGACGGTGATAAATGGGTACACGGTGATCAATTCGCTACATGTTTTAACTATTTTTAAAGTGTATGCGCTGGTACTCGTGTGACAATTGATTAAAAATCTAGCTCAGCCAAACTCCCGATCCTATCATTCTTCTTTTGTAATCCTGTGATTAAAGATTTAGTAATGGATCAAAAGATTCCGGCCGTAGAAATCAGCTCTGCTAAAGATGCCGTTACTCTTTCTTTCATAAGATTATAGTTATCATTCCTTTTTCATACTCTCTTTAAGTTTAGGTTAAATTATCTGTTCATTTTCAGTTACCTTAAATTAATTGTTATTTTAATGAAATACTAACAAGCGAATTCTGTTTTGATTGACTCAGATCACGGATGTTGAGGGTTGTTATTGAGGATGATGATTTATTTTAGATACAAACTCTAATAAATGGGTATTTTACATTTTAAACATTCGTGAGTTTTACAAATTGATAGCCAGCTATAAACAAATTGATAGCGAGCTATAAAAGAAAAATAATAGTGAGATGATTTAAAACACAAAATATACTCGGAATTTTCGTAATTCTATAAGTGAAATAACAACCCATGCCGCGTTACAGTATTTCCATGTCTTCCATGGAAATTTAAGCAGGAAATGAAAAGCTTAGAAATGAACCTAGCCAGAAGTTCAACATTTTCGCGTCCTTTAATAAAGCAATATGTATTTCGCATTCTTCAATAAAACAATGAGCGAGCCAGATTTCTTTTCATTTCATTCGAAACGGCATTTTAAAGTATTTCATTAATTTAGATTAAAATCTATGATTGTGTGTGGAGAAATGAAGCTGTGAGATCATGAGGCAGTGGTACGTTCATGATATTACGAGGTTTGGCAAGTGTGGTGTAGTTATTAAAAAAATAAGTCAGTCAACCAGTATGCTAGTTGTTATTGTATCTATGAGTAATGAAATTGGATTTACTTTTCATTTATAGAGTATTTTCATGACTTAGATTAAAATTTAGAGCTATGTATTTATGGAAAATAAAATATCACAAATAAAATTAACTAAAGAGAAATTATTATGAGCTTCAATATATAACTTTACACTCTCAAGGCTCTACCAAATTGATTTTCAAGATTTGTCAATTTTGTTTCACCTCTTCTATTTAATGATTATAATTCACAAGTCTTCTGTGTTCATGATTTTCAGACCTTCTTCTTTCCATTTTAGCTATTTGAATTCAATTTTTTTTTTTTATAAGAGTACAGTTTGTTTTTAATTAATTTCCTCACAATTATTCTTTTTAACTTAAAAGATACTTAAAATACATTATTCTTTGAAATAATTCTTCTTTTAGATTTTTATTTAATGATCACTAATGATTAGAAGGATGGTAGGAGTCTAATTTTCATGGAATTTTCTACAATATTTTTAGTAGTAGAGTCACTTATCAAAGTTTAGATTTATCTCAAGATTGGTGATGTCATCTTTGTGCTTTTAAATAAATTGATCAATTAAAAAAAATTGTCATATGAACATGAATTATGGTTTTATGGGCATGTGGTATTAGTAAGAGCCTATTTACAAGTAAAAAATATAAAAGATAAAATGGAGACTAATCTCTATGGTTAAAAATATTGTTACATGTTGTTTTTAAATGTGTATATGTTTAACTCATACATTAATTCTTTTTATAATTAATAATAATAATAATTTCACATTGTAAATGTCTGTGACCCATCACTGTTTAACTAATTCTTCCGGAAAAATAACAATATCATTAGGAGATGAACTACTGTGATTTTTCGGGAAGAACTAGTTAAATAAAAATTATTATTAAAAATAAAATTATAATTTTATTATCCAATTTTTGTTTATTTTTTTAATTTTGGGAATGTGGGACGTATCATGTAGGTGTTTTGATGTCTATTAACATTTACCAACTATTTAATTTATATGAATATGTTAATTATTATTATTGATTATTGATTAGAAATTTTTTAAAATCATTATCTTTTGAATCTCTTATCATTAAATTGTATTTTTAGAAGCATTTTTCATTTACTAAAAATTCCAATTTGCAATCAATTATTTGTGTCATTATATTTTGCTCTTGTATTATAGTATTTTTACATATTATATATTTTCCTCCTACATTATAATATTTTTAAATATTATATAAAAAATTATAAAATATATCATAATATTTTATATACAGTATACAAATAATTATACTTAAAAGTATTTATAATATATTTTAACCATTTCAAAATTAATGTTTACCCATTAAATATTAGATGTGTTTCTTATTATTAAATATATGTTTAAGATGAAAAATTACATTACTTATTAATGATTATTTATATAAAAAGTAATAGACATAAATACTAAAGAAATAGTTAATTTTAGTGTGATTTTTTTAATAAGCATTCAAATCTTTTTAAAATTAGATTCTTAATTTTTTAATTGTTTTCTAGCTTTATATAGAGAGTCTCTGTAATCATAATCAATCATAGAAAGGGAGAATGAATGAAGATACAGAAATATATTACCATATAAACAATTATTCCATGTTTAAGAAAATAAAAAAATATATTAGTAATTTATATAAATAATTATTTAATATTCTCATAAATTTTGATAAAGAAAGTAGTTCAATGATTATGATTGGATTAACTTACTCATTTTAAATATGATTGATTTTGAATATAAACTACTGTGGTGTGGTACTTGAAACTAATTCATTGGCTATATGTGGTGTATTTTGAATATGGTACTGTTGTGATAATGATTAAAGATCTAGTAATGGAGCAAAATACTCCTTGCTACCGTCAGGTAAAATTTAGCTTTGCTAAATATTATGATCACCTTTCTTCCATGCTATGTTAAAGATGTATAGTTGTAGTTGATTTAATTCAGTGGCTATATGTAGTTCTTTTTTTTCTTATTTTAACTATTTGGAAGGTGGTACTATTGTGATAATTGATTCAAGTTGTAGCAATGGAGAAATAGAAATGGAACAAGAGATTGTGCCTTGCTATGAGTTTAAAGTAAGCCCTTCTAAATATGTTGATCCTCTTTCTTTCATGTTATGTTAAAGGCATATAGTTATTATTCATGCTTTGTTCATTTTATGCTGAAGGTGAGGTTAAATTAATTGTTTTGTTAATGAAACAATAATACGTAAATTTTGGTTACCTGGATGTGGATGCTTTGTCGTGATTAGAGGGGCCACCTAGGTGCGATGTGGCAGGAAAACTACCTAGCCCAAGTGCCCACACATGGTCGCCCGCTCAACGTTAAATTCCTGAGTGACCCTATCTTAAATTCACACTTCACCACCTTCATTACGATGTGCTCCTGCTGCAGAGCATTAAGAGCTCTCGATTTCATCACCATGGCTATTATTCTTATTACTCATGCTCATTCGGCCTCGATTGATCTCTCCCTTCTATTATCTGTGCATGACTCCCATTCCTCCTTTCGACCCCTAGTTCTTGGCCCTTCTCAGCCCCGTCCTAGCCTTCCTATGAAATTCTAAGGTGGTGGCATCTCGTCTCATGTGCCGTTGAGCACTTCCTCCCTGTCCTGCACTTATGCTCCTTCACGTGTCATGCAAAGGCATCACCGTATGTGGTCTAGAAGAGCTAGAGGTCGCGGCCTCCCCTCCAGACCACATCTATCACATGCCATGAGCAAGGAACTGAATCTTTTGGTGGGCTCGAAGGAGCTGAGCAGACTCGACCCTGTTAATCTTTCAGCCCAATTATCCTTTCAGCTACCTGTCTCCCCTCTGGCCTCTTCAATAATTTGGCCCAAGGAGTGAATGCGTAAGTCCGCCATCCTGCCTGAGTCGGCCTTTGTCCCTCAAAAGATGAAGGGTCTCCCTTTGCAGAGGTCCTCCAGTAGCAGCCACTCCACCAACAACAATTTGGGTTCTGACGATGATAGAAGCTCAAACAACAACACAACAGATAATAATGAGGACAACAATCAGCTCACGACCACCTCCAATTAGCCAGGCACACCAAGGTTGCCACATCCTCAGGTCACTAGCCACGCGCTAAGAAAGGAGGATGAAGACTCATTCTATGCTTGCAGGATTAAGGAGGAATAACCCAACTCCAGCAAGAAGAATGATGGTCCACACTATTTTCAATTGCAGGGTGCACTTCTCTCTTTCAAGTTTCTTTGTAGCTTTCTCTAGTCCAAACATGCTTTGGAAGACTTCTCTCTCAAACTTTAGAATAAATTTCGCTACTATGCATGATGTTTTCCCATTTTGGGAAGCATCCATTTTGTGCTACTGGTGGACTCATTTCTCAAGCTAGGGCAGTCCTTTTTCTGGTTTCAAACTCTTGATACTTCTCTCTAGAATTGGCTTGCCAAGTCTAGAGGAAGAGATATGTAATATTTTTCTCTGTATAATAAAATAGTCATATTATAACTTAGAAAAAAAAAAAAAAAATTGGTTTGGTTGAATTTCATCACATGCTGCCATAGAAAAGGGTTGTTGCAGTGGATGGTGATTTATGTTAGATACAAACGCTCATAAATGGGTATGTAATATTTTAAACATTCCTGGGTATTAAAAATTTGTAGCCAACAATAATGAAAAACACAATTGTTAGATGATATAAAATAGAAAATATACTCATAATTGAAATAGCATCCAATGGTATGTTTTGCATTGAAATCAAGGTTGTTTATATTGGGAAATGAAAAGATTAAAATTATTAAGATAAATACGCAGTTACAATATTTATTTTGTGTCTAATAATAAATAATAAGCCTGCTAACATTATCATATTTATTTTATTTTAAAGTATTTCCTTGTTATTAAAAGAATGAGCCAGCTAATATACTAGTTTTTATTTTTTATATTGGTATCAATGAAATGGGATCAAGGATCAACTGCATAGAACTTCATAGAGTATTTTCATGATTTAAATTAAAATCTAGAGTTGTGTATTTAAGTAGATAAAATCTCACAAATAAAACTTTGAGATAAATAGATAGTAATAACTTTGTAAGATAAATAGGTAGTAAAAAATTTATGGACAGGAAGTTAGTATAAATTTTAGTAATATTAAAGTGAAGTTAGTGTGAAGTTTAGTATATAAATGTATTTTTTCAAGGCAAGTTAGTATTTGGTTTTGTATATAAATCTATATTTTCAATGCCCAATAAAATTGTTTTTCAAGATTTGTTAGCATTCTCTCACTTCTTTGACTTGACTTGAGGATTTTAATTCACAAATATTCCTTTAAAAGTGATGTTTTTATGACCTCCTTTTCCTTGGTTATTTTAATTCAAAAATATCTTTTATAAAAGAGCATTTCATTTCTAATTAATTTCTTCATAATTACTCATCTTAAATTAAAATATCCTTAAAAATCATTATCCTTGGTAATGTTGTTATCAAACTCTAAATTTTTAACTCTGGTTTGTTTTTTTTAATTAGAAGGGTTTAGAGGAGTGCATTTCATCTCTAATTAATTTTTTCATAGTTAATTATCTTAATTTATAATATAAATAAAATTCATTATCTTTGAGATGATTTTTTTTTTAATTACAAATCTTTATTTTAGAATATGTTTCTGGAATTTAATTTGATTATTTATAATTATGAGATAGATAGTAAGGATTTAATATTTTTAGAATTTTCTATAATATTCTTAGTATAAATCACAAATCAAAGATTTAGATTTATCTTGAAAGTAGTTATGTCATATCTCTAATTTTAAGTAAATTGACTAATTTTAAAAATTTGTCCCATGAATGTGCCATATCAACGTGAATTATTGTTTTGTAGACACATGGTATTAGCAAGTGTATATTTACAAGTTAAAAATATAAATGGTATAATGTGGGCTAATCTCTATGGTTATATGCTTTATTAAATGTGTATATGTTTAACTCATACATTAATTTTTTAATTAATAATTATTATTATTATTTAAAAATAATAATAATTTTCTCAATGAGTTTTTAATCTTGGTAATGTGAGATGTATCATGATGTAAATTTTTTATGTTTATTGACATTTACCAACATTTTAATTTATATTACTGTGGTAGTTATTATTATTGACTATAAATTAGAGAAATTTAAGAGCCATTATTTTTTAAATCCCTTATCATTAAGCTTCTTTTTCGAAGAAAAATATCTCATTTACTAAGAATTTCAATTTTATATATTATTTTTAACCTCTTGTGGTTATCAATTATTGAAGAGGATTTTGGATTTTCCGGTATCAGAGAACATTTGTGGACATTTAGAATTCCAACTAGGATCCATCTTCTAAATTATAATATTTTTACATATGTATTGCTCCTAATTTTTTGTATTCTTATCTATTGTATAAAAATAAGAACAAAATAAATCATAATCATTTTAATTAAACTTAAGAGTATTAATAACATAGATTTAATATTTCAAATCTAAAGCTTGCTCCATTAAATATTTGATAAGTTTTTTATTTTTTAATATATATATTTTTAAATAAAAATCTACTCATAATGATTACTTATATAAAAATTAATAAACATAAATATTATAAATAATAATGTTTGTGGATCTTTTCTATAAACACTAGAAAATTCTAAAATTAGATCTTCATTTTTTATCTATATTTAAAATAATAAACATAAATACTAAAAGCTCCAGTGTGTTCTAATATCAACTAGCACTTGGTCATTGGGTAAAAATATTCCAACACTCAATCATGTGATAATTGTTGATGGTTCCTGTAATCCAACACATGATCTTTTAGGGTTTTTATCTGTGGATCTTTGGACAAACAAAGCATGTTCAAGCCTATCACTTGGTTTTGCAAGGAACAATGGAGGAAAACTTCTATAGGCAACATGTGGCAAAGCAGGGTCTTTCACCAAGAGTTGGTGGTAAGAAACAACTTCATAGTTTCCTGACTAAGAAGAAGTTTTAATTCTATTAAATCTTGAAGATAATGAAAAATTTTCCAATAATTGTGATGAATTGAAAGAGTGACTTACCCAACTAGAGGAAGGGTTGAAGCTCTGGTTAATTCTAATGTTATGCTTCACCAACATATTCTCCTTTTATGAAGCGATTACTTGAACACCATTACTCAAGTTGGATTGCCAATTTTCAGGAGACTCTTCTCTCGGAGAATGAAGATGAAATAATTTCCAAAGAAGAGAAAAATATGGCATGGGAAAATTGTGAAAAATTCACAGAATCGGAAAATCTCAAGCATTCCATGGAAATCTCTCATGTTGAGATGGTCCAAGTAACAAATCAAAATGTTGAACAAAATGTTGAAAATTTTGACTTGAATTTAGGACAAGCCACAGTGTGAAATTTGAGTAGGAGAAATCATGCTAATGACCAAAATTTCAATAATGGTGACAAAGTTATAGTACAAAGCGTAAAAAAAAAATATAATAACATTGTTCAGAGCATCACAGAGGAGCCATGTTAATTACCAAAATTTAAACATTCGT
Source organism: Pinus albicaulis (assembly GCA_034641835.2). Taxonomy (NCBI): domain Eukaryota; kingdom Viridiplantae; phylum Streptophyta; class Pinopsida; order Pinales; family Pinaceae; genus Pinus; species Pinus albicaulis. Next base: position 1,127,918,054 of record CM076574.1, read on the forward strand.
GACAGAGTTATAGTACAAAGCCTAAATAAAAAATATAATAACATATATCATCCTATGGAGCTGAGATTGAACATAGTGACATTGTCCTAGTACAAAATATGACTGGTAAATGTGATAGTGAGAGTTATGAAAATCCCCTACTTTGAAGTGAAGTGAATCTTCCAAGTAAATTTACATGTGTTGTTTGTCCTTGTTCTCAAGTGAGTTAATCTGAATAACTAGATTTTAACCGTTTAGGAGACACACTTATTGCATTAATTCAATAATAATGAGCTTCATGGAATACAAAAGATAACACAATTAACATAGAGAAAATATTGAAAACCTAAAATTTCCAACTTTTATTCTTGTAGCATAAATTATTACATAATATATGCCAAAAATTATGGTTTCTTGACAAGTGTTGTATAATATTTTCAATGCAATTTTAGTTATATGAAGTGCTCAATCTTACACAAGATATAAATTTTAAGTTTACAGAAAGTATCAGAGACCATTACAGGCTTGCTACTTTCTATTACTTTGAAACTCTTGGTTACTCCTATGGTCCACAATTCATAAATAAATTCATTTCTATGTAATGTTTTCAATGCAATATTAGTTATATAAAATGCTCAATCTTACACAAGATATCAAATTTAAGTTTACAGCAGGTATCAGAGACCATTACAAGCTTGCTAATTTGGATTCCCCTAAAACTCTTGGTTACTCCTATGGTCCACAATTCATAAATGAATTCATAAGAAAAATGCAGCAATGATACACCTCATAACCAATGAAAATTGATATAGAAATTCCCATCCATTGGAATTTATCTCTTAAAAGAACCACACCATCTAGGCTTGATTCTAGCTAAGGTAGTGTGAAGTCTATAATCTTCCAATGATTTGTCAGAAGAGAAACATCTCTTATGGTTGCATCAAAGTTCTGCAAGACTTAAAATTTGCATAATTTCAATAATCTGGTATGTATATACTTATTTCAATATATCATAAATTAGTCGAGGCAATGTAAGCGTAGTTATAAGGTCATCAAAGTAATCAACCCATGAAATAGAATATATTACAATAAATACTACCATGAAAAAACCCATTGGTAAAAGAAACCTTGACATGAATTTATCACATAGCCAAAATTAATCTAACACAGAAAAAAATTAGAAACAACAATTATATTTAATTTTATTGAAGCGATAAGCATGACCAAATTAAATATGCCCACACCTGGTTGTCACAAACCTCATCCTCAATGAAAGCATCATTCATTTTCTGAGAGAAAAAAAAATATATCCAAGTTTCTAAGACACCCATTGAAGGTTCATGTGTTTGAGATAGTCACAGAAACCTATAGGATATGAAAACTCAAAGATAATTCCTTTCACGTTGTATTACGCATCTTATTCTCATAAATTAATGTTGGAAAATACATATTCCAATGAGAAACGAAGCTGTATTAAATGACTAGATTGAGATGGAGATCCTAAACCTTTATCCATGAGGATCTGGATAAGGTTAGTCTTCCCAAAAGCTTGAAAGGGATATTCTAAACTAGATTGGGAGAGAAAAATATAATTTCCCCAATGAAGAGGAAAGTAATTGGGAAGAGGAATAAAAGTTGGAAAAGCGGAAAAATAGCTTTAAAGTACCTCACTGAGGGAAGCATGGGAAAAAACAGGAATAAAGCATCCTGGAATTTCTGGATGCAGAAATTAGAAATAGGCTTGGGGAAGCATTGTTTAAATAAAATAATATAGGACAGACAGAGGTGGGTCTGATACTGGATGTATGGATCTCAACTTGGGGGTGAGTCAAGGAGATAGAACTCTATGGTTGGGAGGACTAGTCATCTGAATTGGTATCCACACCGAACTAAAATTTAATTATAATTTCATGTGCTCATGATGAGTTATAGTAGTGATTTTATTGAGTAATTTAAAGTGTAGTATGCTGGAATTATTGATACCCATATATTTAACAGACTTAAAGTAAGTAGTGATACTTCAGATCTGTATGGTTGTATGGGCGAAGTCTAATGAGGTCCATCTACCAGAATGTCTAAACGAAATACTAGTTTAAATCTGGAGACTAGTATCTCTCAGAGAATATTTTAATTTTTTGTAGTGAATGAGAATAATCTTATTTCTGTGTAGATATAAGAAAAAGAAATAATACAGTAACAACTGGACCAGAATATTTTATCTGTAAGAGAATAGTGATTTATTCTATCTATTATGTGCTATGATAATGATTAGTAGTAAATACAACATTAATAAAACAAAAGTAATAAAATATGTTAAATAATCCATAAGAATATATCAGACTTTCTATAGTTACATTTTATTCTGAATTCTAGTACTGCCTTATAGTTTGTACCTAAATACCAGCTTACTATACAAAAATAAATGGAATCATCCTTGAAGAAAATTTTTTTATCCAAAAAAAAAAGAGCTATTATTCAAAGCATTCAATTGATATTTGTTCAGAAAAATTACAATTATATTACTATGTGGAAAGTTATAAATCTGGCTCATTAATATAGATGAATCATGTATGCTGAATAGAAAATATAGTGGATATAAAAGAGAAGTTCCACTTTAAGTAAACAAATGCTATTGTGTTTGTTCCTTACTGAAATTAAAAACTAGGAATAGAAGGTTGATACAGAACTCACAAAATAGTCAGTTAGCCTTTTTGATAAATACCAGCAAATTTATATGTATGTCCCAACTCTTCCATATAGCAGACTGTAAATAAATTTTCTGTAAAATATGAAATGGATAAGGATAGCTAACTATAGATCTATACCCATATATATGTATATAGGATGGAAATATATATATATATATATATATATATATATATATATATAGATATTTCCATTATATTTAATATAAATTTAATATATATATATATATATATATATATATATATATATATATATATATATATATATGTGTGTGTGTGTGTGTGTGTGTGTGTGTGTGTGTGTGTGTGTGTGTGTGTGTGTGTGTGTGTGTGTGTGTGTGAAATAAACAAAATTAAATCACTTCCTTTTTGAAATCTGGAAGGTAGCCTACATAAGAAATATTTTAATAAACAAAATCCAGGACTAATGTATCCTTTAATATCTTTTTGACAATTAACAGTGTAGACACCCTATGTAAAATAAATAGGGAACTGATATATAATTTTCAGGAGTTAAATAGAGGCATTCATTGTATATGTCTCTATATGTATCAGAAAATTAGGAGCTAGCACTATGATTTACTTTAAAATAGATATCCTACTGGGAAATCATAGTTTAGTATATTCACTGTGTAAATCGCAAATGTGATATATGGTGTATTAGAAACAAATAGAAATATCAAAACCATGCGAGGTATTCGGATGGTAAAATAGAAAAAGGATAATTTCACAGTCCATGTATATATATATATATATACATTAAAATCAGTTATCAACCTCATGAAAGAGGAGCATCTGTTAAATTTACAGTGAAATTCACAAATTTCGAGGAGACCAACATATCTTCATGGATTCTAAACTATGAGTATTCAAACATAAATCTATAAATTGCACTTAAACAATGGAAGCTCAGCTCTTTGTGCAAAAATGTTGGGGACCAACCTGGAAAAGTAGCAGTGAGTTAGGTTCGATGATTTAATGAAGAAAAATTGCTGACAACTACAAATTAGATGAGCCTATTCTTAGAAGTTTTACCTACAAAATCATCAAATGAAAGGATTAGGAAAACTTCGAATTCATATCTAGAAACAAAGAAGCACGACATTATAATTTATCAACGAAATATATATATATATATATATATATATATATATATATATATATATATATATATATATATATATATATATATATATATATATATATATATATATATATATATATATATATATATATATATATTTACTTCTGAAAAATGATGATGGAAAACTGGGACACGAATCACAAGTTAGATTTCTCCATATTAAGCATAGACACGGACCTATGATTAACCTTGTGTCCATTAGAGTATAAAAGGGAACACAAAGAAAGCCTTTTGAGAATAGCAGGAGTAGAATAAAAATATCGAATTCAAAATGTTATGAAGGGGGATTTATAAATAACGTATTTAAGAGAGAAATGGAAGGTGGAAAAAATGATATTACAAATCTTAGTTAAATAACTGATATTACAAGAACACACCTAGGATGAGTTCAATCATTCAGTATCCAAGAGCCAAATCTGCCACAGAGGGAAATATTAAACAAAACGATCAAAATTCCAAATGCAAAGAGACAATATTCAAACTCTGAATGATCAAATTTCAATGTACAAAATCCAAAGAATGAAATCAATTTAGTTCTAAAGAAAATAATAAGGTTTTTTTCAGTGTTTCAATTCAGTACAATGAAATTTTAAAACACATGATATGTATACATAAAAAAACAAACAAATAAACGAGGACAATGAAGGTGAATCGTTACAGGGTTAGCTCATACCTGTGTACCTTGTTGTTAACACCTGGATGACAAATAGTGGAATCCCTTCAATCTGGGTAACGTTTTGTCGAAAGAAGAAAGAAATCCAAAATCCAGATAGTGGAAAGAATGAAAGGTAAATGAAATTTCAAACTTTAAAAACCACAGTAGGTGAAACCCGATTTCATCACGGCCTACAAGTGGCGCCAGATAAACTTGCATTATGCAGATCGAGAAATCATCGAGGAATAAAACGAGCTCTGAGCAATGTGTACACCAAAATCTTAAGGATAGGTACCATAAAATTAATAGAATATACGTTGGGAGTAACCCGTATTGGATGAATATTACATTGGGTTCGACATAGTTGGGTGGTACCTAGCTTCATTTAATATCCAACAACCTAGTCATTAAATCCTTACATAGGTGGCATCACTTTCTCCCAAGAACAATGTATGAGAAAATTTCGTACCATTGATAACAATTATAAGCCAAGAGTGTTAAAGTGTCTCACGTAAGCACATTGGCATCCCCAACCTTTAAACTCACTTGACATATGTTGCATAGAATTTTTCTTGGTGAGAAAAAATCTAAAGTTGTATGAAATTTCAGATATATAGAGGGAAATAAAATTAATACATTAGGGTAGAAATATATCACAAGTAATAGGTTAAGATAGGAAACAGAGATAGGAAAGTAGATAGAGTTTAGATACGAAATAAATACAAAAATGGACTTCAGAAAATATGTATATATATATATATATATATATATATATATATATATATATATATATATATATATATATATATATATATATATATATATATATAGATATATATATATATATATATATATATATATATGAAAGGAAACAAAATTTAATATAATGTATGGGTGTTAAAACATATAGGCATAGAGCTCCATATGAAATTATAGGTCCCCATGTGAAAAACATGTATAGGGATACTCTATGGTTATTTAGTGTAATAATAAATGATAAGACATAATTGAGGAATGAGAGATTTATGAGGAAATTAAATATGTTAGGAAATATGGGAAAACCATCTAGTCCTTTAAATCGAAATAGAAGGGAATCGAAGAAACATGTATCCAATGGTTTAATGAGCATAAAAAAAAAAAAAAAAAATTTCAGAGACATTACAAATGGTATCAGAGCTTTTTGGAAAAATACAGGGAAATTTATGTGCTCACGCAAAAACTGTATGATGCTGTAAAATTTAATGAATTTTAAGTTTTACTAAATGTTGTTATGTTGAAAAGTGAACAGTGTGAAGAGTACAACTATGAACCATGACTGAAGGGGATGAGCTATATGTAGATCTAGGAGGTGGAGAAAACACGCCAGATCCAAATGCTCTGTTGATGGATATGTTGCATAGAATGCAACGAGAAATGGCACAACTTAAAAGCCACAATGACAGACTATCTTTGGCCAGTGAGGAGCAAGAAAAACTCATCAGAGAACTGACTTCATGGAACAACCAGGAAGGTGAAGATTCCGGAAGAAAGAGAAAAGGAAGAGTCAATTCCTTAGAGGAGTCTGAGGAAGATGACGCCACTAGACAACAATCTAAAAAGAAGGAATTACAAGGTGAATTTTGGAAAATAAAACCTCCCTCCTATGATGAGCTGAAGGAGGAAGATGTTGAGGAATGGCTTCTAAATATGATCAAGTATTTTCAAGTTTATGATTATGAGAGTAATTTAAGAGCTAGATTGGTTGTTTACCAGATGCAATGTAAGGTGACCTTGTGGTGGGAGGAAACAAAAATGGTTCACGCCATTGATGAAAAAATAGTCACATGGGAAGATTTTCAAGTCAAGTTCAAAAATAGATATTTGAACGAACGTGACTATGATGAAAAGGAAAAAGAGTTTCATGAACTCAGATTGGGACAACTCACCATATATGGGTTTGTGATGAAGTTCACAAATCTGTTACGATATGTTCCTTATATCTGTGAGGAGAAGGAAAAAGTACAGAGATTTCTGAACTATTTCCCTACTGTGTACAAGGAGAAAATAGAGTTCGATAATCCAAAAAAAATTGACGAAGTGGTGAGGAAGGCCAGATTATACTACCAGTAGTTTAGGGGAAAGACTGAGCAAGGAAAGAACTGGAAAAAAAAAGGTGAATTCAAGGGAAAAAATAGAAACCAGCTTATTTGAATAACTTTGGTAGGAACCATCAGTGAAAGAAATTTAACAGAATGAGTGAAAATCAAATTACTCAATCTCAAACTGGTTCAAAACCAATAGATGGGAATAATAAGAAGGAAGGAACTGTTAAAATGTGGGAGCCTTTAAAGTGTTGGGGTTGTAGATAACCTCATTTGTTGAGGGACTGTCCACATCGAAATATTCAGACATTTCAAGTATTACGAGAAGCCACTACAGTAAATGAAGTAGCAAGGAACATTCCCACCATCATTGCAGCCTTATAAAATTGACAAGTAGAACATTAGTCTACTACGGTTGAGATGGAAGGTATGATTTTTGTCCAATCTGTTACAATTTTAATAGATATAGGTGCATCTTTGAGTTATATTAGTCCACAAATAGTAGAAAAATGCAAACTCAAAACAGAGAAGTTTCAGCAATCTTGGTTGGTCTAGTTAGCCACTGGTACCAAATACAAGATAACTCATAAGTTACCTCAAATGGTAATGAAGTTGAATGATTACCAAACAGAGGTAAATTTAAATATTCTACCATTGGGTTAATATGATATACTAATAGGAATGGATTGGTTAGAAAAAACAGAAAACCATGATGGACTGTTTAAACAAAAACATTACACTCCATTTATATAGGGGGAAAACCAGTCATACTAAAATGGAAACTGAAACCTATCTCTTTAAGGCAGATCTCATCTCTTGAATTAAAAATAAGTGCTACAAAGGGGTACCAAGTATATGTTGTACATGTTGAAGAATTATAACAAAAACCAGAGAAAAATTTGTTTGACACTTTACCAGTGATTAGAGAATTTAAAGAAGTATTCCTGGATGAGATTCCTCATCTTCCCCCCAAGAGAGAAATTCATTTCATAATCGATTTAGTGCCAGGGGAAACACCAGTTTCTAGAGCCCCTTACCGGATGAGCCCCCCTGAACTAAGGGAGTTGAAAATGAAATTACAAGAATTGTTGGACAAAGGTTACATCAGACTGAGTGTGTCTCCTTGGGGAGCACTAGTGTTTTTTGTAAAAAAGAAGGATGGTACTTTCAGAATGTGCATTGATTACCGTCAACTGAATAAGTTGACTATCAAGAATAGGTATCCATTACCCTGAATAGATGACCTCTTTGATCAAGTTAGGAGAGCCTCTGTGTTTTTTTAGATTTATTTAAGAATGGGTTATCATCAGTTGAGAATTAAAGAGGAAGATATAAAAAAAAAAAAAAATTCACCCGGTATGGACATTATGAATTCGTAGTCCTACCATTCGGGTTGACAAATGGACCTGCCACGTTTATGTGCTTAATGAATAGTGTCTTGAATAAATACTTAGATAAGTTTGTACTAGTATTTATTGATGAAGTTTTAATCTATTCAAAAAGTTTGGGAGAACATAAAGCACACCTTAGAATTGTGTTGCAGACTCTTAAGGAGAATGAGTTGTATTCCAAGTTTAGAAAATGAAAATTTTATAAAGATAAAATTCAATATTTGGGACATATAATTTCAGAACAAGGATTAGCGGTTGACCCTGAGAAGATAAAGTCTATTAGAGAATGGCTTGTGCCTACTAATGTATCATCAGTAAGATCATTTATGGGGATTACGAGGTACTACAAAATTTTTGTGGAGAGATTTTCCACTTTAGCCTATCCCATAACTTCATTGCAAAGGAAAGGTACAAAATCTGAATGGAAAAAAAAATGCCAGCATAGCTCTGAACAACTAAAATTAAAACTTACTATAGCACCTATTCTGAGGATCGCAGATCTTGATAAGGAGTTTTTAGTATGCACTGATGCATGTGGAGAGAGATTAGGGGGAGTATTATTGTAAGAAAATTCTGTTATTGTGTATGAATCTAGAAAACTTAAGAAACATGAACAGAATTACAGTGTGTATAATCTTGAGTTGGTTGTTGTAATAAATGCACTCAAGATGTGGCGACACTATATTTTAGGGAAGAAATTTATTTTCATGACAGATCACATGAACCTAAAGTATTTCTTCACTCAAACAACTTTGAATGGTAGAGAAGCCATATGGTTATCTTTTTTCAGTGAATTTGATATGGAGATAAAACATATAAAAGGAAAATAAAAAAAAATTGCTGATGCCCTAAGAAGAAATGCTTGCCAAAACATAAGCAACATTGGGAGTAGAGCTAAATTTGACTTAGAAGGATTAGTTAAAGTGGTAGCATATCAAGATCCAAGCTAACTACAAATTCAAATGATGAAAAAGGAAAGGAAATGGTATACACAAAATCAAAAGGGACTAATTTGTTATAGAGAAATATTGTACATCCCCAATGTAGACTCTTTGAAAAGGAAATCCTAGATGAATATCATAAACAACCTTACTCTAGACATCTTGGATATCAGAAACTACTCATAGTTTTGAAAAATAAGTTATTTTGGTCAGGAATGGAAAATGATGTAGCAAACTACCTAGCCAAATGCATGGAGTGTCAACTGGAAAAAGTTGAACATCAGCATACAGCTGCACTGCTAAATCCTTTACCAATTGCGGGATAGAAATGGGAAACTATTTCTATGGAATTTATAACTGGGTTACCAAGAACCAAATGTCATCATGACTCAGTGATGGTAGTGGTAGACACTTTGACGAAGGTTATACATTTCATACCTGTTAAATCTACTTTTGGAACATCCCAAGTAGAAAACGTGTTCATGAAAGAGATAGTAAGGTTACATGGGGTCCCTAAAATGAATATTTCTGATAGAGACGCCAAATTCATTGCAACCTTTTGGAAAAGTTTGTTTGGGGGCATGTGTACTAAATTAAACTTTAGTATTGTCTATCACCGTTAAATGGATGGTCAAACCGAGAGAACAAATAAAATTTGTAGAGGATATGCTAAGGATGTATGTCATGGATAGGCCAACTAAATGGGAATACTATATATATATTTAGTAGAATTCGCCTATAACAACAGCTATCAAACTTCCATAAAAATGAGTCCATTTGAAGCACTCTATGGAAGGAAATGTCACACGCCTTTAAGTTTGAGCCAACCTGAAGACAAATTAGTGCTTGGGCTGGACACTTTGCAAGAAATGGAAATATTTGTCAGAAAAATTCAGAAAAATATCAAGACAGCTCAAGATCGGTAGAAAAGTGATGCAGACAAGAAGAGAGTACATTGAGAGTTCACTGTGGGTGATCATGTGTATCTGTGGATTAAGCCTAAGAAGAGCACTTTTCACACTGGTAGTTGTGCAAAATTAGCTCCTAGATATTGTGGACCATTTCAAATACTAGAAAGGGTGGGACCAGTGGCTTATAAACTCGCCTTACCTATGCATATTTGTAACACCCCTAGTTTATGTTCTTTTAAAGATAGACATTTGAACTCTAGTCCTAAGGGGAGTGGAGCCCAAATGGATAAGTATTTTATGGATGTAATTAAATATTTAATTTTGAGAAAATGAATTAAAAAAAATTCTGTGCAGATTGACCAAAATGAGAATTATGAGTTCACTTTCTAAATCCATGAGGATGGATAAAGGAAAATACTTTCCCCACAATCTTTCAAAAATCCTTGAAAGAAATTATTTCTAATTTAGATTTTTGAGGAAAAATCTAAATTCCCCAATGATGAGGAAAGTAGTTGGGAAGAGGTAAAAAGCTAGAAAAGCTAGGAAAAGCAGAAAGCATATTTAAAATTCCCTAAATAGGGAAGCCTAGGCAAACAGGAAGAAAAGCATCCTGATATTCTCGACGCAGAATTAGAAACAGGCTTTGGGGAGAAAAAACTTAAATAAGTTATTCCTGAACAGATCAAAGGTTGGTTTGTTCTGGAGGTGGTCTCAGCTTGGGGGTGAGCTCTGGAGACAGAGGGACTCTACGGTTGGGAGGAATGGTCAATTACCAAAGTGGTATGCTCACAGTATTATGAATGATTAAAAATAATTATTACTAGGTGTACAAGTTGATGATTTTAGCTGCACATTTGTTAAATGTTTTAATTGGTGCTAGTGTCCCATACATTTACAGAATAGTAGAGTAATCAAACTCGTTCAGTTCTGTATAGTTGTAGGAACTACAAAAATGAGGACAAATCTGACAGAATCTCTAAACCAGTTTCTGGTTTAAATTTGGAGATTATGTTATCTCATAAATGGGGTTATGTAACTTTAATCTGTTTCTGTGTAAATAGGTTTAATTCAGTGAATATTTTTGAAACTCAGCATACTGGGAGTAGGAGAAACTAAGTACATGTAGGGCAGATCTACACACATCTATCGGAATTGCTAAGTAAATTGTAGACATGTAGAACTACAAAATAGCAGTGCATGTTTAGTTGTAGAATTTTTTTCTATAATACGGATTGAATGTAAGAATGTACAGTCTGATACCATAAATTTAAATGTCTCACATATATATATCAACATATAAATATGTAGGTATTAAAGAGACAATATTAGAGATGCTGCAAATTAAGTAAACAGATGAAATTTGAGAATTATCTATTTATAAAAATGACGTGGATACTCTTCCTAAAGCCACATAAAGGAATTTTGGAAATTATAAAAGTTTACTGAGTAAAGTATAGCAATACCTGACTATCTATAAGCTACTTACTACAGTAAGGACAAATTTGAAAGAGCATATATTTTAATGCTTTATACAATTCCAGAAACTGAAGAGATCTAGCTAGCTGTGATTAGCAATTCTGCAAACAATGGTTGTGTGAGAAACATATAAATAGCTAATGGGTGACTAACATTCCTTGTACAGGAATGGCCCAAGTAGAATGATTATTCTAGAATGACTCTTCTATAATAAGATGTGAATTTCTACATAATGCACACAGCTAAAAAAAAAAAACTGGGAGAGATAACAATTAAATTCTTCCTTATAATGTTATCTTGTTTAGAAGTATATTCTAAACAATAAGTAGCCTAAAAGTAATATACTGAATATGTAATTGCAGAACATTCCATAAGTAACCATGACAATGGTATCCAAGTTAATAAGAATAAAGTAAGTTTACTATTGGAATTATAGAACCCCCTTGTACTTTCAATGGGAAATTATCCTTTACTGAGAGATATTATCTTGAAAAATGTAGCCATAATAAAACTTATAGACAAATTTACTAAGAAACAAAAAGTAATTTGAGATGAGATACATATGTCTGAGCTGTTCATATTAATAGAGACAGAAAATAAACATATCCCGTGCAGAGATATATAAGTATAATTCAAACGTTGCAGTCAACTGTGGAAATAAGACGTATAATACTATCAAAATGTTCCAGAAATCGATATACAGGAATATCCAGTGTCGCAACTAAAAATATTTAATAGTCACGGTTATACAATCTTTCAATAAAAATGTTAAACTGTCTGTATAATATTTTATAGAGCGACGTAATGAGAACTGGCTTCTTTCTGACCAGCATTTGGTGAATACCGACCTGAAAATGACAAGAGCGTTAAAATGAGTGCCGAGTGGAACCACGCCTTTCATAGTTCATGAGGAAGAAAGACAGTGGTCGGAAATACCTGTAAGAGAAAAAATCAACAATAACAACACGATTCAGTAATTTTAAGGAATAACTATATCCAGAATGAAATGATAACTGAGAAATAAATCGTTACCTGGTGAGGGAGAACCTCATTTCTTCCACGACCTGTCATCGAAATAGAAGTATGACATAAAAAAAAAACAAATCAAAACAAGCAAACCGAGAAACAAATCTCTACTAGAGATTGCCCAACTGTCAAATATGAAACAAAGCCGAAAAAGAAACTATGAGGAAGAAATTATTGTATCAAAAACCTCAATGCTCGCTCAAGTCACCGAGCGTATTTCTGATGAAAAGAAAAAATAAAACATCCATAAGTAAACTGTAACCACAGAGCGTGAGTTTCATAAGTAAAAAAAATAGAGCTACACCGGAATGCCATACCTGAGCCATAATACGAAGTATACATGGAGATGTTGAAGTCTAGGCAGAGCTACGCTCAGTTCTCCAAGGTGCAAAGTTTTGCCATCGAGAGGCAAGTTGAGGGAGTGAAAAGGGAAAAGAACCGACTCCACAAATAACACAGAGAATTTGTACAAATGTCCCCATCCAAAAATGGACGAAACCCTAACGATTAGGATGAATCTTCACCGTCCACATGGCATGGGATCCATCGTGTAGCCATGGATCTCATTGGGTTTTGGCACTTAATACACAGTAAATCCATACGTAAATGTCGATATATGAGAACCACGCCATTGTACCATTGAATTTATTATAGGTCCAACGTATTAAGACATATGCAGGTGTGGCATATTACCAAGAATATATAAACACATATAACCTCCAGCATGGAAGTATGCGAAACTAATGCACTGAAAATTTAATAAGGTGTCACAAAGAGTGCGACGAGGAATATTGCACCAGTTAACGTGGCCATACACTTTAGTAACCGTGTCAACGATACACATTGAATACAATGAAAAATTTCATACGCTTATCTCTATATTATCTAACTCTAGAATGATATACGTAAAGTATAAACGATGAGATATTCAAACTCACAATTAATTCATATCCTTGACAGGAGGGTTCATATGATTTGACCGTGAAGAATTCGAAATTCCATCGTGAGGTGACAAGGAATGGGGTTACATCAAGACTAGAACCAAACCCATCGAATATGATATTAACACTTACGAGAATGCTAAGAGAATAGAAACATAGAGTTAATAATTCTACAATGGTGTGCCAAAGATTTGTGAGAAAATTGTCATGTGTAAGAACCACATAAATATGTTAAGAGTATAGGTATAAAATTTCCATATGCCTAGATAGACAAACATGAGAGTAAAGGCAACCATATAATAGAAGCGGTAAAATATGTAGGTAGAATTAATAGAGATGGTGAAGAGGAGGGAAAATACCACCAGTCACACTCATTAGTGGAAATAAGCAGTAAAATATACCCCAAGAGTAATAGGAGGAATAATAGCTCTATTCCATACCAGATCCTATGTGACGAAGTTCAAAAGTAGAAAAGAGAAGAAAACAAAATAGGGGTAGAAGGAAGAGACGTTACAAATGGTATCAGAGCCCAAGTTATAAAAAACTGGGTTGTTGTTATTGTGCTCACTGTTGCTGTGTGTTCACTGTAAAAATTAAGTATTGTGGAAAAAAAAAAAAATTACTGATTTGTGATGTGTAGTGTACAGTGGTGCTGAAATGGTAGAAGGTGACGAAATTTATGTGGATCTGCGTGATGAGGATAATACACTATATCTCAATGCTCCAGTGATGGCTATGTTGCGTAGGTTGCAACAAGAATTGGCTGAGATAAGAAGCCAAAATGACAGATTGTCATTAGCCAGTGAGGAGCAGGAAAAGCTCATCAGAGAACTAACTTCGCGGAACAGCCAAGAAGGTGAGGGTTCCGAAAAGAGGAAGACTAATGAGTCTAAGGATGATGATGCTGTTAGGCATCAGTATAAACAGAAAAGGGAATTACAAGGGGAATTCTGAAAGATCAAACCTCCCTCCTATGATGGGGAGAAGGAGGAAGATGCTGAAGCCTGGTTGCTGAACATGATTAAGTATTTCTAGGTCTATGAATATGAAAGCAATTTGAAGGCCAGATTAGTTGTTTACCAGCTACAAGGTAAGGCTACCTTGTGGTGGGAGGAGACGAAAATTGTTCATGCCATTGATGAAAAGACAGTTACCTGGGAAGACTTCCAGGTTAAGTTCAAAAACCACTACTTAAATGAACGCTACTATGATGATAAAGCAATGTAATTTCATGAACTTAGACTGGGACAACTTACTATTGATGAGTTTGTCAATAAGTTTACAAATCTATTGAGATATGTCCCTTACATTAGGGAACAGAAGGCAAAGGTACAACGGTTTCTGAACTTCTTGCCTGCTGTATACAAAGAGAAGATCGAGTTTTATAACCCAAAAAATATGGATGAGGCAGTGAGGAAGGCGAGATTATGCTATCAGTAGTTTAAGGGAAAGGCTGAGCATGGAAAAAGCTAGCTAAACAAGGGTGAAATTAAAGGAAAGAAACAGAAACCAGCTTACTTGAAAAAATTTGGCAGGGATCATTAGCGAAAGAAATTTATTAAACCCAAAGAAAGTCAAACTGCTCAGCCCCAAGTGGCTTCAAAGCAAATAGATGGAGATCATAAGAAAGAGGGCACAGTTAAAATGAGGGAACCGTTGAAATGTTGGGGATGTGGAGAACCCCATATTTTGAGGGACTGTCCCCACCGAAACATTCAGATGATTATGAGAGATCGAGAAGCTACCACAGTAAATGACATAGCAAGAAATATACCCACTATCAGTGCAGCCTTGGAGAATCGACAAGCAGAACATCAAGCTACCATGGTTGAAATGGAGGGTAAGATTTCTGACCAATCTGTTATCGTTTTGATTGACCCAGGTGCTTCTTTGAGTTACGTTAGTCCAAAAATTGTAGAAAAATGTAATCTTAAAATTGAAAAATTTCAGCAGTCATGGTTGGTTCAGCTGGCCACTAGAACCAAGAGGAAGGTAACACATAAATTTCCCTGAACAGTAATTAAATTAAATGATTTCTAAATAGAAGTAAATTTTAACATTCTGCCATTAGGTTCATATGACTTGTTGATAGGAATGGACTGGCTGGAAAAGAAGAAGGCCATGATGAACTGTTTGGATAAGACCTTGCATTGTGTAGATGAATAAGGGAAACCTTTTATTCTCAAGGGAAAACGAAAACCTATCTATGTAAGGAAAATATCAGCACTACAATTAAAACGAACATTTAGGAAAGGATACCAAGTCTATGCAGTACATGTAGAAGAGAGAGAATAGAAAACTGAAGAAAATCTGCTGGAAGCTTTGCCAGTAGTAAGAGAGTTTAAGGAAGTTTTTCCAGATGAGATTCCTCATCTCCCTCCAAAAAGAGAGATTGACTTTTCCATCGATTTGGTGCCAGGAGCCACACCTGTTTCCTAAGCCCCTTATCGAATGAGTCCCCTCGAACTCATGGAACTGAAAATGCAACTGCAGGAATTGCTGGATAAGGGCTATATCCAGCCGAGTGTTTCTCCATGGGGAGCACCGGTGTTGTTCGTGAAAAATAAAGATGGAACTTTTAGGATGTGCATTGATTATCGTCAACTGAATAAGTTGACCATTAAAAACAGATACCCCTTGCCCAGAATTGATGATCTTTTTGACCAAGTGAGAGGGGCTTCAGTTTTTTCAAAGATTGACTTAAGAACTGGTTATCACCAGCTCAGAATTAAAGAAGAAGATATTAGCAAAACAGCCTTTTGAACCAGGTATGGTCACTACGAATTCGTAGTCCTACCTTTTGGTTTGACAAATGCCCCTGCCACCTTTATGTGCCTAATGAACAGTGTGTTAAATAATTACTTGGATAAGTTCGTGCTTGTGTTTATAGATGATATTTTGTTTTATTCCAAGAGTGAGGAGGAGCACAAGGAGCACTTAAGGATAGTGTTGCAAACTTTGAAAGAAAACTAGTTATATGCCAAGTTCAGCAAATGTGAATTTTCTAAAGACAAGATTCAATACTTGGGACATATTATTTCTGAACAATGGTTGGTTGTTGACCCTGAAAAGATAAAGGTTATCAAATAATGGCATTTACCAACAGATGTTTCTGCAATAAGATCATTAATGGGGATTGCAAGCTATTATCGTAGATTTGTGGAGAGATTTTCTGCCATAGCATACCCCATAACCTCACTACAAAGGAAGGGTGTCAAATTTGAGTGGACTGAAAAGTGCCAACACATTTTTGAACAATTAAAGCTGAAACTCACTACAACCCCTATTTTGAAAATTGCAAATCCTGATAAGGAATTTGTTGTATGTACAGATGCTTGTAGAGAGGGGTTGGGAGGAGTCCTTTTGCAGGAAAATTTAGTTATTTCATATGAGTCTAGGAAACTGAAGACACATGAACAGAACTATAGTGCATATGATTTGGAGTTGGCTGATGTTATTCATGCCTTGAAGATGTGGTGACACTATCTTCTAGGAAAAAAAATTACATTGATGACTGATCATATTAGTTTAAAATATTTCTTTTCCCAAACTGATTTGAATGCTAGACAAGCCAGATGGTTGTCCTTTCTAACTGAATTTGACATGGATATAAAACATATCAGAGGGAAAGAAAATAAAATTGCTGATACATTGAGCAGAAATGCCTGTCAATTTATAAACAACATTGGAAGTAGTGCCCAGTTTGATTTAGAAGAGTTAGTGAAAAAGGCAGCAGACCAGGATCCAAATTATGAGAACCTACAAGTGAAAATCCTAAAGAAGGAAATGGCGGATTTCACTCAAAACCAGAAAGGAGTGATCTGTTATAAATACAGATTATATATTCCCAATGTAGAGTCCTTGAAGAGAGAGATTCTAGATGAATATCACAAACAACCATATTCAGGACATACAGGATATCAGAAAATGTTAACAGCTTTGAAAAAGAAGTTGTTTTGTCCAGGAATGAAAAGAGATGTAGCAGAATATTTAGCTAGATGTATGGAATGTCAACTAGTTAAAGCTGAGCATCAACATCCTGTTGGTATTTTTAAACCCTTTGTCGATTGCAGAATGGAAATGGGACACAGTTTCCATGGATTTCATAACAGGATTACCCAAAACCAAATACCAACATGATTCAGTAATGGTGGTGGTAGACACTTTAACAAAAGCTGCACACTTCATACCAGTGAAATCTACTTTTGGGGACAGCTCAGGTAGCGAATGTGTTCCTGAAGGAGGTAGTAAGGCTCCATGGGGTGCCAAAGGTGATTGTATTAGACAGAGATGCTAAGTTCACATCAGCTTTTTGGAAAGGTATATTTGGAGGTATGGGTACTAAGTTGAATTTTAGTACTGCCTATCACCCTCAGACCAATGGTCAGATAGAGAGAACTAAACAGATTTTGGAAGATATGCTGAGAATGTATGTGATGGATCAACCATCAAAGTGGGAAGACTACTTGCATTTAGCTAAATTTGCCTATAATAACAGCTACCAATCCTCCATCAAAATGAGTTTGTTTGAAGCACTCTATGGGAGGAAGTGTCATACTCCTTTGAGCTAGAGCCAGCCAGAGGATAAGCTAATGTTGGGAGCAGACGTCTTACAAGAGATGGAAAGAATTGTTAAACAAATACAAAGAAACATCAAGACAGCACAAGATCGCCAGAAAAACTATGCTGATAAGAAAAGGACACATTGAGAATTCAAAGTGGGGGAGCATGTGTACCTGTGTATTAAACCCAAAAAGAGCACACTTTACGCTAGAAGTTGTGCAAAACTAGCTCCTAGATAGTGTGGTCCTTTTGAAGTATTAAAAAGGGTGGGACCAGTGGCTTAGAAGCTGGCCTTACCACCCCATGTTAGAGTGCAAGATGTGTTTCATGTTTCGTTATTAAAAATATATGTACATGATGCTTCTCACATAGTTGATTGGAATGTGCTACAGGTGGAATCAGAAGGGGAGTTCCTTCCAGAACTGCTTTGAATATTGGAGCGGGAAGAAATTGAATTGAGGAATCGAACGGTAGCAAGAGTAAAGGTGCAGTGGAAACACTTTACTGCTGAAGAAGCTACTTGGGAAAGAGAAGCTGAAAGGGTGGAAACATATCCATTTCTGTTTGCAAAATGAATTTTAGTAATTAGATACTAACACCGAGGACGATGTTTTCTTTCAGAGGTGGAATATGTAACACCCCTAGTTTATGTTCTATTAAAGCTAGACATTTGAACTCTAGTCCTAAGGGGAGTGGACCCCAAATGGATAAGTATTTTATGGATGTAATTAAATATTTAATTTTGAGAAAATTAATAAAAAGAATTCTGTGCAGATTGACCAAAATGAGAATTATGAGATCACTTGCTAAATCCATGAGGATGGATAAAGGAAAATACTTTCCCCACAATCTTTCAAAAATCCTTGAAAGAAATTATTTCTAATTTAGATTTTTGAGGAAAAATATAAATTCCCCAATGATGAGGAAAGTAGTTGGGAAGAGGTAAAAAGTTGGAAAAGCTGGGAAAAACAGAAAGCAGCTTTAAAAGTCCCTAAATAGGGAAGCCTAGGAAAACAGGAAGAAAAGCTTCCTGATATTCTGGATGTGGAATTAGAAATAGACTTTGGGGAGCAAAAACTAAAATAAGATATTCCTGAATAGATCAGAGGTTGGTCTGTTCTGGAGGTGGTCTCAGCTCGGGGGTGAGTTCTGGAGACAGAAGGACTCTACGGTTGGGAGGACTGGTCAATTACCAAAGTGGTATGCTCACAGTATTATGAATGATTAAAACTAATTATTACCAGGTGTACAAGTTGATGATTTTAGCTGCACAGTTGTTAAATGTTTTAATTGGTGCTGGTGTCCCATACATTTACAGAATAGTAGAGTCATCAAACTCGTTTAGTTCTGTATAGTTGTAGGAACTATAAAAATGAGGACAAATCTGACAGAATCTCTAAACCAGTTTATGGTTTAAATATGGAGATTATGTTATCTCATAAATGGGGTTATGTAACTTTAATCTGTTTCTCTGTAAATAGGTTTAATTCAGTGAATATTTGTGAAACTTAGCATACTAGGAGTAGGAGAAACTAAGTACATGTAGGGCAGATCTACACACATCTGTCAGAATTGCTAAGTAAATTGCAGACATGTAGAACTACAAAATACCAGTGCATTTTTAGTTGTAGAATTTTCTTCTATAATACGGATTGAATGTAAGAATGTACAGTCTGATACTATAAATTTAAATGTCTTACATATATATATCAACATATAAATATGTAGGTATTAAAGAGACAGTACTAGAGATGTTGCAAATTAAGTAAACAAATGAAATTTGAGAATTATCTATCTATAAAACTGACGTGGATACTCTTCCTAAAGCCACATAAAGGAATTTTGGAAATTATAAAAGTTTACTGAGTAAAGTATAGCAATACCTGACTATCTATAAGCTACTTACTACAGTAAGGACAGATTTGAAAGAGAATAGATTTTAATGCTTTATACAATTCCAGAAACTGAAGAGATCTAGCTAACTGTGATTAGCAATTTTGCAAACAATGGTGGTGTGAGAAACATATACATAGCTAATGGGTGACTGAAATTCCTTGTACAGGAATGGCCCAAGTAGAATGATTATTCTAGAATGACTCTTCTAGAATAAGATGTGAATTTCTACATAATGCATGCAACTAAAAAAAAAAAACTGGGAGAGATAACAGTTAAATTCTTCCTTATAATGTTATCGTGTTTAGAAGTATATTCTAAACAATAAATATCTTGAAAGTAATATGCTAAATATATAATTGCAAAACATGCCATAAGTAACCATGACAATGGTATCCAAGTTAATAAGAATAAAGTAAGTTCACTATTGGAATTATAGAACCCCCTTGTACTTTCAAAGGGAAATTCTCCTTTACTGAGAGATATTATCTTCATAAATGTAGCCATAATAAGACTTATAGAAAAATTTACTAAGAAACAAAAAGTAATTTGAGATGAGATACATATTTCTGAGCTATTCATATCAATAGAGACGGAAAATAGACATATACTGTGCAGAGATATATAAGTATAATTCAAACGTTGCAGTCAACTGTGGAAATAAGATGTATAATACTATCATAATGTTATATAAATTGATATACAGGAATATCCAGTGTCGGAATGAAAAATATTTAATAGTTACGGTTATACAATCTTTCAATAAAAATGTTAAATTGTCTGTATAATATTTTATAGAGCGACGTAATGAGAACTAGCTTCTTTCCGACCAGCATTCGGTGAATACCGACCTGAAAATGACAAGAGCGTTAAAATGAGTGCCGAGTGGAAACACGCCTTTCATAGTTCACGAGGAAGAAAGACAGTGGTCGGAAATACCTATAAGAGAAACAATCAACAATAAGAACATGATTCTGCAATTTTAAAGAATAACTATATCCAGAATGAAATGCTAACTGAGAAATATATCATTACCTGGTGAGGGAGAACCTCGTTTCTTCCACGACCTGTCATCGAAATAGACGTATGACATAAAAAAAAAACAAATTGAAACAAGCGAACCGAGAAACAAATATCTACTAGAGATTGCCCAACTGTCAAATATGAAACATAGCCAAAAACAAAACTATGAGGAAGAAATTATTGTATCAAAAACGTCAGGGTTCGCTCGAGTCACCGAGCGTATTTATGATGAAAAAAAAAAACAAAGACATCCATAAGTAAACTGTAACCACAGAGCGTGAGTTTCATAAGTAAAAAAAAATAGAGCTACGCCGGAATGCCATACCTGAGCCATAATACGAAGTATACATGGAGATGTTGAAGTTTGGGAAAAGCTACGCTCAGTTCTCCAAGGTGCAAAGTTTTTCCATCGAGAGACAAGTTGAGCGAGTGAAAAGGGAAAAGAAACGACTCCACAAATAACAAAGAGAATTTATACAAATGTTCCCATCCAAAAATGGACAAAACCCTAACGATCAGGATGAATCTTCACCGTCCACATGGCATGGGATCCATGGTGTAGCCACGGATCGCGTTGGGTTTTGGCACTTAATACACAGTAAATCCATACGTAAATGTTGATCTATGAGAAACACGCCATTGTACCATCGAATTTATTATAGATCCGACATATTAAGACATATGCAGGCATGGCATATTACCAAGAATATATAAACACATATAACCTCCAGCGTGGAAGTATGCGGAACTAATGCACTGAAAATTTAATAAGGTGTCACAAATAGTGTGACGAGGAAGATTGCACCAGTTAACGTGGTCATACACTTTAGTAACTGTGTCAACGATACACATTGAATACAATGAAAAATTTCATACGCTTATCTCTATATTACCTAACTCTAGAATGATATATGTAAAGTATAAACGATGAGATATTCATACTCACAATTAATTTGTATCCTTGACAGGAGGGTTCATATGATTTGACCGTGAAGAATTCGAAATTCCATCGTGAGGTGACAAGGAATGGGGTTACATCAAGACTAGAACCAAACCCATCGAATATGATATTAACACTTACGAGAATGCTAAACGAATAGAAACATAGAGTTAATAATTCTAAAATGGTGTGCCAAAGATTTGTGAGAAAATTTTCATGTGTAAGAACCATATAAATATGTTAAGAGTATAGGTATAAAATTTCCATATGCCTAGATAGACAAACATGAGAGTAAAGGCAACCATATAATAGAAGTGGTAAAATATGTATGCAGAATTAATAGAGATGGTGAAGAGGAGGGAAAATACCACCAGTCACACTCATTAGTGGAAATAAGTAGTAAAATATACCCCAAGAGTAGTAGGAGGAATAACAGCTCTATTCCATAGCAGATCCTATGTGACGAAGTTCAAAAGTAGAAAAGAGAAAAAAAAAATTGGGGGTAGAAGGAAGAGACGTTACAATATTAAGGTTCATGATGTGTTTCATGTTTCTCTATTGAAAAAAATATGTACATGATTCTGCTCACATTATTGATTGGAATGTGATTTAGGTGGAACTAGAAGGGGAATTCCATCCCGAGCCGCTTCAAATGTTGGAGCAGGAAGAATTTGAATTGCGGAATCGAACAGAAGCCAAAATAAAATTGCAATGGAAGCACTTTACTGCTGAAGAAGCTACTTGGGAAAGAGAAACTGAGATGATTGAAAAGTACCCATCACTATTTTCATAATGAACTATTTAAATTTATTTTGTCAACATTGAGGACGGTGTTTTTTTTTAGAGGTGGAATGTGTAACACCCCAAATTTATATGCTTTTTAATTTTAAATTTGAACAAATCCAAAGGGGAAGTGGACCCCAATGGAGAAACAATGTGTGGATTTTATGTAAATATTTATTAATAAATAGAATAATTCTGTGTGCAACATGACTAGATTGAGATGGAGATCCTAAACCTTTATCCATGAGGATATGGATAAGGTTAGTCTTTCCAAAACCTTTCAGAAAAACCTTGAAAGGAATAAGCTAAATTAGATTGGGAGAGAAAAATCTAATTTCCCCAATGAAGAGGAAAGTAATTAGGAAGAGGAATAAAAGCTAGAAAAGCGGAAAAACATCTTTAAAGTACCTCACTGAGGGAATCCTAGGCAAAACCAGGAATAAAGCATCCTGGAATTTTTGGATGCAGAAATTAGAAACATGCTTGGGGAAGCATTGTTTAAATATACTACTACAGGATAGACAGAGGTGGGTCTGATACTGGATGTATGGATCTCATCTCGAGGGTGAGTTAAGGAGATAGAACTCTACGGTTGGGAGGACTAGTCATCTGAATTGATATGCACACTGAACTAAAATTTAATTATAATTTCAAGTGCTCATGGTGAGTTACAGTATTGATTCTATTGAGTAATTTAAAGTGTAGTATGCTGGAATTATTGATACCCATACATTTAAGAGAATTAAACTAAGTAGCGATACTTTAGATCTGTTTGGTTGTATGGGCGAAGTCTGATGAGGTCCATCTACCAGAATGTCTATGCCAAGTACTGGTTTGAATCTGGATATTAGTATCTCTCAGAGAAGATTTTACTGTTTTGTAGTGAATGAGAATAATCTTATTTCTATTTGTAGATATAAGAAAAAGAAATAATATAGTAACAAGTGGACCAGAATATTTTATCTGTAAACGAATACTGATCTATTCTATCTATTTTGTGCTATGATAATGATTAGCAGTAAATACATCATTAATAAAAAAAAGTAATAAAATATGTTAAATAATCCATAAGACTACAACAGAGTTTTTGTAGTTACATTCTATTTTGAATTCTAGTACTCCCTTATAAACTATACCTAAATACCAGCTTACTATACAAAAATAAATGGAATCATCCTTGAAGAAATTTTTGTATCAAAAAAACAAAAGAGTTATTATTAAAAGCATTCAATTGATGTTTTTTGAGAAAATTACAATTATATTACTGTGTGGAAAGTTCTAAATCTGGCTCATGAATGTAGATGAATCATGTATGTTGAATATAAAATACAGTGGATATAAAATACAAGTTCCACTTTAATTAAACAAATGCTACTATGCTTGTTCCTTACTAAAATTAAAAAATAGGAATAGAAGGTTGATATAGAGCTGACAAAAAAGTTAGTTAGCCTTTTTGAGAAATACCAGCAAATTTATATGGATGTCCCAACTCTTCCATATAGCAAACTGTAAATAATTTTTCTATAAAATATGAAATGGATAAGGATATCTAACTATAGATATATACCCATATATATATATATATATATATAGAGGTATATTTCCATTATCATTTTGTATACATTTAATATATATATATATATGTGTGTGTGTGTGTGTGTGTGTGTGTGTGTGTGTGTGAAGTAAACAAAACTAAATCACTTCCTTTTTGAAATCTAGAAGGTAGCCTGCATAAGAAATATTTTAATAAACAAAATCCAGGATTGGTGTATCGTTTAGAATCTTTTTGACAATTAATAGTGCAGACACCCTATGTAAAATAAATAGGGAACTGATAGATAAATTTTAGAAGTTGAATAGAGATGTTCACTGTATATCTCTATATATGTATCAGAAAATTAGGAGATAGCATTATGATTTACTTTAAAATAAATATCCTACTAGGAAATCATAGTTTAGTATATTCACTATGTAAATCACATATGTGATATATGGTGCATCAGAAACAAATAGCAATCTCAAAACCATGCGAGGTCTTTGGATGGTAAAATAGAAAAAGGAGAATTTCACAATACTTGTATATATATATATATATATATATATATATATATATATATATATATATATATATCAGTTATCAACCTCATGAAAGAGGAGCATCTATTAAATTTACAATCAACTTCACAAATTTTGAGGAGACCAACATATCTTCATGGATTCTAAACTGAGTATTCAAACATAAATCTATAAATCGAACTTGAACAATGCAACCTTGGCTCTTCGTGCAAAAATGTTGGACACCAACCTGGAACAGTAGCAGTGAGTTAGGTTCGATGATTTAATGAAGAAAATTTGTTGATAACTACAATTGAGACAAGCCTATTCTTAGAAGTTTTACCTGCAAAATCATCAATTGAAAGGATTAGGAAAACTCTAAATTCATATCTGGAAACAAAGAAGCACGGAATTATAATTTATAAACGAATATATATATATATATATATATATATATATATATATATATATATATATATCTATATCTATATCTATATCTATATCTATATCTATATCTATATCTATATCTATATCTATATCTATATCTATATCTATATATATATATATATATATAATTTACGTGTGAAAAATATGGAAAACTAGGACATGAATCAAAAGTTTAATTTCCCCATATTAAGCATAGACACATACCTACGATTAACCTTGTGTCCATTAGAGTAGAAAAGAAAACACAAAGAAAGCGTTTCGATAATAGCAGGGGCAAAATACAAATATCGAATTCAAAATGTTATGAAGGGGGATTAAGAAACAATGTGTTTAAGAGAAAAATAGAAGGTTTCAAAAATGATATTACAAATTTTAGTTAAATAAATGATATTACAAGAACACACCTGGGATTTGTTCGATCCTTCGGTATCTGAGAGCCAAATCTGCCACAGAGGGAAAGATTAATCAAAACGATCAAATTTCCAAATGCAAAGTGAGAATATTCAAACTCTAAATGATCGATTTTCAATGTAAAAAATCCAAAGAATGAAATTGATTTAGTTCTAAAACAAATAAGAAGGCTTTTCTCAACGTTTCAATTCAGTACAATGAAATTGTAAAATGCATGATATGTATACATAACTAGACAAACAAATAAATGGTGGCAATGAAGGTGAATCATTACAGGGTTAGCTCATACCTATGTACCATGTTGTTAACACTCACATGAGGAACAATGTAATCCCTTGAATCTGGGTAATGTTTGGCGGAAGAAGAAAGAAATCCCAAACCCAGACAATGGAAAGAATGAAACATAAATGAAATTTTGAAATTTAAAAACCACAGTAGGTGAAACCCTAATTCATCAGAGCCTATAGGTGGCACCAGATAAACTCGCATCATGCGGATCGAGAAATCATTGTGGAATAAAATGAGGTCTGAGCAATATGTACACCAAAATCTTAAGGATAGGTACCATACAATTAATAGAATATACGTTGGGAGTAAACCGTATTGGATGAATATTACATTGGGTTTGATGCAGTTGGGTGGTAGCTGGTTTCATTTAATATCCAACAACCTAGTGATTAAATCCTTACATAGGTCGCATCACTTTCTCCCAAGAACGATGTATGAGAAAATTTCGTACTAGTGATAACAATTATAAGCCAAGTGTGTTAAAGTGTCTCGCGTAAATGCGTTGGCATCCCCAACCTTTACACTCAATTGACATATGTTGCATAGAATATTTCTTAGTGAGAAAAAATCTAAAGTTGTATGAAATTTCAGATTATAGAGGGAAATAAAATTAATACATTAGGGTAGAAATATATCATGAGTAATAGGCTAAGATAGGAAATAGAGATAGGAAAGTAGATAGAGTTTAGTTATGAAATAAATACAAAAAGGGTCTTCGGAATATATATATATATATATATATATATATATATATATAAACCAAATTTCATATAATGTATGGGTGTTAAGACGTATAGGCATAGAGCTCCATATGAAATTATAGGTCTCCATGTGAAAAAATCTATAGGGATACTCTATGGTTATTTAGGGCAATAATAAATGATGAGACATAATTGAGGAATGAGAAATTTATGAGGAAATTAAATATGTTAGGAAATATGGGAAAACCATCTAGTCCTTTAAATTGGAAAACAAGGGAATCGAAGAAACATATGCAATGGTTTAATGAATATGAATAACTATACTATTTCATTCATTGTCTAAATATTTAATAATGACAATAATATTAATAATAATATATAAAAAGATTAGTAATATTAACAATAATATATAGAGATGAAATAATAATTTTAGTATTTAATGATATTAAATTTAACGATTTTATTTTTATTTAAATAATATATATCATTTAAATATCAATTATCTAACACTTACAAATCAACCCAAAAAAACAAAAAAAAGTTGAAAAAGTCAAGTATCCAATTCAACGATGAACTAGTTAAATTGGAATAATTAAATGACGGGGATTATCTTGGCAGCGAACTAGAATGTAGAGAATCTCAGCGAAATTCAAATCAGATGCAACTGAAAATGCGAAAAAGAAAAATTTAACGTCATTAAATAGACAGAAAATTACGATAAATTTTCTTTTAACGCAGAAACTGACAATAAATATTCTTTTAATCTCCTTAAAGAAACACAAAATTACGATAAATTTTCTTTTAACCTCATAAAAATGCACAAAATGAGGATAAATTTTATTTTAACCTCATTAAAAAAGCACCAGCTCACAGCTTTTACCGTGATAAAAAAAGCACAACTTTTAACGCGATAAAAAAACACAAACTAAATATTTCCGAAGTCGGTCGAACTCAGGGTTTGAGCTAACCTTTCAAAATATTTTTAAATTCATCCTTTGGATGTATGTCTATTTAAACAGATCCACCTTAATTTCATTGCCAACATGTATATGGATCAGGGTAACAGTGGTGCCAAAACTTTCGTTCTACCAAATTTCTGATGATCAATTGCAACGACTGCTTTGAGTTTTTCAAGTTGCAACGAATTGCAATTTTTAATTTTCCTTTCCTCTTTTGTAGATTATGGTGTTTGTTTCCTTATATTTCTGTTTTTGCATTTTCACCTATGAATTTTCACTGGTTTTAATAGTTATCTTTGATGGGATGGGCCTCTGTTCGATATTTGTGAGTTCTTTCTTTCACAATAATATAAAGTGTATTTGTTGGCACTATTGTAGCTATTGATTCAGGATATGGAAATATAGCAAACAATTCGGCTTAGTCTTCAGGTAAAATATATTTCCACTAAAGCCCTCCTCTCTATTACATGCTCAAATATTATATTTATGATTACCATTTATGTTCAAAATTACATTCAATTAATTGTTATGTCAATGAAATAATAATTGTCGATGTTGATCATCTGCAGAAAAGGGTTTTTGAAGTGGAATGTGATCAATTTTAAATACAAATGATGGTGATAAATGGGTACGCGGTGATCAATTTGCTACATGTTTTAACTATTTTTGAAGTGTATGCCTTGGTACTCATGTGAAAATTGATTAAAAATCTTGCTCTGCTAAACTCCTGATCCTATCATTCCTCTTTTGTACTCCTGTGATTGAACATTTAGTAATAGATCAAAATATTTCGCCCGTTAAAATCAGCTCTACTAAAGATGTCGTTACTCTTGTTAGAAATTAATGGAGAATGTTCAGTTAGGATAAGATTGAGATTCTAATTCTAGATCTCAGATCCTAATATTCAGGGAGTGGTTCAAACCACCCGATTATAAGAAAGCCTATATGTACTAGGTTGTTCCCTTGATTCATGTATCAGATTGTGTGAGTGTGTTTGTACACTCTCTAGATTCTCACCTAGAGAGTCATTTCATTAATTTTATCATGGTATTAGAGCTTCAGGTTGAAGTTGGGACAGTTTGTATGTCCATAGAGAGAGCAGTAAGCATGGATTCGATATCAGTGGAGTAGATGTTAAACTGAACCAGTGGTTTAATCCTCGTGTGAAGAAAACGGATTGTTGTTACTCATGTGGTGGATTAATGGTGTGATGAGCCCATTAGCGAGATGCCTGAATCCAGCTATCAAACATTTAGATCGGATCTCGCATCGTGCTATGTGGATTTCAAGCCTTTCACACTCAGTTTTTTAGAGAGGCCTTTGTAGTAACATTGAGATGGGTCGGTGACATTTATGATTGATTGGTTAGCTTGTTGTGTGAGTTGATGCTCTGTCTCCCTCATCGTCCTAGGCCCCATTTCAGTGATACTTAAGATCGAGCGTGGAGAAGAATTGTTCATTCTTTTTTGTGGCGCGGCTTGTGTGCCCACTGAGATCCGTTGTGCCTCTGACATCTTGTTAGCAGAAGAGTAGTGGTGCCTTGGTGCTGGTCTACGGTTTGAGAAACAAAATCCTGAGCAACGTTTTGGAGATCAATTGCTGCAGAGGGTGTTTTTAGTGTAGTTGCGTGACCTATGGAGGGTCGAACCAGGTATGGCGAATTCAGTAACCTATGAAGAGAGTTGTGACTATGAACGTCAAGGTGAAGTCGACGATGTTGGCTATCATGTCATCTGGTGCATCCAAAGTTATGATTTTTCATAAATTTTGTAGCAATCTCCTCAACTGTCTGCGTAGTGGAAGCATGGTGGTGGATCTACCCACAATGTTGCATGGCATGAAGTGACTAGTGCTGAAGCAATAGCATGGTGTGGATCTATGTGAGGGTAGTAGTGGTGTGGATTTGTTTTTTATGTGGTTGTCATCTTTGAACTAGATAAGATCCCTTGCCATTAGTTTGCATTCTTGTTTTGAATTAAGTAACCTTGGTCATGTAAGTGCTCCCACGGCTAGGTGAGGTCCTAGATAGGTATCTAACTATGGTGGAGGCTCGAGATTCAAGAAGTCCTCTTGAGGGAGGGTTCTCGTAGTTCCTTCATTGAGCACTCATAATGTTCGTCTTCCAGCCAATCTGTTATTGGTTCTCTCACTGGGAGTATGCCAAGTTCTAAAAGGCTTCTCATGCTTACATGTGTCGCAACCATGATTTTTTTGTTGAAGCTGTCATTTCTTTTCCTTTCACGTTATTTGCTATCGATCTCTTTTGAGAGCTACACGTTTGAACGATCTTTGTTAAGAATTTTTTTCACAAAAATCTTTAGCCTTAGGAGAAGATATTGCGACGAATGAAATTTTTGGTGGACAAGGCCGGTGTTGGAAGGCCATGAGCTATTACTATTTTCTTTTACCCTCGTAAGTGTGCTTTAATTTGCAAATGAAGATTTTTTTTTTTGGTGTTTGGAAAGCTGTATTCATGGTTATTTTCCGAGTCAGCCTCGTTTTTCTGAGAAAGTTCAATGGATTTTGTGCATATTTTGACCATTTAATTACTTAGTCTCATGTGAATTAGCAGCATATGAGGTAAATAAATTGCTAAACGAGCTGGAAAATGTAAAGAAAAAAATGTGTTATATTAGAAGTTTCTAATCACATGCATCAGAATTGGATGTCGATATCGTTTCCAGCTTGTTGAGAGGTCGTTTGTTGCTCGAGCCGAGGGCACTCAGACCTGCGTGGCATAGAAGCCATAGTCTACAAGGTTCCAATATTGAAGAGCTGCCAAAGGGAGGATTCCTTCCTATGTGGTAACGAGGTTGGTGGAGCTTGTTCGAGGGCCGAGTGGAGTCGACATCTAGAAGCAATACAAAACCAGATAAGCTGGACCTTTTAACAAAATGTCTATATTTTTAGATATTTTTGATTTTGGTGATGATGATGATGATATTCTCATGTTGGCATTTGGAGGCATTAGCATTAGTAGTATTTTTTAAGTCTAGAATTTAAAAAAAAAAACAATGTGGTTTTGTTGATGACCACGAGAAACAAGAGGCACAATCTGTTGTGCAATATCCTGATATTAAAGAGTCACGAGTTGATCTTCAGGAAGGATGTAAAGAGGAACAAAGTGTTGAAGATCAATTCTACGAGCCACATGAAGCTGATGGTAAAGACGTGGCAAAAGAAGACAGAGCTGGAGAGAAATTAAAATGTGATAATCTCATCAATATTTATGTGTGTGCAGATGACAACATTGATAAAATTTACACACGTGACACCAGAAATGGTGAGAGAAAACAGTTTCCTATTAAGCCTGTCATAATTTTCAAAAGGGCAAGGATAAGCGTTCAAGCCTTCCATCACTCAGGAAGAAATGAGGCGAAGATACATCACTATCTCATGAAAAAGAAAGTGAAGATGAAGCCTCATCCACGAATGAACAAATATGGTCTCACAAGGATAAAGACCAAGATGAAAACTCTATTACCAAGTTTTTTATGTCTTTTTACCATTGTAAGCCTAGCTAAGACTAGACTAGCAGGCATATGTTATCATATGTTATTGTTCTGTACCTTTTCTCCATTAAGGGGGAGTGTTAGAAATTAATGGATAAGGTTCAGTTAGGATAGGATTGAGATTCTAATTCTAGATCTCAGATCCTAATATTTAGGAAGTGGTTCAAACCACCCCATTATGAGAAAGCCTATATGTACTAGGCTGTTCTCTTGATTCATGTATCAGATTGTGTGAGTGTGTTTGTACACTCTCCAGGTTCTCACCTGGAGAGCCATTTCATTAATTTTATCATATCTTTCTTTCATGTTATGTTAAATGATTATAGTTATCATTCCTTTTTTCATACTCTCTTCAAGTTTAGGTTAAATTATTTGTTCATTTTCAGTCACGTTAAATTAATTGTTATTTTAATGAAATAGTAACAAGCGAATTCTAGTTTGATTGACTCAGATCACATGTTGAGGGTTGTTGTTGAGGATGATGATTTATTTCCGATAAAAACTCTAATAAATGGGTATTTTACATTTTAAAAATTTGTGAGTTTTACAAATTGATAGCGAGCTATAAAAGAAAAATAATAGTGAGATGATCTAAAACAAAAAATATACTCAGAATTTTTGTAATCATATAATTGAAATAACAACCCATGTTGCATTACAATATTCCCATGCTTTCCATAGAAATTTCAGGAGCGTTATAGTATTTCCATGTAATATATCGTTTTGGGGATATCTCTAAAGCACAACAAACTCCAACCAGAGATGGACTGGGAGGGCATTTACCTGATATTCCACCTCTGGAAGAGGACGAGATCCGAAGGCTACCTGGCCCTTTCCAGACTCTATCTAAGAGTGAAAGATACACACACCAAGTGGTATAGAACTAGAATGCTCAGAAATATAAATAAATAACAGTGCAGCAGATATAATAATAGAGAAAGAAATTACGACAACTCATCGAGAAAACATAGAGAGGGAATGCTGAGCCATTTTATTAATCTGAGATATAGAATGAAGTAAAATAGCTGATCAGAGTGATGGCACCTAATATTGCTCAAGGAAAGAGAAGAAACACTCTCAGAAAATACATGAAATGGATGCTCTATGAACTGCGTCCCAGCTGCTGGAAAACTGTTGTGTAGCTGCTACTGCTGGAATGAACTGAAGACTAGGGGCTAATCCCCTTTCCGGAATGAGCTGAAATTTTTCAAACCTCCTTTACTCACCAACCCAGACAAAAAATAGAAACCATATCAAAAATTGCCAACCCTTGAAAATCACCAGAAAATGCCTCCTCAGGGAATTACGCTGGCCTCCAAGGCTCTACGCAGAGGCTAAATGGAAATGGCTGAAACATCGCCTAAAACTCCACCAAAATCCTCCTGTGGGAAAGGGGTAACCCTCCACTCAAAATCCCGGCTGAATCTCCTGTAGAAACCCCAATCCGAAGCACCTCCACAATGGACTGCGTCCTCTCTCCCAGTGACTGCGCAATCTCTATAAGCTCCAGCTCTGTAACAAAGCCAAACAACAAAACTACTCGCAAAATACTGAAAAACTAACCTTTCCTGAGCAGGAACTCAAAGTCCCCCAGGGCTAAGTGCGAGATCTCCGACCGAAGACACTCAATGCACTAAACAGTGCTGCAGACAGGCTAAATAGCCAGCGTGCTCAAGAAGACAAATGTCTAACTCAAGAATGAATCAAATGAGGAGGCTCCTCCATATTTTATAACATTGGTTTCCCTCCTAAACCCCAATGTAGCCTCTCTCTCCTCACATGCTCATCCTCATCTATGTAGAAGCTTCTAGAGTGTACATGGACCCCCTCCTCTACGTGGTTTTTGGCCCCTCCTTGGCTCACTTAAGTTACAACGTTGTGTCTACTAGGGAGTGCACTTTATTTTTAGAGTGATTTATGTCCCCCTTTACTCACTTTTATTTATAATTTAATTATATAAGGAAAAATTGATCAAAATTAATATCTCCAATTAGCTACTGCTAATTGGGAATATTACAGTCCTCCTAACCAAAAATTGCTTGTCCTCAAGCAATGCCTGAACAAGCCTCCTCTCTAGCTGATGCTCCCCACCGACATTGCAAAATGTGTCCGGGTCCCAGATGTGCCACTGAGTCTTTCTTGTCCTTTGCATCACCCTAATATAAAGGTATCTCTCAATGCTAGGATCCCAAACTGATCTCTCACGGTACCATCCAACCAACAATCCTCCCAAATCCCATCGCCACGATGGCCAATAATCACCCAAGTCCCACGGCTTGGACTACGCACTGCCTCTCGCTATGACTGATGCCCTAAAAGGTGAATACCATGACCGTTGTTGTGCTATATCTGTGACTATGTAAACGGTCCCATCAACTGTGTACCAACTCATCACCTCTCTCCAATCCCAGTCCTGACTCAATCCCACACTGATCCTGCTCTGCTGAAATTGGGATGGAGTGCTGAAGAAACGAAGACCTCTGCCCCCTGCTAGCTGGAATCTCCAACATCTGGTATGTCTAAGGGCCCCTGCTCCGCTATGCTCCCTACAAAGAACACCATACCATCAAGAGGGTATGAACTCATGATCTCCCGCCAGTCCATCCTGGAAGAAGAATCCGATGTAGCAACAATAACTGCATATGGAACACACCGCGAGTGTTGCTGCCAGCCCGTAATCAACTCCCACTACTTTTCCCTGTCTGCTAATGAAAGTTGCCTGTAAAAGGAAGCCCCTCTCTCTATAATGGGCCAAAGTGGGCAAGATATGCTGCAAGCTCCATCGATGTACTCCTGGAGAGTGCTACCCACTAAAGACACTACAGCTCTGCTGACTACGTGTACATCTATCTGCACTTCATCCATGTGTCGACCCACAGATGGATGCTCCATCCTATCCAACAACTCCTCCCACTCCTGATCAAGAATGTCATGCTCCCGCTGTCTACTAGCCCCTTGCAGAACAATCCCATCAACCTCCAACACCTTCGAAGGATATGGATCTACAACTTCTGTCATCGTACTCGATGTTAGTGCATCTGACTGTCTCACCTCAATGGCTGACCCCAATGTTAGCTGCATATCCCTCATCGGATGAATGTGGGCGCCCATATGGCACTCCCCAAAAGGAATATCGTGCCTAATGTGAATAGTGTCCTCCTCTATTGACTCAAGCTCCATCACCTACTGCTCTAGCTGAATCATCACAAGTGACTCTTCACCCAGAGTATCTCCTACAGAGTCCCGAGAATGCTCACCCTGGACACTGGAATGCAGCTGCGGTCTACTGTCACCATCTCTAGATGGCTGCTATCACTCCCCAGAAGCATCCTCAACTGATCCTATGGACTCATATGAAAAAGAGTCCTCACCCTGGCATACAGAAGGAATTCCATCGTGTTCTACCTCCGCCACCTCATTTGCATTGAATATGCCATCCACCCTCTCGATAAAGTGTCAATACAATGTCTGGAGCCGAGACACATACTGGGATGCTACCTCTGTTGTGCCTAGTATCCTCTGGTCATGCATGATTTCGACATGCCCTAAGGGAAAAGTGACGCATGTCTCCCTCATGACCCACTCCCTGGGTGTAGGCTCAACGATGACCGATGTGTCACCCCTGCAGATGATCATCTCATCCCCTAACTTGTGGTCATCAACTAGCATACCGACCCAATGCCACTACCAAGAAGTCTCTCCCCTAGTGTGTTGAGTGTCATCCAAATATCTTGGGTGAGCCTCGTGTACCCCGCTGCTCAGGCCCAAGGTGCCAAAGGACAAGGAAAAAATTGACTGTGCCCATGAGTGATGTAGAAGAGGGTCAGGTGCGTGAGTTCCCACAGATACCGTCAAGTATCGCTCATCTGTTTCCCCATCGATCTTGAGTGAAATACCCCCAAAGGTAAGCCCGGTGTCCTTGTCCATGAGTCTCCCTGGAGGCCATGCTCTAAGACCCTGCAATGCAGCACCATACGCCCTCGCATACCACCGATCATCCATGTACTCCTCAGCATGCCACTGCTCACTAAGGCATACCCCTATATACTGCTGGATACCCCATGCTACTATTGTAGCACCCTGTATCGTCTCGTGCCCTGACTGTGTCCAGGCATCGGTCACTCCCCGCATTCTCTCAATGTGATGTAGGACACTCCTACTCTACAATGTAGTCCCACACACTGCAGTACACCACCATGCAACTCCATGTCCACCGGTAGTCCACTGCTCAATGTTAGAGGCTCCTACACATCCCCTGATGTGATGACCTAGAGCTATGCCTCTACATGTCGGACTACCCCCAATCGGTATCATCGTGTCCACCGTCGCATCACTATACCCACCGACGAATGGATCATCACTCCAAACCCTCCTCGAGGGGTCCGAGAAGTGAATATTTCTATGTGTCAGTAGTGTTTCCACCACTGCTTGGCTCTGCTGCGTCCTCTATGTCCCACACAAAGGTGAAGAATCCTTGGCCCCATAAAAGGTGCCATCCGATGGCCTGCCATTGCCACCTCCTCCGACAAGGTCCTACCAATGTATGTTGACCACCCCATGATCCCGTGTATAAATGTCATACCAAGACAACCTAGCGAGTCTGCCCATAAACTGGTTAGCAACTGGAGCTGACCAAAACTCCCCTAGAGAATGCGCATGCTCTACTACTAGGCCAACAGTACTGTCCAAGACATAGTCAACCGACCTGCCTGGGAAATAATAGGTGATCTCACCTAGATCCTAATGCCAATATGGGGTTCCTATATTCCCCATACCTGGAAACTCCTGTTGAACTACACTCGGATCCACCATTATCTCCATAGCCCATTCCACTGAGTACCAACTCAAAATTTCTCGCCATCTAAGCTCAACATGTGGATGTTGCACCCTGTGCAACCCCGATCATCTCATCATGCTAACCAAGTCAATGTATGAGATCTGAATAGGTGACTCTGTCTCTCTCTCTGCAATGGGAAGAGGTGTCCTAACAATGTTGCTAGTCCCGTCCATGCATGCCTGAAGGGGAATGATATGATGCTCCAACATGCCCTCTGGTTGTACCATCAAGGAATCCAGTTGTTCCCCAATGCAGGCCAACTTGGCCGCCGACTCGGTACAAGCCACTCTCATGCCCTCCAGCTCCTTGTCCTACAACAAAATGGCCTCCTATACTGACATGGCCTTCCCTTTCAAAACTAGAAGGTCTGCCCGAAACTGATGATACCGTTGTCTATGACCATCATCCAATACCTCTATATCTCCTAGTGCCTCATCGAAGGTGGATACATCTCCTGACACCTCACCCATCTCTCGTGTGATGCTGCCACCCGAAGACTCAAACACAACTCCGGTCATCACCTAAATGGATGGCTCTACTGTGGTAGGCTCTACCTTCTCCACTACGATATCAACCAAAACAGTCAAGGAAGTCTCCAATGAGGGTGACTCCTGTGTCACACTAGGTGTATCCTCAAACTCCCTGCAATCCTGTGCGCCCTCATCCTCCAAGTGTGAGGTAACCATTTTGATGGTTTCCCCCTCCGATACTTGGTCAAGCTGAAAAGAGGTATCCAACTTCTCCACCCAAAAATTTTTTGAACGCTTGGATGACCCGTCAAATGTCGGTAAATGGAGTCTACCCACTGTGCATTGTAATCTCCCGTAATGTGAGTGCCTGTTCCCACTATGAAAGTTGTGGGGTCTGTTATCCCACTGGAGCTAAAAAAAATATTTGAATGGAAGGGCATCCCTGAACTCTTGCCCATATGCCTGATACTTGGTGAAATAATCACCCATGTGGCTGGGCTCTGGCTCCTGCTGTGCTCCTACCCTTGTGTCTGCACCCAGAAAAGTGGGCATAGTGGAATGTGTGGGTGTATGTGATGCCATATGTTGAGTGGCATCATGCTCTGGAAAATGGTGGGATGTGCTTGATCCCTCGCCAATCTAGAAACCCCTTGGGGTTTCACACTATCTAGCTTCCATAGCAGTGAATCTCTGCCCCATCACCTCAATATACCTCGACAAATCCTATACTGATTTGAGGAGCATCTCCCGAAATCTCTTCGCATCATCATCACCTGCCATCGGCTCCTCCTGCTCTATGACTATCACAGGCTCCTCCTGAAACTGCACTGTTACTCCAAGACTACACTGCTGCCTAAGTTCGGCCTCTGATTTACCCACTGAAAACTACTTAGAAAATTCTAGGAATTTGGGAAGGTGATCCCTGCCCAAAACTCAGAAAAACCCAGAAAGGGTTTCTTCTAATTCCAAACTTCAAAATCTGACCCTTTGTAGTTTGGCCCTCTTCCAATTTCGTTTTTTGGCACTGCAGCTACTACTGTCAATCAGTTCTCTTCGAAATCCCAGAAAACCTCCTCATATGGCTCTCCTATCAATTTCCCAACACCCCAGCTCTAAAATCCCACCAATGTAGCTCCCACAAATGAGCCTCCTCCAATGACTGCATAGGCCCTTATAACCAAAATAGCTGCAACTGGAAACTGGAAACTTGCAGGCTGATCCAAGATTGAAGCTCTGATGCCATTGTAATATCGCATTTTGGGGATCTCTGTAAAACACGACAAACTCCAACCAGAGATGGACTGGGAGGGAATTTACCAGATATTCCGCCTCTGGAAGAGGACGAGATCCGGAGGCTACCTGGCCCTTTCCAGACTCTGTCTAAGAGTGAAAGATAAATAGATCAAGTGGTATAGAACCAGAATGCTCAGAAATATAAATAAATAATAGTGCAGCAGATATTATAACAAAGAAAGAAATTACGACAACTCATCGAGAAAACATAGAGAGGGAATGCTGAGCCATTTTATTAATCCGAGATATAGAATGAAGCACGATAGCTGATCAGAGTGATGTCACCTAATCTTGCTCAATGAAAGAGAAGAAATACTCTCAGAAAATACAGTAAATGGTTGTTGTATGAACTGCGTCCCAGCTGCTGGAAAACTGTTGTGTAGCTACTACTGCTGGAATGGACTGAAGACTAGGGGTTAATCCCCTTACCAGAATGAGATGAAAATCTGCAAACCTCCTCTACTCACCAACCCGGACAAAACCTAGAAACCATATCAAAAATGGCCCACCCCGGAAAATCACCAGAAAATGCCTCCTTAGGGAATTACGCTGGCCTCCAAGGCTTTGTGAAGAGGCTAAATGGAAATAGCTGAAACACCACCTCAAACTCCACCAAAATCCTCTTGTGGGAAAAGGCTGACCCTCCGCTCAAAATCTCGGCTGAATCTCCTGTAGAAACCCCAATCTGAAGCACCTCCACAATGCACTGCTTCCTCTCTCCCAGTGACTACGTAGTCTCTATAAGCTCTAGCTCCGCAACAAACCAAAAAAAAAAACTACTCCCAAAATACTGAAAAAATAACCTTGCCCGAGTAGGAACTCGAAGTCCCCCGGGGCTAAGGGTGAGATCTCCGACCGGAGACAGTCAATGCACTAAATAGTGCTGCAGACAGGCTAAACAACTAGCGTGCTCAGGAAGACAAATGTCTCACTCAAAAATCATCAACTCAAGAATGAATCAAATGAGGAGGCTCCATCTTTTATAATGTTGGATTCCCTCCAAAACCCCAACGTAGCCTCTCTCTCCTCACGTGCTCATATTCATCTGTGCAGAAGTTTCTAGAGTGTACGTGGACCCCCTCCTCTACGTGGTGTTTGGCCCTCCCTTAGCTCACTTAAGTTACAATGTTGTGTCTAATAGGGAGTGCACTTTATTTTTAGAGTGATTTATGTCCCCCTTTACTCACTTTTATTTATAATTTAATTATATAAGGAAAAATCGATCAAAATTAATATTTCCAATTAGCTACTACTAATTGGGAATATTGCATTCCATGCCTTCCATGGAAATTTAACCAGGAAATGAAAAACTTAGAAATGAACCTAGCCAAAACTTCAACATTTATGTGTCCTTTAATAAAGCAATATTTATTTCGCATCCTTTAATAAAACAATGAGCTAGCGAGATTTCTTTTCCTTACATTCTAAACGACATTTTAAAGTATTTTGTTAATTTAGATTAAAATCTAAGATTGTGTATGGGAGAAATGAAGCTGTGAGATCATGAGGCAGTGGGAAGTTCATGCTAGTACGAGATTTGGCAAGTGTGGTGTAATTATTAAAAAAAAAAGTGAGTTAGCGAGTATGTTAGTTTTTTATTTCATTTATGAGTAATGAAATCGGATTTACCTTTCATTTATAGAGTATTTTGATGACTTAGATTAAAATTTAGGGTTATGTCTTTAAGGAAAAGAAAATATCACAAATAAAATGAACTAAGGAGAATTTATTATGAGCTTTAATATATGAATTTACACTCTCAAAGCTCCACACAATTGTTTTTCAAGATTTGTTAACTTTCTCTCACCTCCTCTATTTAAAGTTTATAATTCACAAGTCTTCAGTGTCCATGATTTTCACACCTTCTTCCTTCTATTTGGTTATTTGAGTTCAAAAAACTTTTTTATAAGAGTACATTTTGTTTTTAATTAATTTCCTCACAATTATTCTTTTTAACTTACAATATACTTAAAATAAGCTATTTCTTGAAATACTTATTATTTTAAATTTATATTTAATTATCACTAATGATTAGAAGGATGGTAGGGATCTAATCTTCATGGAATTTTCTACAATATTTTTAGTAGTAGTGTCATTTATCAAAACTTTAGATTTATCTCAAAAGTGGTTATGTCATCTTTGTGCTTTGAAATAAATTGATTAATTTAAAAAAAATGTCATATGAACATGAATTATGGTTTTATGGGCATGTGGTATTAGTAAGAGCCTATTTAGAAGTAAAAAATCTAACTAATAAAATGGAGGCTAATCTCTATGATTAAGAATATTGTTACATTTTGTTTTCAAATGTGTATATGTTTCACTCATACATTAATTATTTTTATAATTAATAATAATAATAATTCCAGATTGTAGACTTGGGTGATCCATAATTGTTTAAGTAATTCTTCCGGGAAAATAACGATATCATTAGGAGATGAACTACACTGAGTAGTTCGCAATGTGTTGGCCCTCCTAATGATATTGTGATTTTTTGGGAAGAGTTAGTTAAATAAAAATTATTATTAAAAATAAAATTATAATTTTATTATCTAATTTTTGTTTATTTTTTTAATTTTGGGAATGTGAGATGTATCATGTAGGTGTTTTGATGTCTATTAACATTTACCAACAACTTAATTTATATAAATATGTTAATTATTATTATCGATTAGAAATAAGAAATTTCTCAAAACCATTATCTTTTGAATTTCTTATCATTAAAGTGATTTTTTACAAGAATTTTTCATTTACTAAAAATTCCAATTTGCAATCAATTATTTGTGTCATTGTATTTTTCTCTTATATTATAGTATTTTTACATATTCTATATTTTGCTCCTATATTATAATATTATTCAATATTATATACAAAATTATAAAATATATCACAATATTTTATATATAATATACAAATAATTAAACTTAATAGTATTTATAATATCTTTTAATCATTTGAAATTTAAAGTTTACCCATTAAATATTAGATGTGTTTCTTGTTATTAAATATATGTTTAAAATGATAAATTACATTACTTATTAATGATTATTTATATAAAAATTAATAGACATAAATACTAAAAAAAATCATTATTTTTAGTGTGATTTTTTAATAAACATTCAAATATTTTTAAAATTAGATTCTTAGTTTTTTAATTGTTTTCTATCTTTATATAGAAAGCCTATGTAATCATAATCAATCGTAGAAAGGGAGAATGAATAAAGATACAAAAATATATTACCATATAAGTAATTATTTGATGTTTAAGAAAATATAAAAATATATTAGTAATTTATATAAATAATTATTTAATTTTCTCATAAATGTTGATAAAGAAAGTAGTTCAATGTTAATGATTGGATAAACTTACTCATTTTAAATATGATTGATTTTAAATATAAACTACTGTGAAGTGGTACTTGAAACTAATTCACTGGCTATATGTGGTGTTTTTTCCCCTATTTTAACTATTTTGAATATGGTACTGTCGTGATAATAATTAAAGATCTAGTAATGGAGCAAAAGACCCCTCACTGCTATCAGGTAAAATTCAGCTCTGCTAAATATCTGGATCACCTTTCTCCCGTGCTATGTTAAAGGAGTATAGTTATAGGTTATTTAAATACAAGTGACTGTGATGTAGTACTTGAAACTAATTCAGTGGGTATATGTGGTTTTTTTTTCTTATTTTAACTATTTGGAAGCTGGTATTGTTGGGATAATTGATTAAGTTGTAGCAATGGAGCAATAGTAATGCAGCAAGAGATTTCGCCTTGCTATGACTTTAAAGTCAACTTTTCTAAATATGTCGATCATATTTCTTTCATGTTATGTTAAAGGCATATAGTTATTATTCATGCTCTGTTCATTTCCTGTTAAAGGTGAGGTTAAATTAATTGTTTTGTTAATGAAACAATAATACATAAATTTTGGTTATCCAGATGTGGGTGCTTTGCCATGATCGGAGACACCTTGGCACCATGTGGCGTGACAACTGTCCAGCCCACGTGCCTGCACATGGTCGCCCGCTCAACGTTAAACACTCGAACAAGCTTGTCTTAAATTCACAGTTCGCCACCTTCATTACGAGGTCCTCTTGCTGCAGAGCATTATGAGCTCTCAATTCGGCCTCCATTCAGCTCTCCCTCATGTTATATGTGCATGCCTCCCATTCCTCCTTTCAACCCCTGGTTCTTGGCCCTTATCAAACCTGTCTCATCCTTCCCACAACATTCTCAGGTGGTGGCATCTCCTCTCCTATGCTACTGAGCACTCCCTCCATGTCCTTCACTTATGTTCCTTCGTGTATCATGCCAAGGCGTTACCATATGGAGTGTAGAAAATGAGGATGGGTAATCTGGAATAGAAGTCGAATTTGTTTGAATTTCCATATTGGGCTTGGTTGCAGGCCTATGTTATCCTTGAACCCCAGCATAATGAAACTAAAAAGAAAAACGAATATAAAATAATTTTTTTTGAATATCATTTTGGGCAATCCAAAACCAAATCCATAACAATATAAATGGATTATTCAAAATTCCATCAAAGAGAAATTGGAGGGTTGCCAAGAACATTGCAAAACTTTACCTTGAGTTACCGATATCCATAGCAATCAGTGACTGCATTTTCAACCATAAATCACCTGAATTCGGATCGTTCATTGAGGTAGAATGAGAGACTACAAAATTTCTTCTAATGAAATGGAATACCACAAGGAAAAACAAAATTTTCTTATCGTTGGAACTGGAAAAAAAAAAGATGTTGTGCATTTTAAATCAAGGAAGAAATATAAAATTAACCAGGGGTTTAACGACTGTGTAATGAAATTGCAAATTAGGGAGATGCATAAGCCAAAAAGCGTAGTATTCATAATCCAAAACTAGTA
Organism: Pinus albicaulis; assembly: GCA_034641835.2. Lineage (NCBI taxonomy): Eukaryota > Viridiplantae > Streptophyta > Pinopsida > Pinales > Pinaceae > Pinus > Pinus albicaulis. Next base: position 1,127,960,364 of record CM076574.1, read on the forward strand.
TGAGTTACAGTGAAATAAATGTAATTAATCTTACCAGTTATAAATGAGGGAGAAATCAAATTGTGAAGTAGGGAGATGCTCCATAGCCACTGTGCGTAAATTCTTGAAGGAGAAGATGAAATCCAAACTCATAGAGAATGAAAAGAATCAAAATCATCTGGACAATTCACCTTTAAAAAACAAACAGATGGAAAAACCTTAACTCATCACAATCATACAAGTGTCAGCATATGGAATCTTCTCATGCGGATTGATGAGTCATGAGGGAAAAGCCCAAGACGTTTTGATCACATACAGGATGAATTAAATGAAGAAATTCCAATCTCATAAATGTACTAAACGTTAAAGAGTACATTCAGATTTGCGAGGATTACACTGGGCTCGAAGATTAACATTTTAAGAGCTAGTTTCATTAATGGCTACTAACCCTGTCACAAACTTTTACAACTCATATTAAATCCTTTGTACCAAAACAATATATATTACCGTCAAGGGTCATATTTTTATCTTCTTGATATGTGGCTGCAAAAAAAACCCTAAATGTGGGTTAATTAATCATCACAAATTAATTTAGGGCCTATGTTAATACATCAGAAACCATATTACTACATTGACCTTAAGTTAGAGAGGAGATAGCAATAATAGTAACATTAACATAAATGTTAATAAGGATTTCATGCAATTATGAGAAATTTGAAAATTAAATTCCCACATGGAAAAATTCCACTTAGGTTATGTGTAAATGTAGGTTTTAGGATCTAGGAAAATGGGTGGAAAGAAGTTGTGTTAAGGTAAGGTTATTAACTATAAATACTCCTAGCGTATTTATATATATGTATGAAATTGCATTTATATATGTCCCTAAAAACAATATACAATGGTTACTTGAGGCAATTAAGGAGAGGTGAGAATTTATGTGAGAAAGTATTAAGGTTGTTAAGTTGTGGGGGCTATACATTAAGGTACAAGAGTTTAGTAATTTATAGCCATTATAAGACGAAACTAAGAAGGTTATAAGTCCATAACCCTTCTATTATTATTAATAGAAGGAGAGTGTAAGTAACTTGTTTAGTAGTAAATAAAAATTTTAGTGATTCGAATTAAAAAATAATAATATTTGTGAATGAGAGACATTAAAAATGGTATTAGAGCATTAGCTAAAACACTAGGCAAACTAATTTCTCACACAAAAATATATGTTGTTGTAAAATTTTATGAATTTTAAAATTTTGGCTAATGTTAATTTTCTGAACATTGAACAGTATTGAATTGTACAAATATGAACCATGAGTGAAGGGGATGAGTTGTACATAGATCTGGGTGGTGGAGAAAACACGTCAGATCTAAATGCTCCATTCATGGCCATATTGCATAGAATTCAATGATAAATGACACAGCTTAAAAACCAAAATGACAGGCTATCTTTAGCCAGTGAGGAGCAAGACAAACTCATAAGGGAATTGACTTCATAGAAAAAACAAGAGGGTGAAGGTTCCGGAAGGAACAGAAAGGGGAGGGTAAATTTCTCAGAAGATTCTGAAGAAGATGATGCCACTAGACAACAGTCTAGACAAAAGAAGGAATTACAGGGTGAATTCCAAAAAATTAAACCTCCCTCCTATGATGGAGAAAAAGAGGAAAATGTTGAAGCATGGCTTTTGAATATGATAAAGTACTTTCAAGTTTATGAATATGAAAGTAACTTAAGAGACATACTGGCTATTTATCAACTACAAGTTAAGGGTACTTTGTTGTGGGAGGAAACCAAGATGGTTCATGATATTGATAAGAAAATGGTGACTTGGAAATATTTTCAAGTCAAGTTTAAAAATCGATATTTAAATGAACGCTACTATGACGACAAGGAAAAAGAGTTTCATGAACTCAAATTGGGACAACTCACTATTGATGATTTTGTTACCAAGTTCACAAATCTGTTACGATATGTGCCTCATATCAGAGAGGAGAAGGAAAAGGTACAGAGGTTCCTAAACTGTCTGCCCAGTGTTTATAAAGAAAAGATAGAGTTTGATAATCCAAAAATGATGGATGAGGTGGTGAAGAAAGCCAGATTATGTTACCAACAATTCAAGGGTAAGACAAAACAAGGAAAGAATTGGTCAAATAAAAGTGATTTTATCGGAAAGAAAAAAAACACGCCTATCTGAAAAACTTTGGGAGAAACCACTAGAGAAAGAAATTTAGTAAAATGAGTGAAAATCAAACTGCTCAATCTCAAACTGGGTCAAAAACAACAGATGGTAATAATAAGAAGGAAAGGATTGTTAAAATGAGGGAGCCTTTAAAGTGTTGGGGTTGTGGGGAACCTCATTTATTAAGGGACTGTCCACACAGAAATATCCAAACAATGCAAGTATTGCGTGAGGCCACTACAGTAAATGATTTAGTCAGGAACATCCCCAAAATTAGTGTTGCCTTAGAAAATTGTCAAGCAGAACACCAGTCCTCCATGGTCGAGATGGAAGGTATGATTGCTGACCAATATGTTATATTTTCAGTAGATCCAGGTGTATCTTTGAGTTATATAAGTCCTCAAATGGTAGAAAAATTCAAATTAAAGTCAAAGAATTTTCAGCATTCTTGGCTAGTACAGTTAGCCACTGGTACAAAATGAAAAGTAACTCACAAGTTACCTCAAAAAGCCATTTATATAAATGGATACCAAACAGAATTAAATTTAAACATTCTGTCATTAGGATCTTATGATGTCTTGATAGGGATGGACTGGTTAGAAAATTAAAAATCTATGATGAATTTCTTAGAAAAGACCTTACATTGCATTGATAAGGCGAGAAAACCTATAATAATCAAAGGGAAGCCTAAACCCATATCTATGAGGCAAATCTTAGCCCTTTATTTAAATAAAATTGCTAGAAAAGGGTATCAAGTGTATTCTATACATGTAGAAGAGTTAAGATAACACACACAATAAAATATTCAAGAAACATTACCAATGATAAGAGAATTTAAATATGTTTTCCCGGATGAAATCCCTCATCCGGCCCCCAAGAGAGAAATCAATTCTTCAATTGATTTAGTACCTGGAGCAACTCCAATTTCTAGATCCCCATACAAAATGAGCACCCTTGAATTAATGGAGTTAAAAATGCAGCTGCAAGAACTGTTGAACAGAGGTTATATCAGACCAAGTGTATCCCCCTGGGGAGTACTGGTGCTATTTGTGAAGAAGAAATATGGTACCTTCCATATGTGTATTGACTACCATCAGTTGAATAAATTGACAATCAAAAACAAATATCCCCTGCCTAGGATAGATGACCTCTTTGATCAAGTTAGAGGGGCAACTGTGTTTTCCAAGATTGATTTAACGACTGGTTACCATCAGTTAAGAATTAAAGACCAAGATATCGGCAAGACAACATTTAGAACCTGGTATGGACACTATGAATTTGTAGTTCTACAATTTGGGTTGAATAATGCAACCACCACTTTTATGTGTTTAATGAATAGTGTCTTGAATAAATGCTTAGACAAGTTTATACTAGTATTTATTGACAACATTTTAATCTATTCAAAAAATGAAGCAGAGCATCAAGAATGCCTCAGAATCTTGTTGCAGACTCCCAAATAAAATCAGTTATATGCTAATTTTAGTAAATGTGAGTTTTTTAAGGATAAAATTCAATACTTGGGGCATATAATATTAGAACAAGGGTTGGCTGTAGATCCAAAAAGTATAAAAGAAATTAGAGAATGGCCTGTACCTACTGATGTATCATCAGAAATATCCGTTATGGGAATTATGGGATACTACAAAAGGTTTGTAGAAATATTTTCAGCGTTAGCCTATCCCATAACCTCGTTTCAAAAGAAAGGAATAAAGTTTGAATGGACTGAAAAATGCCAGAATAGTTTTGACCAATTAAAAATGAAACCTACTACAACACCTATTCTTAAGATTTTAGATCCAAATCAGGAGTTTGTAGTATGCACAAATGCTTGTGGAGAAGGATTAAGGGGAGTATTGTTACAAGAAAATTATGTTCTAGCTTATGAATATAGAAAAATTAAGAAACATTAATAGAATTACAATGTTTATGATCTTGAGTTAGCTGATGTAATACACGCTCTCAAGATGTGGAGACACTATCTTCTATGAAAGAAATTTGTGCTAATGACAGATTACATTAGTCTAAATTATTTCTTCACTCAACTAGACCTGAATGCTAGACAAGCTAGGTGGTTGTCTTTCCTGAGTGAATTTGACATGGAAATAATACACATCAAAGGTAATAAAACAAGATTGCTAAATTCTTTACCGATTTCGGAATGGGAATGCGAAACTGTTTCAATGGACTTTATAACTGGTTTACTAAGAACCAAATATCAGCATGATTCAGTGATGGTGGTAGTGGATACCTTGACTAAGGTTGCTCATTTTATACCTGTTCAATCCACCTTTGGAACAGCCCAAGTAGAAAATTTGTTTATGAAAGAGATTGTAAGGCTACATGGGGTTCTTAAAATGATAATTTCAAATAGAGACGCAAAGTTCAATGCAGCTTTCTGGAGGAGCTTATTTGGAGGCATGGGTACTAAACTAAATTTAAGTACTGCCTACACCCCCAAACTGATGGTGAAACTGAAAGGACAAACCAAATTCTGGAGGATATGTTAAGAATCTACGTGATTTATAGGCCAACCAAATGGGAATACTACTTACACTTAGTAGAATTTGCCTATAACAACATCTACCAAAATTCCATAAAGATGAGTCCATTTGAAGCACTTAGAAAATTCCACATTCCCTTAAGTTGGAGCCAACCTGAAGATAAACTAGTACTTGGCCAATAAGCTTTGCAGGAAATGGAAAAAGTGGTAAAATAGATTTAGAAAATATCAAAATAGCTCAGGACAAACAAAAACGTTATGCAGAAAAAGAAGAGAGTTCACCGAGAATTCAGTTTGGGTGACCATGTATATCTCAGGGTTAAGCCTAATAAGAGCACTTTGCACATTGGCAGTTGTGCAAAATTAGCTCCAAGATATTGTGGACCATTTGAGGTAGTGGAAAGAGTGGGACCAGTGGCCTATAAATTGGCCTTACCCATTCATATTAAGGTTCATGATGTGTTTCATTTTTCTTTATTTGAAAAATATGTACATGATTCTGCTCACATTATTGATTGGAATGTAATTCAGATGGAACTAGAAGGGGAATTCCTGCCAAAGCCGCTTCAAATTTTGGACCAGGAAGAAATTGAACTTCGGAACCGGATAGTAGCCCGAGTAAAAGTGCAATGCAGGCACTTTATAGCCGAAGAGGCTACCTGGGAATGAGAAGCTGAGATAATGGAAAAATACCCATCACTATTTACATAGTGAACTGGTTAGGTTTATTTTGTCAACACCAAGGACGGTCTTTGTTTTTAGAGGGGGAATATGTAATATGCCTAGTTTCTATGCTTTTTAATTGAGAATTGAATAATTTCAAAGGGGAAGTGGACCCTAATGGAGAACTATTGTGTAGAATTATTTTAAATTTTAATTAAGAAAAACACATGGAAAAGTTATGTGTGTTGTGACTAGATTGAGAATAGAAACCTGAAACCTAAATCCATGAGGATGTGGATAAGGTGATGAGACTTTCCCATCCCTTCTAGAAATCCTTGGAAGGAATATTACCAAAAATTAGATTTGGAGATAAAACATATAATTTCCCCAATGAAGAGGAAAGTAATTGGGCAGAGGAAGAAAAAGTTGTAGAAGCGAAAAGACAGCTTTAAAGTACCTCAATGAGGGAAAGCCTAGGAAAAATAGGAAGAAAGCATCCTGAAATTTCTGGATGCAGAAATTGGAAACAGACTTTGGGAAAGAAAATCTTAAATAAGCTGCTCCAGGATTGAGAAGGGGTTGTCTACTACTGGAAGCAAAGGTCTCAGCTCAAGGGTGAGTTACGGAGATAGAACTCTACGGTTGGGAGGAATAGTATAAGAAATTGGTATGCACACAGAGCTAATCCATTTCAGAGTTATATGAAATCACTTATGTGTAAATAAATTGTTTCTTTAACTAGCGAGTTAAATTTTGATATGCTAAGTTATTTAATACCGATACATTTAATAGATTTTGATAAGGAAGAAATGCTTCAAATTTGTATACTTGTATGAGAGTAGTCTGATGAGACCCATCTGCTAGAATGTCTACACCTGTAATAGGTTTAAATTTGGAGATTGGTATCTCACAGAGAAATTAGTAATTCTATGTAGTAAAATAAAATGCTATTATTACTTTTCTTAGATTGTATATATACACATTCATGAGAAATCTAAACTCATATGAAGAATAGAAATTTACTATCTGCAAGCTAACACTGAAATATATTTTGATTATTGTCCTACTGTCATAATTATTTCATAGAAAATACATTGTTAAGAAATTTAAGTTGATATAATCCATTATAGTACTGCAAAAAAGATCTTTGATGTAAAATAGAGAGGAAAAGTGAGAATAGTACTGTAATTTACATGAAGCATTTAACCATGTATGCTGAACCGAATATGCAAGTAGTACAAACCAATAATTTTCCATTTTAATTAGGAGCCAATGATTCATTTCTAAACTATGTTTCCTTTACTGTGATTGAAATAGAATAGATAAAATTGTGTACAGAACTGGCATAACATTTATCTAGCAGTATTGAGTAATATCAAAAATTATACAAGAATGTACAAAATTTCCATATTACAAAATTTAAACCAATCATTATAAAAAGAAAGAACTGTCGAATATATATATATATATATATATATATATATATATATATATATGGTTGTATTCTGCAAGTATATTAAATCCATACAATGGAACCCCTTTCATAAAAATATGATCAGTACACTTTCACAGTAAGAATTTTAAATAAAAAAATTTAGGTACTGATAGATGAATACAATACTACTCTAACACTGCCAGTCCCATGCAATATGCATAGTGTGAATCGCAAACTGACATGTTAGTCAGGAAATTATGTAGGTTACTAGATGTATATATAACATAATTTAACAGAAATGAGATTTTCTTATTGTTGAAATAAAATACAAATGTTGTGGAAACTAGTGTATATATGATTTAAAACAGCGAAGTGAGATATAGAGAAGTAGTAAATAAAGTAATGAAACCATACCAATATTGGAATAGAATAAAAAGCTACAGTCCACTTATACATGACAGGATAGTAACCTGACGGTTAAACGAGTCCCATTTTTTAGGTCAACTCCACCTTGGACAAAGAGGCCAAGATAATTGCACGAATCCTAATATAGAGAAATATATAAAAAAAATTATGAATATGATTAAGGAAGAGGGAAGCACTACACTTCGCACAAGACGTGGAAGACCAACCTGTGTAATAGTAGTAGATTAGGTACGAAAATTTCAAGAATTCCAAAGGCAAAATGCCGAATTTGGAGTGAGAAAAAAAGGAGAGATTTATTACCTATACATTCACAACCGGGAAGGATTAGTTCAGTTCATAATTCATGTTTGAATGTTAAACACCATGTTAAACACACACATGGTGTATGAGGTAGATAAACACACACACAAGAGACTCAACACACAATGAAGGATAAGCGTGAGGCTTTCTTATTTTCCATTATACAAAAATGTACATTTATAGTACAATGGTGTGACTCTTGGTTTCATATTCCAAGGTCACTTGGACTCCATTGTGACTTTTCGCATTCCACACCTACCCATGTAGGATTAGGTGTTCCAACATCCCCCCTTAATCCGAAGGGGTATATGTGAGTCCAAGAAAAGAGTTGTAATACAAATCTGCAAAGTATACATGGCAGCACTTGGGCTGAATCAACTCTCTGAAATGTTGGAAAAAAAAGAGGTGGTTTAAGGATTACCACCAACACTGGAATGCAAAACTTGTTGCGGCTCCCAGAACTCTTCTAAAACTGGCAAGAAGCTGAAAGCTTCTGCTAGAGGAATTGTCCCTCATAAAAAAGGGAGACCTTCAACCTAAAATAACGGAGGTCTGCTACCTGTGATGGTTTTAGGATTACCAACAACTCTGGAATGCTTGAAGCATTTCTTGGAACTCAACCAAAGTTGGCAAGAAGTGGAAGGCTTCTGCTAGAGGAAGTGTTCCTCATATATGAAAGGGAGACCTTCGACCTAAAAGAAGGGAGGTCTACTGCCTATGATGGTTTTAGGTTATCCACCAACCAAAAATGATGGTTTAAGGTTGTCCACCAACCGAAGGCATGTTCATGGGCATCCGTGTCTCTGGCTACATCTTTGAATCTGGAATGACGAATTGTGGCTCAGGCTCGCTTGAACTGTTGGCTATAACTCTAAACATGGAATGAGAGATTGTGGCTTAGGCTCGCTTGATCTTTCATCGAAGCTTGTACATGACCACCATTTTCCCCCCTGTCAGGGACAAGGTGAGATGATGGCGAAAACTCAACTACAAGTTTGCTCAATATCTAAGAACAAGTTCTGACATGCAACTTAAACATCTTCTTGGCTGCTGATGCCCATTGCCAAGAAGCGATCGATCCAAGATGAATCTTGGTTCTTGTAGGAGGCTTGTGTCTAAAACATCTGTCTAAAGAGTGAGTGTGCTGACCATAGTGCTTGCATGGATGAAGATCAAAACAGTGATCTTTCATATGGGAAACTCGATCACAGTGTTGGCATTTCACAATCTATTATGGAAGTGGAGCAGGATCTGGAACAGCTGCAGGTGAGTTGTCATTTAGAAATCCGGCACTCTGAAATTTGATAGGCTTGTTGTAGTCTGGAATATGAAAGGGCACATCCTTGTCATATCCAAGACCAGTTCGGTGCTTGTTGTGGACAAGCTCTTCCGAAGGTTTGATGATGGGTTTGAGAAGTGCAGGCTGAGCTGTTGCATCTGCATGTACATCTGCTCTTGTACAAGGAATTGAATCAACTGCAACTTTATCTTCTTTCTTCTTATGAGAGTCCTTCACAATCTTCTGAATAGAAACAGGTTCAGAATGGTGACTCTTTCGCTGAAGTTCGTATTGTTGGAGTTGAGATTCCAACTCCAAAAACTCAATATTTTCTTGTGCTTTTTGTAAACAAGTCTAAATGTTACAAAGAGAATCCTTGATCATTTTTATCATTTCATCAACATTGGAATGAATGAGGTTACTCAACAACTCTAATGCCTCATTGATTTTGGCCATTTTCAACAACTTAGGCTCAAAAAATGAAAGGGTGTTGGCTTGAACCGAAAATGCACCCATTTACAATGTGATTCAACAACAAATACAAATGACTCCAAATAATTTCCAACTATGGAAATCTCAAAGTCCAAAGTCTGCTCCTCAAATGATGAAGGACAATCAACAATTTTTCAACTCAAATACACTTCAAGTCTTGAATGAAGATGCAAATCAATATGAGTTCAATACAATATTTCTGCAAATTATGTAAATATGCAGTTGAAAATACTATGCAATAAGCCTTTAAGGCAACTGAATTTTCCTTCAAATAGTTGTTTTGCAATGATGACAAACTTGTCTTCAAGTGTAAATTTCTTCAAAAAATCACCCTTATGCCACAAATCACACAATGTCAAATCTGCAATTTTTTCTATGTGTACTGTCCATTTACTGATATGTCATTTCCTTCATTTCTGCTGTTTATATTCTCTATCTGCCCTTTCTCTCTTCCTCTCTCTATGTTGTTTTTTTTTAATTAAAAATTAATTAAAAATATATTAATGAGAATAATTAAAAATGGGGGGAATTTACCTATAAGAAGGGATTAACTAAAAAAAATTAAAAGTCAAATTTTTAAAATTGGGAGGGGAGGGAATTAATTTAAAAAGAAGGAAAATTTGTATTAATGGGGGAGGAGGCGATATTAAAAAAGAGGAGATATTATATTGGGGGGAGCAGATAAAAAGCAGGGTGTGAGTATTGCAATGGAGGGATTTTAAAAAATTAAAAAATCGAAAATTTTCAAGGGGAGGGAGCGAGTGGCGCAAGGGAGAGGGAGGTCGAAGGTGTAAGGGTTAATGCAGAGATGGAGGTTAGGGAGCGCGTGAGGAAGGGCCGAAAGGGAGGTGGGGGAGAGTGCGTTGAGTGGGGAAGACTGCAGGTAGAGGAGGGAACGGGGTTGTGAGGGAGGGTAGTGTGAGATTTATGAGTGTGAGAGTGTGTGTAGCGTAGAGTAGAGTGCAATGCGTAGGAAAGGGGAGGGGCCATGCGAGTGCTGAGGTATGGAGGTTCTTAAAAAATAAACGATGTTAGCAGAGGTGCATTTTCACGCAGAGGGATAGCTCGAGGGGTGTGAGTAGTAGAGCACAGGGGAGCGTTGAGTGGAGAGGGTGTTGTTAACGCAAGTGGGTTGAGCGATGGGGAGAGACGTAGGTGTAGGGAGCAGGCGGGTAGGCATGGGGAACCATCGTAGTGAGGGGAGCCATCGTAGGAGTAGAGGCACGTAGAGGAGTCGAGGGTATGAGCGTGGGGCTGGGTAGGATAGTGTAAGGATTGAGTAATTGATGCAAATGGCGTTTTTGTGCGTTGAAGCACGTGGGCAGAGGGGAGAAGGGGGAGCGTTGTTTGGTTGAAAAAATGCAGATGCAGGTTGGGTTGTATGGAGAGTGGAGTAGTGAGGGAGCATTGGGAAGGGCGCAAGGGGGAATGGGGTTTGAGAGTATGTAATGCTGTATGGGAAGAGGCTTTGGGGTCGACTTGCAGGGAGGTAGGGAAGGCCGTGGGCCAAGAACAATGATTTATTTATTTTTATTTTTATTATTTATTTATTTATTTATTTTTATTTTAAAACAACAGAGAGTAGAGAAATAACTCAGAATCTTGAAATAACTTAGAATCTTAAAACAGTAGAGAGCAGTAGTTTCACAAATGCTGTAGGAGAGATGCAACAGAGAATATTTTCCAGCAATAGGAAAACCCAGAATTTTCTAGAAACTCAATATAAATAGTATCTAGAAGCTCTTCAAATTGCACATTTTAATAAGTTGAAATCGCAGTGAAAAATTAGAATGAAAACCTTCACATGGGTAGTGATGCCTTTCTTCAAAGCCAATGCCTGAATGTTTCCAATTTCTAAATGCTGCCACGGATTTTGAATTCTGCTCTTCTCCAAGATAAAATTTTTGAATGCTACAAAATCACTGCTACAAAAACTCTGAGTGTTGCAAAAATGCCAAGAATTCTTGTAGATATGCACAGGCCATAAACACAAATGGCTTACTCAATGTGGAGCACTGCCAGCAATCGCCCGCTCTGATATCATGTTAAACACCATGTTAAAAACACACATGGTGTATGAGAAAGATAAATACACACACAAGAGACTCAACACACAATGAAGGATAAGCGTGAGGCTTTCTTATTTTCCATTATACAAAGATGTACATTTATAGTACAATGGTGTGACTCTTGGTTTCATATTCCAAGGTCACTTGGACTCCATTGTGAATTTTCGCATTCCACACCTACCCATGTAGGATTAGGTGTTCCAACAGAATATAGGAAAACACAAAAATTATAATATAGGAGAAAATTAGGTGTTCCAACAGAATATAGGAAAACACAAAAATTATAATATAGGAGAAAACTAGCGAAATTACCTGTATAAAACAAGGATGGGTAATTTGGAATAGAAGTTGAAGTTGTTCGAAATTCCATACTGTTATCCTTGAACCGCGGCATAATGAAAATGAAAAGAAAAATGAATATAAAATAAAATTTCTGGAATATCATTTTGGGCAATAGAAAACTGAATCCAGAACAATATAATGGGATTATTCCAAATTCCATCGAAGAGAAACCGAAGGGTTGCCAAGAGCGCAGTAAATATTTACCTTGAGTTATCAATATACATAGCAATCAGTGACTGCGTTTTCAACCATAAATCACTTGAAGTCGAATCTGCCATAGAGGAAGAATGAGAGACTACGAAATTTCTTCTAATGAAATGGAACACCACAAGGAAAAACGACATTTTCTTATCATGAGAACTGGAAAAAAAGAAGACGTTGTGCATTTTAAATCAAGGAAGAAAAATAAAATTAACTCGGGGTTTAATGACTGCGTAATGAAATTACAAATTAGGGAGATGCATAAGCCAAATAGCGTAGTAGTCAAAATCCAAAACCAGTATGAGTTACAGTGGAATAAATGTAATAAAGCTTACCAGTTATAAATGAGGGAGAAACCGAACCTTGAAGTAGGGAGATGCTCCGTAGCCACTGTGCATAAATTTTTGAAGGAGAAGACGAAATACAAATTCACAAAGAACAAAAAGAATGAAACTCATTTGGAAAATTCCCCTTTAAAACCAAATGGATGGAAAAACCCTAACTCATCATAACCATACAAGTGTCACCATATGGACACTTCTCATGTGGATCGACGAGTCATGAGGGAAAAGCCTGAGATGTTTCGATCGCATATAGGACTAATTAAATGAAGAAATCCCAGTCTCATAAATGTAATAAAAGTTATAGAATACATTTAGATTTGCGAGGATTGCACTGGGATCGAGGATTAACGTTTTAAGAGATGGCTTCATTAATGGGCTACTAACCATGTCATAAAATTTCAGAACTCACATTAAATCCCATGTACCAAAACGATATAGACTACCATCAAGGGTCATACGTTGATCTTCTCGGTATGCGGTTGAAAAACTAACCCTAAATGTGGGTTAAGTAAACATCACAAATTAATTTAGGGCCTAAGTTAATACATCAGAAACCATATTACTACATTGACCTTAAGTTAGAGAAGAGATAGCAATAATAGTAACGTTAACATAAATGTTAATAAGGATTTTGTGCAATTATGAGAAATTCGAAAATTAAAATCCCACATGGAAATATTTCACTTAGGTTATGTGTAAATGTAGGTTTTAAGGTCTAGGAAAATGGGTGGAAAGAAGTTGAGTTAAAGTAAGGTTATTAACTATAAATACTCCTAGCGTATTTATATATATGTATGAAATTTCATATATATATATATATGTCCATAAAATAATCCACAATGGTTACTTGAGGTAATTAAGGAGTGGTGAGAATTTATGTGAGAAAGTATTATGGTTGTCAAGTTGTGGGGGCTATACATTAAGGTACAAGACTATAGTAATTTCTATCCCTTAGAAGATGAAACTAAGAAGGTTATAAGTCCATAACCCTAAGATGAAACTAAGAAGGTTATAAGTCCATAACCCTTCTGTTATTATTAATCGAAGGAGAGTGTAACTAACTTGTTTGGTAGTAAATGAAAATTTTAGTGATTCTAATAAAAAAATAAAAATAAAAAATTGTGAAATAGAGACATTACACTAATTTTTATTTTTTATATTGTTATCAATAAAATGGTATCAACTACAGAGTGTATTTTCATGATTTACATAAAATCTAGGGTTGTGTATTTAAGGAAATGAAAATATCCCAAAAGAAAAGAGATAAATATGTAGTAATAAAATGGGATCAACTGCATAGAACTTAATAGAGTATTTTCATGCTTTAAATTAAAATCTAGAGTCCTAAATGAAAAGCTCACAAATGACACTGTGAGATAAATAGATAGTAATAACTTTGTAACATAAATAGGTAGTAAAAAATTTATGGAAGGGAAGTTAGTATAAATTATAGTAATACTAACGCGAAGTTAGTATGAAGTTTAGTATATAAATGTCTTTTTTCCAGGCAAGTTAGTATGTGGCTTCGTATATAAATGTATATTTTCAATGCTCGATAAGATTGTTTTTCAAGATTTGTTAGCTTTCTCTCACTCCCTTGACTTGACTTGAAGATTTTAATTCACAAATATTCCCTTAAAAATTATGTTTTTCCAACTTCCTTTTACTTGGTTATTTTAATTCAAAAATCTCTTTTATAAAAGTGCATTTCATTTCTAATTGATTTCTTCATAATTACTCATCTTAATTTAAAATATCCTTAAAATTCATTATCTTTGGTAATGTTGTTATCAAACTTTAACTTTTAAATTATAGTTTTTTTTTTTAATTAGAAGGGTTTAGATGAGTGCATTTCATCTCTAATTAATTTCTTCATAATTAATTATCTTAGTTTAAAATATACATAAAATTCATTATCTTTGAAATGATTTTTTTTTAAATTACAAATATTTATTTTAGAATATGTTTCTGGAATTTAATTTCATTATTAATAATTATCAAATAGATGGTAAGGACTTAATCTTTGTAGATATTTCTATAATATTCGTAGTATAAATCACAATTCAAAGATTTAAATTTATCTTGAAAGTACCTATGTCATATCTCTACTTTTAAGTAAATTGACTAAATTTAAAAAATTGTCCCATGAATGTGTCATATCAACATGATTTATTGTTTTGTAGACACATGGTATTAGCAAGAGCCTATTTACAAGTTAAAAATATAAATGGTATAATGGTGGCTAATATCTAGGGTTATATGCTTTATTAAATGTGTATATGTTTAACTAATACATTAATTTTTTAATTAATAATTATTGTTATTATTTAAAAAAAATTTATAATTTCCTTAATGAGTCTTTATGATTTTTTAATTTTTGTAATGTGAAATGTATCATGATGTAAATTTTTTATGTTTATTGGAATTTACCAACATTTTAATGTATATTACTGTGGTAGTTATTATAATTGACTATAAATTAGAGAAACTTAAAAACCATTATCTTTTAAATCCCTTATCATTAAACTTCATTTTCCAAGAAACATTTTTCATTTACTGAGAATTTTAATTTTATATATTATTTTCAACTTCTTGTGGTTATCAATTATTGAAGAAGATTTTGGATTTTCCAATGTCAGAGAACATTTGTGGACATTTGGAATCCCAACTAAGATCCATCTTCTACATTATAATATGTTTACATATTATATGTATTGCTGGTAAATTTTTGTATTCTTATCTATGGTATAAAAATAAGTATGAAATAAATCATAATAATTTTAACTAAACTTAAAAGTATTAATAATATATATTTAATATTTCAAATCTAAAACTTGCTCCATTAAATATTTGATAAGTTTTTTATTATTTAATATGTATATTTTTAAATAAAAATATACTCATAATGATTATTTATATAAAAATTAATAAACATAAATATTACAAATAATAATGTTTGTGGAATTTTTTTATTTTTTTTTTGGTAAATTTGGTAGTACCTCCTTATTTTCTATTTATATTTTGAAAGCAGGTTACAAAAAATAAAAATCCAGACTGTGGCCTCAACCTGCCCATAGAAAACCGAGTCTGTTGGCCACCTTAAAGTGTTAAAAGCAAGCGGAAATTGAAACTGTTTCATTTGTCCATGAGTCTCCTTAGCTAACTGCCCTATTACGCAATTATCTACAAGTTGGGGAATTAAAAGATGTCCATACAAAAAACCAAAATGCATCTAAAAACCATGAGCAAATTGTAATACAAACTAGCTATCAGAGGAATAAACAAGTGCAGGATACTTCACTGTGGAACCAGGCATATCCACTTGCTGCAACTGCTGAAGTTATTTTTCCATTCAACCCACACGATCATCAATTCTACTGATACGATCATTAGCTTGATACTGAGTAATTTTTATGTGATTCAACTAGTTCTGAATATCCTGAAGAAAATCCACAATTTGTGGCTCTATCCTTACTTGATTAGGAGGAAAAATCTGCATTGCCTTAGCCAAAAGACACTTGACTATCTAGTATGTGTGGACAGTTTGCTGGAATAAAGTTAGATGACCCCAGTATTACCAGGATTAGTGATAAAGTTCATGATTTCTGCTTCCACATCATTATCTTCCGGATCAGTATGGATTTCCTGTTCCCAGCCTCGAATCTCCTCCCAAACAGTGGAGGAGTTTCCAAGAACATAGTTTACAGTGAGGTTTTCTAAAACCTCTTGGCGTGACTTCCGACCACGTTTCTTAGAACTAGTCTCAGGCTGGGCCTGCTGTTTTCCTTTAGCAAAAATGTGACAAGAATGACGCTTCCCCATGAGGGAGAGTGGCCTATGTATGAACAAACACAAGCAGGAATAAACAATTAAAACATTAACATCAGTTGTAAAGTAACTGGTGGACTGGGAGAGAATGCTGAGAAATGTAGAAACCAGGTGAATGTCACGAGGATGCGGCATTAAAAAGCATAGAATCCAATCCTGCAGACTAATGAGCTAGGAAGAAACAGAGGACATACAACCCACAGAGAACAAGGCAAAAAACGCGTCCTTATCAACCACAGGAACCAACAAAAAATCAATAGCCCAGAAAGATGAATGATCAATATTTAGAAAATGGAAACAAAAACGCCTTCCACCCAAGTACCACCATGTAGAGAAAATTCCATAAACACAACCCATTGACGTCGCTGAGAAATAGAGATGTAGAAAACCCAGCCATGAAAACGATGGATTTTTTTTTTATAAAAACTCGAATCTTTTAAAATTGGATCTTTCATTTTTTTATTTATATAAAAAAATAAACATAAATACTAAAAGCTCTAGTGTGTTTTAATATTAACTAGCACTTAATCATTGGGTAAAAAAATTCCAACACCCAAAGGGCTTTTGAAGTGGAATGTGATCAATTTTAAATACAAACGACGATGATAAGTAAGTATGAATTTGCTACATGTTTTAACTATTTTTAAAGTGTATGTGCTAGTACTCGTGTCAAAATTGATTAAAAATCTAGCTCTGCTAAACTCCTGATCCTATCATTCGGCCCATAAAAATCAGCTCTGCTAAAGATGTCGTTACTCTTTCTTTCATGTTATGTTAAGAGATTATAGTTATCATTCATTTTTCATACTCTCTTCAAGTTTAGGTTAAATTAGCTGTTCATTTTCATTAGAAGTTTAAGTTAAATTAATTGTTATTTTAATGAAACAGTAACAAGCGACTTTTGGTTTGATTGACTCAGATCACGGATGTTGAGGGTTGTTGTTGAGGATGATGATTTTTGTTAGATACAAACTCTAATAAATGGGTATTTTACATTTTAAACATTCGTGAGTTTTACAAATTGATAGCTAGCTATAAAAGAAAAATAATAGTGAGATGATTTAAAACAGAAAATATACTCAGAATTTTCGTAATCCTATAAATGAAATAACAGCCCATGCCGCGTTACAGTATTTCCATACATTCCATGGAAATTTAAGCAGGAACGTTACTGTATTTCCATGCCTTCCATAGAAATTTAAGCAGGAAATGAAAAACTTAGGAAATGAACGTTGCCAGAACTTCAACATTTCACGTTCTTTATTAAAGCAATATTTATTGTGCATCCTTTACTAAAACAATGAGCGAGCTAGATTTCTTGATTTCTTTTCCTTTCATTCGAAACGGCATTTTAAATTATTTCGTTAATTTACATAAAAATCTAAGATTGTGTATGGGAGAAATGAAGCTGTGAGATCATGAGGCAGTGGTAAGTTCATGATAGTACGAGGTTTGGCAAGTGTTGTGTAATTATTAAAAAAAATAAGTGAGTCAACCAGTATTCTAGTTTGTTATTGCATTTACGAGGAATGAAATCGGATTTACTTTTCATTTATAGAGTATTTTCATGATTTAGATTAAAATTTAGGGTTATATATCTATGGAAAAGAAAATATCACAAATAAAATTAACTAAAGAGGAATTATTATGATTTTCAATATATAACTTTACACTCTCAAGGCTCCACAAAATTGCTTTTCAAGATTTGTCAATTTTCTCTCACCTCTTCTATTTAAAGATTATAATTCACAAGTCTTCGGTGTCCATGATTTTTAGGGCTTCCTCCTTCTATTTAGTTATTTGAATTCAAAAAAAAAAAAAATATGAGTACATTTAGGTTTTAATTAATTTCCTCACAATTAATATTTTTAACTTAATAGATTCTTAGAATACATTATTCCTTGAAATAATTATTATTTTATATTTTTATTTAATTATCACTACTGATTAGGAGGATGGTAGGGATCTAATCTTCATGGAATTTTCTACAATATTTTTTGTAGTAGAGTAACTTATCAAAAGTTTAGATTTATCTCTAAAGCGGTTATGTCATCTTTGTGCTTTTAAATAAATTGATCAATTAAAAAAAATTGTCATATAAACATGAATTATGGTTTTATGGGCATGTGGTACTAGTAAGAGCCTATTTACAAGTAAAAAATCTAAATGATAAAATGGAGGCTAATCTCTATGATTAAGAATATTATTACATGTTGCTTTTAAATGTGTATATGTTTAACTCATAAATTAATTTCTTTTGTAATTAATAATAATAATAATTTCAGATTGTAAACGTCTGTGATTCAAAATTGTTTAACTAATTTTTCTAGAAAAATAATAATATCATTAGGAGATGAACTACACTGGGTAGTTTGAAACGTGTTGGCCCTCCTAATGATATTGTGATTTTTTGGGAACAATTAGTTAAATAAAAATTATTATTAAAAATAAAATTATAATTTTAGTAACTAATTTTTTCTTATTTTTTTATTTGGGAATGTGAGATGTATCATGTAGGTGTTTTGATGTCTATTAACATTTACCAACCATTTAATTTATATGAATATGTTAATTACTATTATTGATTAGAAATTAGAAATTTTTCAAAAACATTATCTTTTGAATCTCTTATCATTAAACTGTTTTTTTGAAGCATTTTTCATTTACTAAAAATCCCAGTTTGCAATCCATTATTTATTTGTGTCATTATATTTTTCTCTTGTATTATAGTATTTTTACATATTATATATTTTACTCCTACATTATAATATTCTTAAATATTATATAAAAAATTATAAAATATATCACAATATTTTATATACAATATAGAAATAATTAAACTTAATGGTATTTATAATATCTTTTAATTATTTCAAATTTAAATCTTACCCATTAAATATTAGATGTGTCTGTTATTATTAAATATATGTTTAAAATGATAAATTACATTACTTATTAATGATTATTTATATAAAAAGTATTAGTGTGACTTTTTAATAGGCATTTGAATATTTTTAAAATTAGATTCTTAATTTTCTCATTGGTTTCTATCTTTATATAGAGAGCCTCTATAATCATAATCAATTTTCAACTGTAGAAAGGGAGAATGAATAAAGATACACAAATATATTACCATATCAGTAATTATTCGATGTTTAAGAAAATATAAAAATATAATAGTTATTTATATAAATAATTATTTAATTTTCTCACAAATGTTGGTAAATAAACTAGTTATTTATATAAATAATTATTTAATTTTCTCACAAATGTTGGTAAATAAACTAGTTCAATGCTAATGACTGGATAAACTTACTCATTTTAAATATGATTGATTTTAAATATAGACTACTGTGATGTGGTACTTGAAACTAATTCACTGGCTATATGTGATAATGATTAAAGATCTAGTAATCAAGCAAAAGACCCCTCACTGCCATAGGTCAAGTTCATCTCTACCAAATATCTGGATCACCTTTCTTTTGTGCTATGCTAAAGGAGTATAGTTATAGTGGATTTAAATCCAAACGACTTTGATGTGGTACTTGAAACTAATTCAGTGGCTTTGATGAGCACTCACTCCCTGTCCTGCACTTATGTTACTTCACATGTTATGCCAAGGCATCACTGTCTGCAGTGTAGAAGAGCTGGAGGCCACGGCCTCCCCTCCATACCATCTATATTGCACACCATGGGTAGGGAACTGAATCTTTCAGTGGGCTGGGAGGAGCCGAGTAGACTTGACCCTATTCATCTTTTTGCCCAATTATCCTTGCAGCTAGCTATCTCCCCTCCAGCCTCCTCAAGCATTCCACCCAAAGAGCCACTGCACAAGTCGACCATCCTGCATGAGCTTGCCTTTATCCCTCGCAAGATGAAGGCTCTCCCTATGTTGAGTGCCACTAGTTGCAGCCACTCCACCAGCAGCAATTCAGTTTTTGGTGATGGTAGAAGATCAAACATTGATGTAGGAGATAAGGATGAGGACAACAATCAGCTTAGTCCCACCTCCAATTAGTTAGACACGCCGGGGTCTCCATATCCTCAGGTCACTAGCCACGCGATAAGAAAGGAGGATGAAGACTGATTCTATGCTTGCATGATCGAGGAGGAATAACCCAACTCCAGCAAGAAGAATGATGGTCCAAACTAGTTTCAATTGCAAGGTGCACTTCTCTCCTTCTAGTCTTGTTGTAGCGTTCTCTAGTCTAAACATGCTTTGGAAGACTTCTCTCTAAAAATTCAGTTTAAATTTCGCTATTGTGTATGATGGTTTCCCATTTTGGGAAACATCTATTTTGTGCTACTGGTGGACTGGTTTCCCTAGCTGGGGCAGTCTGTTTTCTGGTTTCGAACTCTTGATACTTCCCTCTCTAATTGGCTTGCCAAGTCTAGAGGAAGAGATATGTAATATTTTTCTCTATATAATATAATAGATGTAATCTAACTTAGAAAAATAAAAACTTAAATATTGGTTTGGTTTAATTTCATCACATGATGCCATAGAAAAGGGTTGTTGCAACGGATGGTGATTTATGTTAGATACAAATGCTCATAAATGGGTATGCAATATTTTAAACATTCTTGGGTCTTAGAAATTTATAGCCAAAAATAATGAAAAAAATAATTGTTAGATGATATAAAATAGAAAATATACTAATAATTGAAAAAACATCCAATGGGCTTTACAATATTTCCATGTTTTTCTTTGAAATGAAGGTTGTTTATATCCGGAAATGAAAAGCTTAGAAAGTATTAAGATAAATAGGAAATTACAATATTTATTTTGTGTCTTTTAATAAATAATAAGCCTAGCAAAATTATCATATTTATTTGATTTTAAAGTATTTCCTTGTTGTTAAAAGAATGAGGCAGCTGATATACTAGTTTTTATTTTTTATATTATTATCAATGAAATGGATAGTGTATTTTCATGATTTACATAAAATCTAGGGTTATGTATTTAAGGAAATGAAAATCTCACAAAATAAAGGAGATAAATGTATAGTAATGAAATGTGATCAAATGCATAGAATTTCATAGAGTATTTTCATGATTTAAATTAAAATCTAGAGTTGTTTATTTAAGTAAAGAAAAGCTCACAAATGAAACTGTTAGATAAATAGATAGTAATAATTTTGTAAGACAAAGAGGTAGTAAAAAAATTATGGACAGGAAGTTAGTATAAATTTTAGTAATACTAAAGCAAAGTTAGTATGAAGTTTAGTATTAAATGTATTTTTTCAAGGAAAGTTAATATTTGGCTTCATATATAAATGTATATTTTCAATGCTCGATAAAATTGTTTTTCAAGATTTGTTAGCTTTCTCTCACTTCCTTGGCTTGACTTGAGGATTTCAATTCACAAATGTTTCCTTAAAAGTGATGTTTTTCGGACTTCATTTTACTTGGTTATTTTAATTCAAAAATCTCTTTTATAAAAGTGCATTTCATTTCTAATTAATTTCTTCATAATTTCTCATCTTAAATTAAAATATCCTTAAAATTCATTATCCTTGGTAATGTTGTTATTAAACTTTAACTTTTTAATTATAGTTTTTTTTTTTAAAATAGAAGGGTTTATAACCGTGCATTTCATCTCTAATTAATTTATTCATAATTAATTATATTAATTTAAAATATACATAAAATTAATTATCTTTGAAATGATTTTTTTTTTTAATTACACATCTTTGTTTTAGAATATGTTTCTCGAATTTAATTTGATTATTAATAAATATCAAATAGATGGTAAGGATTTAATATTTGTACGATTTTCTATAATATTCTTAGTCTAAATCACAACTCAAATATTTAAATTTATCTTGTAAGTAGTTATGTCATATCTCTACTTTTGAGTAAATTGACTAATTTTAAAAAATTGTCCCATGAATGTGTCATATCAACATGAATTATTGTTTTGTAGGCACATGGTATTAGAAAGAGTCTATTTACAAGTTAAAAATATAAATGGTATAATGGGGGCTAGTCTCTATGGTTATATGCTTTATTAAATGTGTATATGTTTAACTCATACATTAATTTTTTAATTAATAATTATTATTTAAAAAATATATATATATAATTTCATCAATGAGTTTTTATGATATTTTAATCTTTCTAATGTGAGACGTATCATGATGTAAATTTTTTATGTTTATTGGCATTTACCAACATTTTAATTTAGAATACTATGGTAGTTATTATTATTGACTATAAATTAGAGAAACTTAAAAACAATTATTTTTTAAATCCCTTATCATTAAACTTCTTTTTCTAAGAAACATTTTTCATTTACTAAAAATTTCAATTTTATATATTATTGCGCCACGTGTTCTACAGCCCGGTATTACCCCGATATGTATGTATGTGGGAAGCCAAAATAAAATATAAATAATTTCAGCTTAAGAGTGACTTACATTAAACAATTAAAAAATCATTCGAAATAACTTTAAACAATAAAAATTTCAAATATGAAGAAATTTACTAACACTAAAAAATGAGATATGGTTTATAAATATAGATATAAATAAACCAAAGACATGGTAAATAAATAAACCCTCTTTTTATTATTACTCACGAAATATGGCAAATAAATAAAAATATAAATAAACTAGATGTATGGTAAATAATAGAAACTATTTTTATTTTTACTCCATAAACCTCTTTATATTTACAAAAACTCGAAAAATAGGTTTTATTTAGGTGAAGCTTATGGGCCAAATAACATGGGACAAATTATTATTAATACCATGGGAAAAATACCATATTTATAAAATAGGTATGGTAAATAAAGAAATATAAAATAGGTATAAAGAGGTAAGATAAATAAGTAAAAATATATCTAGAATAGGATTTGAAATCAACATCTAATTATATACCAATCTTATGGGCAAAATACCATCGACCAAATAATTATTAATACCATGCAATATATATATATATATATATATATATATATATATATATATATATATATATATATCTGTGTGTGTATATATATTATTAACCCTAACATTAATATTAAAATAATAATATTAATATTATTATTATAAATTTGAATCAATACAATATTAAATTTGTTATATTATAATAAATATTAATATATCATGATATATATATATTAACTCTAGATATATATGGGAGGGAATAACAAAGACATATGATAGAGGTAGAGAAATAGGGGGAGTGACAAGGGAGAGATGGAGATAAACTGAACTAGAGGAGAGAGGAGGAATGAAGAGAGAGGGAATGAGAGGAGTGAGAAAAGTAGAGAAGGGTAAGAGAGGGAGAGGGAGAGGGAGCCATAAATATGGAGGTGGGAGAGAAAGAAGTAGAGAGGGACGGATAAGGAGAGAGGATTGGAGGGTAGAGGGGGTAGGGGGGTGAGAGAGGGGAGGGGAGGGGTAGAGGGAGGTAAGAAGAAAGACATAGAGAGTGAGAACGGGAGAGAGAGTGTGTTACAAGGGAGAGATGGATATAAAGTGTGTATGTTTAGGGGTGAGATAAAGAGACATAGAAGGTGTGATGGAGAAAAGGTGGGAGAGAAGGAGAGAGGGAACATGGTTGGAGAGAGAGATAGAGTGATGGGGGAAGAGAGAGGATTGGAGGTCAGAGAGAGAGAGAGGATTGAATGGGAGGGGGAGAGAGAGAGAAAGAGGAGGTAGTGATAGATAGATAGATTGGAGAAATATAGCGTTTGTTTTGGGGTTGATATAGAGAGACAGAGGGAGATAGAGATACAGATGGAAGGTGAATACAAAGAAGAGATAGATGGAGACAAGGAGGGAGGGAAAAAGATATTTACAGATGTGGAGTGAGAGAGTGTGTATGTTTGGTGGGGTGAGATAAAGGGACAAAGAAGGAGAGATGGAGGGAGATATAGATATAGAGGGAGGGGGGAGAGACAGAAGAATATTTCTTGAACTGGATGCATTGATTTCAGTGTAAATAGTGATTTCTAATCCTATTTGTTTGCTTGCACTAGGTGCATTGATTTTAGTGTAGATTTTAATTTATAATGATATCTGATTAGTTGGACTAGATGCATTGATTTCAATGTAGATGATTTATAATCTTATTTGATTTATTGCACTAAATGCAAGAGAGATAGGAGAGGAGTGAGAAAGGTAGACAAGGGTAAGAGAGGGAGAGGGAGACATAAAGGTGGAGGTGGGAGAGAAAGAAGGAGAGAGGATCGGAGGGTAGAGAGAGAGAGAGAGAGAGAGAGAGAGAGAGAGAGAGAGAGAGAAATAAGGGGGAAGGGAGATGGAGGTTGTAGAGAAAGGGACAAAGAGGAAGGATGAGAGAAGGAGGAGAGAGGGATGGATAGAAAGACGGAGTTAGAGGGGGAGAGAGGGAGGGAAGAATAAAGATGTAGAGAGTGATAAGTGGATAGAGAGGGAGTGACAAGGGAGGTATGGATAGAATGTGTTTTTTTTTTAGGGGTGAGATAAAGAGACATAGAAGGAGTGATGGAGACCAGGGGGAGAGAATGAGAGAGAAGGATAAAGAGAGGGATATAGTAACATAGTTGGAGAGAGAGATAGTGTGATAGGGGAAGAGAGAGGATTGGAGGGCACAGAGAGAGAGAGAGAGAGAGAGAGAGTTGGCGGGGGGGGGGGGGGAGAGATAGAGGGAGGAAGGAGAGAAAGGGAGGGAGAGGACTTGAGAGAGAGGAAGAGAGTGATGGGGAAGATAGAGGATTATAGGAGGGAGAGAGAGAGAGAGAGAGAGGGAGGTAGGAAAGAAAGTGAGAGAGAGGGAGGAAAAGATAGGGGACTTGAAAGAGACGAGGAGAAAGGAAGGGAGAGAGGAGGAGAGAGGGAGGGAGAGATATGGAGGGATATAGAGATGGATTGGGATGGGGGGAGAGGGAGGGAAGAAGAAAGACATAAAGAGAGAGTAGTGGAGAAAGAGAGAGAGAGTGAGAAGGTAGAGAGTGTGTGTGTGTGTGTGTTTGGGGGTGAGATAAGAGACAAAAAGGGATAGATGGAGTGAAGGGGTGAGAGAAGGAGAGAGATAGGCATATAGTAAAAAATTTGGAAGTTGAAGAGAGAGAGAGAGAGAGAGAGAGAGAGAGAGAGAGGTGGGAGAGAAAGGAAGAGTGAGAGTGAAGAGAGGTAGGGAAAGAGATATGGAGATGGAGGGGGGAGAGATGGAGGTAATAATACAACCATAGAGAGTGAAAGGTGGGAAGAGAGAGAGAGAGAGGGAGTGATAAGGAAGATGGAGAGAAAGGGAGGTAATAATAAAGACATAGAGTGAAAGGTGGATAGAGAGAGAGGGAGTGATAAGGAAGATGGAGAGGGAGGGAGAGATGATAGGAGGAGGGAAAAGAGATAGAAGTGGGGGAGAGGGAGGGAAGGGAAAGAGATATAGAGGGGGAGAGGGGGAGGGAGTGATAAATAGATAGATTGAAGAAATAGAGTGTATGTTTTGGGGTTGATGTATAAAGATAGAGGGAGATAGAGATATAGGTGGAAGTTGAAGAGAAAGAAGAGATAGATGGAAACAAGGAGGGAGAGACACGAATATTAATATATATGGAGTGAGAGAGCATGTGTGTTTGGTGGGTTAAGATAAAGAGACAAAGAAGGAGAGATGGAGGGGGGAGAGAGGGAAGAATATTTCCTGCACTAGATGCATTGATTTTAGTGTAAATGGTGATTTCTAATCCTATTTGATTGTTTGAAATAGATGCATTGATTTTAGTGTAAATGTTGATTTATAATGATATTTAGTTACCTGGAATAGATGAATTCATTTCAATGTAGATGATTTCTAATCCTATTTGATTTCTTACACTAAATACATTGATTTCAGTGTAGATGGTGATTTCGAATCTTATTTTATTTCTTGCACTAGATGCATTAATTTAAATGTAGATGTTTATTTCTAATTATATTTTATTTCTTGAACTAGATGCATTTATTTTGATAGATTATTTCTAATCGTATTTGATTTCTTGCTCTAAATGCATTGATTTCAGTGTAGATGGTTATTTTTAATCATGTTTGATTGCTTGCACAAGATGCATTGATTTTAGTGTAGATGTTGGTATCTAATGATATTTGCTTACTTGCACTAGATACATTCATTTGAATGTAGATGTTGACTTCTAATCCTATTTGATTACTTGCATTAGATGGATTGATTTAAGTGTAAGAACAAAAAAATATTGATAATGTACATTGATTTTTTTTGTTATAGTAATTAAAACTATTAATATTGGAGAGCAAGAGAGATAAGGTATGATGTTTACTATAACAATTTGAGCTAAATATTTAAATGGTTTATGATTCCAACTGTCTTTTATTTTTCATATAATTAATACGAAAAGATGACAAAACTAACAAGGGTGACAATAAGAACAATAGAAAAAAATAGTTTGAGATTCATTGATGACAATGAAGACCATTTGTAATTGAGTACATTCTTATTATTCACATTTTCTACCATTCAATATTATTACATTGTCACTTTTCATTCATTTTTTTCATCATTTTCATCATTAAAGTTATTTTACAATATTTGTCATCTCAAAAAACTGAGGTAATTAAGAAAATTTAAAATTTAAATGACTCGATCAATCTGACACATATTTAGAATATTTAAAATGGTTAGATTAATATTAGATTTATTTACATATTATTGATAAAATTAATCATATGTTGCTCATATTATCGATATATTACTGAAACCAGCCTAGATCCATCTTAACTCCAGATCTATCAAGCACCACCGAGAGGGATAAATTCTCTCGAGGTGCAAACTTCCCTCAACTTTTGCACTCCAAAAAGAGGTTTGCACCTCAAGAGATTTGATCCCTCTTGACGCTCAATAGAACCAAAGTTAAGATGGATCTAGGCTGGTTTTCAACCTCCTGTGGTTATCAATTATTGGAGAGGATTCTTGTGGACGTTTAGAATCCCGACTAGGATCCATCTTCTAGATTAAAATATTTTTACATATTATATGTATTGCTCCTAAATTTTTGAATTCTTATCTATTATATAAAAATAAGTACAAAATAAATCATACTAATTTTAACTAACTTAAGAGTATTAATAATATATATTTAATATTTCAAATCTAAAACTTGCTCCATTAAATATTTTATAAGTTTTCTATTATTGAATATATATATTTTTAAATAAAAATATACTCATAATGATTATTTATATAAAAATTAATAAACACAAATATTACAAATAATAATGTTTGTGAATTTATTTTTATAAACACTAGAAACTTTTAAAATTGGATCCTTAATTTTTTATTTATATAAAAAATAATAAACATAAATACTAAAACCTCTAGTGTGTTTTAAAATTAACTAGCACTTGTTCATTGGGTAAAAATATTCGAACACTCAATAATGTGATAATTGTTGATGGTTCCTGTAATCCAACACATGATCTTTCAAGATTATTTTCATGTGTGGATCTTTGCACAGACAAAGCATGTTTAGGCCTATCACTTGGTTTTGCAAGAAACAATGGAGGAAAAAATCTATAAGAAACATGTAGCAAAGGAGGGTCTTGCACCAAGAGTTGGTGGTAAGAAACAACTTCATAGGTTCCTGACTAAGAGGAAGTTGTAATTATATTAAACCTTGAAGATAATGACAATGTTGCCAATAATTGTAATGAATTGAAAGAGCGACTCACCCAACTAGAGAATAGGGTTGAAGCTCTTGTTAGTTCTAATTTTATGCTTCACCAACATATTATCCTTTTATGAAGAGATTACTTGAAGACTATTACTCAAGTTGGATTGCCAATTTTCAGGAAACTCTTCTCCAGGAGAATGAAGATGAAATACTTTCCAAAGAAGAGAAAAATATGGTATTGGAAAATTGTGAAAATTTCACAAAATTGAAAATCTCAATCATTCCATGGAAATCTCTCATGTTGAGATGGTCCAAGTAATAAATCAGCATGTTCAACAAAATGCTAGAAATTATGACTTGAATTTAGGACATGCCACAGTGTGAAATTTGAGTAAGAGAAATCATGCTAATGACCAAAATTTCAATAATGGTGAAAAAATTATAGTACAAATAATAAATAAGAAATCTAATAACATTGTTCACAACATCATAGTTGAGTTACATATATAACATATATCATCCTATGGAGCTGAGATTGCACACAGTGAAATTGTCCTAGTATAACATATGACTAGTAAATGTGATAACAAGAGTTATGAAAATCCCCTACTTTTAAGTGAAGTGAATCTCCTAAATAAATTTACATGTGGTGTATGTCCTTGTTCTCAAGTGAGTTAATCAAAATAACTAGATTTTCACAGTTCAGGAGACACACTTATTGAATTAATTCAAGAATAATGAGCTTCATGAAATACAAAAGATAACACAATTAACACAGAGAAAATATCGAAAACCTAGAATTTCTAGCTTTTATTCTTGTAGAATAAATTATTACATAATATATGCCAAAAGTTATGGTTTCCTTACAAGTGTTATATCATACTTTCAATGCAATATTAATTATATCAAGTGCTTAATCTTACACAAGATATAAATTTTAAGTTTACAGCAGGTATCAGATACCATTACAAGCTTGCTACTTTCGATTCCTTTGAAACTCTTGGTTACTCTTGTGGTCCACAATTCATAAATAAATTCATTTCTATATAATATTTTCAATGCAATATTAGTTATGTAAAGTGCTCAATCTTACACAAGATATCAAGTTTAAGTTTACAACAGATATCAATGACCATTACAAGCTTGCTACCTTATATTCCATTGAAACTCTTGGTCAGTCCTATGGTCCACAATTCATAAGAAAAATGTAGCAGTGATACACCTCATCTCCAATGTAAATTGATGTAGAAATTCCCATCCATTGAATTTTATCTCTTAAAAGAACCACACCATCTAGGCTTCATTCTAGCTAAGGCTGGGTGAAGTCTACAATATTCCATCGATTTGTCAAAAGAGAAACATCTCTTACAGTTGCATCAAAGTTCTGCAAGACTTCAAATTTGAATAAATGCATTAATATGGTATATGTAAGCATAGTTATAAGCTCATGAAAGTAATCAAGCCATGAAATAGACTATATTACAAGAAATACCACCATGAAAAAACCCATTGGTAAAATAAATCTTTACCTGAATTTATCACATAGCCAAAATTAATCTAACACGGAAAAAAATGAGAAACAATAGTTATATTTAATTTTATTGAAGCGATAAGCATGACTGAACTAAATATGCCCAACCCTAGTTGTCACACACCTCATCTTCAATGAAAACATCATTCATTTTCTGAGAGAAAAAAATACATCCAAGTTTCTGAGACACCCATTGAAGGTTCATGTGTTTGAGACACCCATTGAAGTTTCTGAGACACCCATTAAGTTGACGAAATGAAAGTCACCGTAAGCATGTTGACCACCTCATTAATCTAGTTTGATATTAGAAGCTCACTATTCTCATTTCTAAATTATATTTATATTTCCATGGGCTTATTTGAAATTGTTTTAATTTGGACAACCAATATTATTAACTGTCAAAGATTCAAACCTAGGGTTATGTTGAGTATCTCCATTTACTAGGGAAATCAAATCATCTTATGCTGTATTTAATACTTTGTTGAAGTCTATTTTTACATCAAATATCGCTTTATCCATCTAATTATATTATGGATGATTTATACGTTGTTGTTATTATTATACATATTAATGTAATTTAGATTGACTTGATTTTCTTCTTGCAAACAATTAATAGAAATTCATTATTCAATCGTGAGAAGTTTTCACAAAATCTACATTGAGATTATCCATACAAATTTAAAATAATCCATGTATATTGAAACGAACAAAAAATTTCTCACACAAACATTCATAAATAAAAAAAAAATTGTATAAAATTTTGACTTTGTATACTACTATTTCCTAGGATCGTACCATAAAGCATTTCCATTGCAACATATGATGCAATTTATAATTTATGTACAAACAATATATTCATTTAACAATTATACAATTTCATTGTTTAAATATTTAATAATGACAATAATATTAATAATAATATATAAAAAGATTAGTAATATTTATAATAATATATAGAGATTAGGTTAATTTGGACAATGAAATGAAATAATAATTTTAATATTTAATGATATTAAATATAACGATTTTTTATTTTTATTTAAATATCAATTATCTAGCACTTACAAATCAACCCAATAAATCAAACAGAGTTGAAAAGTCAAGTATCCAATTCAACGAAGAACTGGTTAAATTGGAAGAATGGCAGCGAACTAGAATGCAGAGAATCTCAGCGAAATTGGAATCAGATGCAAATGAAAACGGAATAAAAAAATTTTAACCTCGTAAAAAAGAAATATGCAGAATGTTACGATAAAAAAAAAAACTAACCTCATTAAAAACAAAAAATTACGATAAATTTTATTTTAACACATAAACTCACAATAAATTTTCTTTTAACCTCTTAAAAAACACAAAATTAGGATAAATTTTCTTTTAAAATCATAAGATAAATTTTCTTTTAACCTCATCAAAAAAAAGTACCAGCTCCCAACTTTTAACGTGATAAAAAAAGGCACAAACTAACGGTGGTAATTGCATTGGATGAATTGGTACAAAATATTTCCGAAGTCGGTCGAACTCAGGGTTTTAAATTCATCCGTTGGATGTATATCTATTTAAACAGAGCCACCTTTTTTTCAAGTTGCAACTAATTGCAACTTTTAATTTTCCTTTCTTCTTCTGCAGATTATGGTAATTTCAGCTTTTAATTTTCCTTTCTTTTTCTGTAGATTATGGTTTTTGTTTCCTTATATTTCTATTTCTGCATTTTCAACTATGAATTTTCACTGATTTTAATAGTTATCTTGGATGGGATGGGGGTTCTGTTTGATATTTGTGAGAAGTTTTCTGCTTTCACAATAATATAAAGTGTTCTTGTTGGCACTATTGTAACTATTGATTAAGGATATGGCAATTTCCGCTAAAGCACTCCTCTCTATTACATGTTCAAATATTATATTTATCGTTACTATTTATGTTAAAAATTACGTTAAGTTAATTGTAATAATAATTGCGGATGTTGATCATCTGTAGCAAAGGGTTTTTGCAGTGAAATGTGATCGATTTTAAATACAAACGAGGGTGATAAATGGGTACTCAGTACTCGTGCGATAATTGATTAAAAATCTAGCTCCGCTAAACTCCCAATCCTATCATTCCTCTTTTGTACTCCTCTGATTAAAGATTTAATAATGGATCAAAAGATTCCGCTCGTAAAAATCAGCTCTGCTAAAGATGTTGTTATTCTTTCTTTAATGTTATGTTAAAAGATTATAGTTATCATTCCTTTTTCATACTGTCTTCAAGTTTAGGTTAAATTATCTGTTCATTTTCAGTAGAAGTTTACGTTAAATTAATTGTTATTTTAATGAAACAGTAACAAGCGAATTCTGATTTGATTGACTCAGATCACGGATGTTGAGGATGATGATTTATGTTAGATATAAACTCTAATAAATGGGTATTTAACATTTTAAACATTCATGAGTTTTACAAATTGATAGCTAGCTATAAATGAAAAATAATAGTGAGATGATCTAAAACAGAAAATATATTCAGAAGTTTCCTAATCCTATAAGTGAAATAAACAGCCCATGCCGCGTTACAGTATTTCCATGCCTTCCATGGAAATTTAAGCAGGAACTTACAGTATTTCCATGCCTTCCATGGAAATTTAAGAAGGAAATGAAAAACATAGAAATGAATCTAGCAAGAACTTCAACATTTTCACGTTCTTTAATAAAGCAATATTTATTGCGCATCCTTTCATAAACAATGAGCAAGCCAGATTTCTTTTCCTTTGATTCGAAATGGCATTTTAAAGTATTTGGTTAATTTAGTTTAAAATCTAAGATTGTGTATGGGAGAAATGAAACCGTGAGATCATGAGGCAGTGGTAAGTTCATGATAGTAGAAGGTTCGGCAAGTGTGGTGTAATTATTTAAAAAAATAAGTGAGTCAGCCAGTATGCTAGTTTGTTATTGCATTGACGAGTAATGAAATCAGATTTACTTTTCATTTATAGAGTATTGTCATGACTTAGATTAAAATTTAGGGTTATGTATTTATGGAATGGAAAATATCACAAATAAAATTAACTAAACAGAAATTATTATGAACTTCAATATATAACTTTACATTTTCAAGGCTTCACAAAATTTCTTTTTAAGATTTGTCAATTTTTTCTCACCTCTTCTATTTAAAGATTATAATTCACAAGTCTTCCCTGTCTATGGTTTTCAGACCTTGTTCCTTCTATTTAGTTATTTGAACTTAAAAAAAGAAAAATTATAAGAGTACATTTTGTTTTTAATTAATTTCCTCACAATTAATCTTTTTAACTTAAAAGATACCTAAAATACTTTATTCTTTGAAAAAATTATTATTTTAGATTTTTATTTAATTATCACTAATGATTAGGAGGATGGTAGGGATCTTATCTTCATGGAATTTTCTACAACATTTTTAGTAGTAGTGTCAGTTATCAAAACTTTAGATTTATCTCAAAAGTGGTTATGTCATCTTTGTGCTTTTAAATAAATTGATCAATTAAAAAAAATTGTCATATGAACATGAATTATGGTTTTATGGGCATGCGGAATTAGTAAGAGCCTATTTATAAGTAAAAAATCTAAATGATAAAATGGAGGCTAATCTCTATGATTAAGAATATTGTTACATGTTGTTTTTAAATGTGTATATGTTTAACTTATACATTAACTCTTTGTATAATTAATAATAGTAATAATTTCAAATTGTAAATGTCTGTGATCCATAATTGTTTAACTAATTCTTCCAAAAAAAATAGCAATATCATTAGCAGATGAACTACATTGGGTAATTAGAAATGTGTTGGCCCTCCTAATGATATTGTGATTTTTTGGGAAAAAATAGTTAAATAAAAATTATTATCAGAAATAAAATTATAATTTTATTATCTAATTTTTGTTTATTTTTTTTAAATTTTGGAATGTGAGATGTATCATGTAGGTGTTTTGATGTCTATTAACATTTACCAACCATTTAATTTATATGAATATGTTAATTATTATTATTCATTAGAAATTAGAAATTAGAAATTTTTCAGAACCATTATCTTTTGAATCTCTTATCATTAAACTGCTTTTTTAGAAGCATTTTTTATTTAGTAAAAATCTCAATTTGCAATCAATTATTTATTTTTGTCGTTATATTTTTCTCTTGCATTATAGTATTTTTACATATTATATATTTTACTCCTACATTATAATATTCTTAAATATTATATAAAAAATTATAAAATATATCACAATATTTTATATATTATATACAAATAATTAAACTTAATGGTGTTTAAAATATCTTTTAATCATTCTAAATTTAAAGCTTACTCATTAAATATTAGATGTGTTTCTTATTATTAAATATATGTTTAAAATGATAAATTACATTACTTATTAATGATTATTTATATAAAAATTAATAGACATAAATACTAATCATTAATTTTAGTGTGAATTTTTAATAAGTATTCGAATATTTTTACAATTGGATTCTTAATTTTTAAATTGTTTTCTATCTTTATATAGAGAGCCTGTGTCATCATAATCAATCATAGAAAGGGAAAATGAATAAAGATACACAAATATATTACTATATAAGTAATTATTCGATGTTTGAGAAAATATAAAAATATATTAGTAATTTATATAAATAATTATTTAATTTTCTCATAAATGTTGATAAAGAAACTAGTTCAATGCTAATGATTGGATAAACTTACTCATTTTAAATATGATTGATTTTAAATATAAACTACTGTGTTGTAGTACTTGGAACTAATTCACTAGCTATATGTGGTGTTTTTTCTCCTATTTTAACTATTTCGAATATGGTACAGTTGTGATAATGATTAAAAATCTAGTAATGGAGGAAAAGACCCCTCACTGCTGTCAGGTAAAATTCAGCTCTGCTAAATATCTAGATCACCTTTATTCCGTGCTATGTTGAAGGAGTATAGTTATAGTTGATTTAAATACAAACGAATATGATGTGCTACTTGAAACTAATTCAGTGGCTATATGTGGTTCTTTTGTTTCTTATTTTAACTATTTGGAAGCGTAGCAATGGAGAAATAGCAATGGACAAGAGATTGCGCCTTGGGATGAGATTGCGCGTATAGTTATTATTCATGCTTTGTTCATTTTATGTTGAAATTGAGGTTAAATTAACTGTTTTTTTAATGAAACAATAATATGTAAATTTTGGTTACCCAGATGCAGATGCTTTACTGTGATCGAAGGGGCCACTTGGGCACCATGTGGTGGAACAATTGTCCAACCGATGCGCCCGCACATGGTCACCCACACATGGTTGCCTACTCAACGTTAAACGCTCGAGCAAGCTTGTATTAAATTCACACTTCACCATCTTCATTACAAGGTCCTCCTGCTGAAGAGCATTAAGAGCTCTCGATTCCGTCACCATGGCTATTAAGCCTGCTACTCATGCTCATTTAGCCTCCATTGAGCTCTCCCTTATGTTACCTGTGCATGCCTCCCATTCCTCCTTTCGACCCCTGGTTCTTGGCCCTGCTCAGCCCT
The DNA here is from genome assembly GCA_034641835.2 of Pinus albicaulis. Taxonomy (NCBI): domain Eukaryota; kingdom Viridiplantae; phylum Streptophyta; class Pinopsida; order Pinales; family Pinaceae; genus Pinus; species Pinus albicaulis. The sequence goes on from CM076574.1 coordinate 1,127,995,063, forward strand.
CTCTCAACCTTCCCATGACATTCACAGGTGGTGGCATCTCCTCTCCTGTGCTGCTGAGTGCTCCCTCCCTATCCTGGACTTCTGCTTCTTCGCATGTCATGCCAAGGCATCATTGTATGCAGTGTAGAAGAGCTGGAGGTTGCAACCTCACCTCCAGACCACCTTTATCGCATGCCATGGGTAGGGAACTAAATCTTTTGGTGGGCTGGGAGGAGCCGAGCAGACTCGACCCTGTTAATCTTTTAGCCTAATTATCCTTGTAGCTACCTGTCTCCCATCCAGCTTCCTCAAGCATTCGGCCAAAAGAGAGATTGCGCAACTCGACCAACCTGCCTGAGCCGGCCCTTATTCCTCGCAAGATGAAGGCTCTCCCTATGCAGAGCACCTCCAGTAGCAACCACTCCACCAACAACAATTTGGGTTCCAACGATTGTAGAATCTCAAACAGTGACGTAGGAGATAAGAATGAGGACAGCAATCAGCTCACGACCACCTCCAATTAGCTAGACACATTGGGGTTGCCACATCCTCAGGTCACTAGCCATGCACTTAGAAAGGAGGATGAAGACTCATTCTATGCTTACATGATCAAGGAGGAATAACCCAACTCCAATAAGAAGAATGATGGTCCACACTAGTTTCATTTTCAGGGTGCACTTCTTTCTTTCTAGTTTTTTTTGTAGCATTCTCTAGTCTAAACATGATTTGGAAGACTTTGCTCTCAAACTTCAGTTTAAATTTTGATACTGTTTATCCTGGTTTCCCGTTCTGGGAAGCATCTAATTTGTGCTACTGGTGGACTGGTTTCCCCAGTTTGGGCAGTCCATTTTCTGTTTTCAAACTCTTAATACTTCCTTCAGAAATTGGCTTGTCAAGTTTAGAGGAAGAGATATGTAATATTTTTCTCTATATAATATAATAGATGCAGTGTAACTTAGAAAAAAAAAATGTAAATTTTGGTTTCGTTGAATTTCATCACATGCTACCATAGAAAAGGGTTGTTGCAGTGGATGGTGATTTTTGTTAGATACAAACACTCATAAATGGGTATGTAATATTTTAAACATTGTTGGGTCTTAGAAATTGATAGCTAATAATAATGAAAAAAATAATTTTTAGATGATATAAAATAGAAAATATACTCATAATCGAAATAACATCCAATGGTATTTACAATATTTCCATGTTTTGCATTGAAATCAAGGTTGTTTATATCAGGAAATGAAAAGCATAGAAAATCTTAAGATAAATAGGCAGTTACAATATTTATTTTGTGTCTTTTAATAAATAATAATCCTGCCAACATTATCATATTTATTTTATTTTAAAGTATTTCCTTGTTATTAAATGAATGAGCCAACTAATATACTAGTTTTTATTTTTTATATTGTTATCAATGAAATGGGATCAACGGCATAGTGTATTCTCATGATTTACATAAAATCTAGAGTTGTGTATTTAAGGAAATGAAAATCTCACAAAAGAAAGAGATAAATATGTAGTAATGAAATGGGATCAACTGCATAGAACTTCATAGAGTATTTTAATGATTTAAATTAAAATCTAGAGTTGTGTATTTAAGTAAATGAAAAGCTCACAAATGAAGCTTTGACATAAATAGATAGTAATAACTTTGTAAGATAAATAGGTAGTAAAATATGTATGGACAGGAAGTTAGTATAAATTTTAGTAAGACTAAAGCGAAGTTAGTATGAAGTTTAGTATATAAATGTATTTTTTCAAGGCAAGTTAGTATGTGGCTTCGTATATAAATGCATATTTTCAATGCTCAATAAAATTGTTTTTCAAGATTTTTTAGCTTTCTCTCACTTCCTCTTGTGGATTTTAATTCACAAATATTCCCTTGAAAGTGATGTTTTTTCGACTTCCTTTTACTTGGTTATTTTTATTCAAAAATCTCCTTTTTAAAAGTGCATTTCATTTCTAATTAATTTCTTCATAATTACTCATCTTAAATTAAAATATTCTTAAAATTCATTATGCTTGGTAATGTTGTTATCAAACTTTAACTTTTTAATTATAGTTTGTTTTTTTTAATTAGAAGGATTTAGAATAGTGCATTTCGTCTCTAATTAATTTATTCTTAATTAATTATCTTAATTTAAAATATACAGAAAATTCATTATCTTTGAAATGATATTTTTTTTTTAATTACAAATCTTTATTTTAGAATATGTTTCTGTAATTTAATTTGATTATTAATAATTATCAAATATATGGTTACGATTTAATCTTTGTAAAATTTTCTATAATATTCTTAGTATAAATCACAACTCAAAGATTTAGATTTATCTTGAAATTAGTTATGTCATATTTCTACTTTTAAGTAAATTGACTAATTTTAAAAAATTGTCCCAATAATGTGTCATATCAAAGTGAATTATTGTTTTCTAGACACATGGTATTAGCAAGATTCTATTTACAATTTAAAAATATAAATGGTATAAGGGGGGCTAATCTCTATGGTTATATGCTTTATTAAATGTGTATATGTTTAACTCATGCATTAAATTTTTAATTAATAATTATTATTATTATTTTTTTTTAAATTATAATTTCTTCAATGAGTTTTTATGATTTTTTAATCTTGGTAATGTGAGATGTATCATGATGTAAATTTTTGATGTTTATTGGAATTTAACAACATTTTAATTTATATTACTGTGGTAGTTATTATTATTGACTATAAATTAGAGAAACTTAAAAATCGTTATTTTTTAAATCCCTTATCATTAAACTTCTTTTTCTAAGAAACATTTTTCATTTACTAATAATTCCAATTTTATATATTATTTTCAACCTCCCGTGGTTATCAATTATTGAAGAGGACTTTGCATTTTCCAGTGTCAGAGAAAATTTGTGGATGTTTAGAATCCCAACTAGGATCCATCTTCTAGATTATAATATTTTTACATTTTATATGTATTTCTTCTAAATTTTTGTATTCTAATCTATTTTATAAAAATAAGTACAAAATAAATCATAATAATTTTAACTAAACTTAAGAGTATTAATAACATATATTTAATATTTCAAATCTGAAACTTGCTCCATTAAATATTTGATAATTTTTTTATTATTGAATATATATATTCTGAAATAAAAATCTACTCATAATAATTATTTATATAAAAATTAATAGAATAAATATTACAAATAATAACTTTTGTGGATTTTTTTTATAAAAACTAGAAACCTTTAAAATTGCTTCCTTCAGTGTGTTTTGATATCAAATAGCACTTGGTCATTGGGTAAAAATATTCAAACATTCAATCATGTGATAATTGTTGATGGTTCCTGTAATCCAACACATGATCTTTCAGGATTCTTTTCATGTGTGGCTCTTTGGACAGACAAAGCATGTTTAGGCCTATCACTTGGTTTCCCAAGGAGTAATGGAGGAACAAATCTATAAGAAACATGTAGCAAAGGGGGGTCTTGCACCAAGAGTTGGTGGTAAGAAACAACTTCATAGGTTCCTGACTACGAGGAAGTTTTAATTCTATTAAATCCTGAGGATAATGACAATGTTGCCAATAATTGTGATGAATTAAAAGAGTGAGTCACCCAACTAGAGAATATGGTTGAAGCTCTGGTTAGTTCTAATGTTATTCTTCACCAACATATTCTATTTTTATGAAGAGATTACTTGAACACCATTACTCAAGTTGGATTGCCAATTTTCAGGACACTCTTCTCCAAGAGAACGAAGAAGAAATACTTTCCAAAGAAGAGAAAAATATGGCATGGAAAAATTGTGAAAATTTCACGGAATCAGAAAATCTCAAGCATTCCTTGGAAATCTCTCTTGTTGAGATGGTTCAAGTAACAAATCAGTATGTTGAACAAAATGCTGGAAATTATGACTTGAATATAGCACCACAGTGTGAAATTTGATTAAGAGAAATCATGTTAATGACCAAAATTTCAATAATGGTGACAAAGTTATAGTACAAAGCATAAATAAAAAATCTAATAACATTGTTCACAACATCACAAAGGAGCCATGTTAATGACCAAAATTTCAACATTTGTGATAGAGTTATAGTACAAATCCTAGTAAAAAATATGACTGGTACATGTAATAACGAGAGTCATGAAAATCCCCTACTTTGCAACTGTCCTTGTTCTCAAGTTAGTTAATCAGAATAGCTAGATTTTCACCATTTAGGAGGCACACTTATTGCATTAATTCAATAATAATGAGCTTCATGGAATACAAAAGATAACACAATTAACACAGAGAAAATATTGAAAACCTAGAAATTCCATCTTTTATTCTTGTAGCATAAATTATTACATAATATATGCCAAAATTTATGGTTTCCTGACAAGTGTTATATAATATTTTCAATGTGATATTAGTTATATCAAGTGCTCAATCTTACACAAGATATAAAGTTTAAGTTTACAGTAGGTATGAGAGACCATTACAAACTTGCTACTTTCGATTCCTTTGAAACACTTGGTTACTACTATGGTCCACAATTCATAAATAAATTCATTTCTATATAATATTTTGAATGAAATATTAGTTATATAAAATGCTCAATATTACACAAGATATCAAGTTTAAGTTTACAACAGGTGTCGTAGACCATTACAAGCTTGCTACTTTGGATTCCGTTGAAACTCTTGGTTACTCCTATGGCCCACAATTCATAAATAAATTTATAACAAAAATGCTGCCATGATACACGTCATCTCCAATGTAAATTGATGTAGAAATTCCCATCCATTAGAATTTATCTCTTAAAAGAACCACACCATCTAGGCTTGATTCTAGCAAAGGAGCCATTTGTAAAAAGAGAAACATCTCTTATGGTTGCATCAATGTTATGTAAGACTTCAAATTTGAATAAATGCACTAATATGGTATGTATATACTTACTTCAATACGTCATAAATTAGTCGAGGAAATGTAAGCGTAGTTATAAGGTCATCAAAGTAATCAAGCCATGAAATATACTATATTACAAGAAATACTACCATGAAAAAACCCATTTGTAAAAGAAACATTGACATGAATTTATCACATAGCCAAAATTAATCTAACGCCTAAAAAAATGAGAAACAACAATTATATTTAATTTTATTGAAGTGATAAACATGACCGAATCAAATATTCCCAATCCAAGTTGTCACAAACCTCATCTTCAATGAAAGCATCATTCATTTTCTCAGAGAAAAAAAAAAAAACATCCAAATTTCTGAGACACCCATTGAAGGTTCATGTATTTGAGATAGTCACATAAACCTATAGGATATGAAAACTCAAAGATAATTCCTTTCATGTTGTATTACGCATCTTATGCTCGGAAATTAATGTTGGAAAATACGTATTCCAATAAGAAACTAAGTTGGATGAAATGAAAGTCACGGTAAGCATGTTGACCATCTCATTAAACTAGTTTGATATTAGAAGCTCACTATTCTGATTTCTAAATTATATTTATATTTCGATGGGCTTGTTTGAAATTTTTTTAATTTGGACAACCAACATTATTAACTGTCAAAGGTTCAAACCTAGGCTTATGTTGAGTATCTCCATTTACCGGGGAAATCAAATCACCTTAAGTTGTATTTAATACTTTTTTGAATTCTATTTTTACATCAAATATCACTTTATCCATCTAATTATGTTATGGATGATTTAGATGTTGTTGTTATTATTATACATATTAGTGTAATTTAGGTTGACTTGAAAAGATGGGGCAAGCTTTTGACTTTCTTCTTGCAAACAATTAATAGAAATTTTATTATTCAATCATTGGAGGTTTTCACAAAATCTATATTGAGATTATCCATTCAAATTTAAAGTAATCAATGTATATTGAAATAAACAAAAAATTTCTCACACAAATAGTCTTAAATAAAAAAAAAATTATAAAATTTTCACTTCAGTCTTGTATGCTACTATTTCCTACGATCTTACCTTAAGGCATTCCCATTGCAACATATGGTGCAATTTCTAGTTTATATACAAACAATATATTCATTTAACAAATATGCAATTTCATTGTTTAAATATATAATAATGACAATAATATTAATAATACTATATAAAAGATTAGTAATATTAATAATAATATATAGAGATGGAATAATAATTTTAATGTTAAATAATATTAAATATAACGATTCTTTATTTTATTTAAATAATAGATATCATTTAAAAATCAATTACAAATCAACCCAAAAATACAAACAGACTTGAGAAGTCAATTATCCAATTCAACCATGAACTAGTTAAATTGGAATAATTAAATGGCGGGGATTATCTTGGCAGCGAACTAGAACGCAGAGAATCTCAGCGAAATTTGAATCAGATGCAAATGAAAATGCGACTTAAAAAACAAAAAATTACCTCGTAAAAAAAGAAAGATGCAGAATGTTACGATAAAAAAAAACAAATAACCTCATTAAACAAACAAAAAATTACGATAAATTTTCTTTTAACCCAGAAACTGACAATAAATTTTCTTTTAACATCCTATAAAAACACAAAATTAGGATAATTTTTCTTTTAACCTCATAAAAATGCACAAAATGGGGATAAATTTTATTTTAATCTTGTTAAAAAAGCACCAGCTCACAACTTTTAACGTGATAAAAAAAGCACAAACTAACCGTGGTAATTGCATTGGCTGAATTCGTACAAAATATTTCCGAGGTCGTTCAAACTCGGGGTTTGCGCTAACCGTTCAAAATATTTTTAAATTCATCCGTTGGATGTCTCTATTTAAACAGAGCCACCTTAATTTCATTGCTAAAATGACAGTGGTGCGAAAACTTTAGTTCTACCAAATTTGGGATGATGAATTGCAACGACTGCTTTGATTTTTTCAAGTTGCAACGAATTGCAACTTTTAATTTTCCTTTCTTCTTCTGCAGATTATGGTATTTGTTTCCTTATATATTTTTTTTGCATTTTTACCTATGAATTTTCACTGGTTTTAATAGTTATCTTTGACGGGCTTCTCTTCGATATTTGTGAGTTCTTTTATGATTTTACAATAATATAAAGGTACTTGTTGGCACTATTGTAACTATTGATTAAGATATGGTAATATAGCAAACAATTCGGCTCAGTGTTCAGGTAAAATTAATTTCCATTAAAGCCTTCCTCTCTATTACATGCTCAAATATTATATTTATCATTACTATTTGTAACACTCCTAGTTCTATGTTTTTTAATTGACATGTAAATAACTCTAAAAGGGGAGTGAACTCCAATGGAGAATTATTATGTGGATTTATTTAAATAACTACTAATGAAAAATAAATGGAATATTTATGTATGCACTATGACCAGGTGAGATTGGACATCATAAGCCTGATCCATGAAGATATGGATAAGGTTACGAGGTTCCCAAAACATTTCAAAAATCCTTGAAAGAAATAATGCTAAATTAGATTTAAGAGGAGAAATCTAAAAAAATTCCCCAATGAAGAAGAAAGTAATTGGGAAGAGGTGAAAAAACTGGAAAAGTAGAGAAAAAAGCTTTAAAGTACCTCATTGAGGGAAACCTAGGCAAAACAGGAAGAAAAAATCCTGAAATTCTGGACGTAGAATTTAGAAATAGGCTTGGGGAAAGCATAGCTTAAGTAAGCTTCTCCAGAACAAATTGAGGTAGTGGGAGGATCTCAGCTCGGAGGTGAATTCTGGAGATAAAAGAATTCTAAGGTTGGGAGGATTATCATAGAAGCAAAGTGGTATGCATACCTAACCTAAAATTTTTATTACAGAATGGATTTCAAAAATTTAATTTGGTATTGAGATTGAAGCATTAGATGTCATGTTGTGGATATTAAATTCCTTACCTTTAACAGAATTTATGAATTAATCCTCTAAACTCTATATAGTTGTAGGAATAGAAGCTATTGGGAAATATCAATGAGAATATCATAGATAATGTATTTTTATAACTTTAATCATAGTTAATAAATCTAAAGTGCAATTTAATGAATACAAAATTTTAAATTCTACTTAATTACTTCCCAGAAGAAATAAAATGATTCAGAAAAATGATCTATATTTTCTATATTAAGTGAAGGATTCTTCAAAATATACAAGTTTGCAGAATTCAAATAAAATGATAAATAATGGAATTCGCATAACCACATAAATGCATCATGAAATGAATCTAGTACACCATACGATTATATACATAATTATGTAGTATCAGTAATACTACTTTTGAAGTAGAAACTATCTAGATATATAAACGTACAGTGAGAACTTATATTGTATATTGCATGATATTAATTTGTCAACTAGCCTTACCAAAAATACAATAAGAGTTAACTCACTAGATATTGAATATAGAAAAATCCACTGGTATATGTAAATTTTGTTACTGAAAGTAATAGAAGAAATTTATTAAAAATAAATTAAATATAAGTTTACACTTTATATTTTGCAGAAGAGTAAATAGAAAAGATACATTTCTATCAAAATAAATAATAAATCTGGATCATTACAGGTAGATAAAGCTGCATAAGTGCAATTTATAATTATTCTGAGAAATAACAGATAAAGGTAATCGCAGTAAATAGATGAAAGACAGTAATAATGCACACTCTTGGGTGATATCTAAGGGATTCTGGTTAAGAAGGGTTCCAATATTTTGCGATGGGGTTATAGGCCACGGGGCATGTTCTTGATTCAGGAAGCCTATCAACTGCAAGCATAGCAACTCGACCTCCCAGCTAATTGGTTGTGCACGAAGATTTGGGCTACAAAGCAATGGCTGAAAATAACACATTTTTTATGGTTGGTGGGGCATGGGAGGATCCTGACATGAGACCAACTCCGAAAGAGGTGAACGCATGGGCCATCTAAATGTGTTATGTGTGAAGCATCTACAGAAACAATGGAACATCTGTTGAATACTTGTCCAGAGATAGAACAGTTGTGGCTAAACCTTCATAGATTATTCCAACAAACTGACCGACACAATAATAGTTTAAGCCAAACCATTGCAAACTAGAGGAAAGGTGGATACAAAATCCCTCTGGTGAAGAAATCATGGGTGCTTGTAGCCGGTTTTCTACTATGGTCACAATGGAAAGAGCGAAATCACAGGATCTTTCAAGACTACAAACTTAATATTGAAGAGATTTGGAACCTCACTAAGCAAGGGATCCATGAAACCATTCTGGTTGAAAAATGGGGTCATGAAGATTGGGTGGTCCAAGCTTAGGAATGTAGAATCCATCAACAGTTAAATCTAACAGAAGAGATGGTTGCACCCTCCTTCTGGAAACAAGTGTCGTCAACTTATCATGTAAGAAATAATTTTGATAGACCACAATCACGATTTCTTAAATTGAATTATGATGGAGCGTCCAAGGGGAATCCTGGATAGGCAGGCGCTGGAGGATTATTTTGTGATTGCATAGGAACAACTCTCCAGATTTTTTCTATTGACCTAGGGCACTCTATAAATAACAAAGCGGAACTAGCATCCGTGAAACTTGGACTTGTTATTGCTAAGCGGGAACATTATAACAGGCTAGAAATTGAAGGTGATTCTACCATGGTTACTAGCGTTCTTAAAAAACTCCTTCAAGGAATGAATTGGGAGTCAATCACCAAGATTTGGTGAACATCTAGACTCATACAATAAATCCAACAACAAATCAAGCAAATTGATTATGTCATACGTGTTCATGTGCGACGGCAATGCAACTAGGAAGCTGATTATCTTGTGAATTGGGCTTGCCAAAATGTCGATGATCATTTGGATCGGCCATGGTAATGGGAGCTGTTGTAGATGATGCCTCATCTTCAGACTATTCTAACAAAGGATTTGGTATCTAATACTCCGAATCATAGTACTCCCCGATCAAGGTGCGATGTACTTCAAACAGTGTGTGAATTAAAGTGCACAAGGCCACACATAGTAGCTCGGTCCGAACGTGTTGAGGTGGCAGGTGTACGTCAACGTGGTGGGGGGTATGCGGGTTGTGTATGACTACGATGTGGTGGGTGCATGCAACCACCGTGAGGAGTTCATCGAAGGGATGTTTGGCAGCATCTTAAATGAATTGTGTTTCTCGGAGCCTCCAGATAGATCGGCCAGCTAGGTTGTCAGTCACGTTTTAGAAACAGTGCCATTTGTGCGGGGTTAAGGCATGTAAGGCTGAATGCCTTTTCATTTTTAATTGTTTTGTTTGGCTTTTTGTTCCTGAGGTTGATAGTGAATGCAGCGGTGAAGGTCAGAAGGGTTTCAGGGTGACAGAGCAAGCTCAGTCGTGGTATGTATCTCTGTTTCTAACCTTTCAGTTCTCGCCTCTGTTCTCCTCTCGTCTGCGGATTTTTGTCATGGTTTTTTTAGAAGATTTATGGGAATTATGGTATGGTCGCTTCTAGTTTGAATTAATGCGGCAGGGTTATGACGGTGGTCGCTACATCCAGTTGCTTCACTTCGTTTCTGCTCTATCTTATACGTTCAAGCCTGTTAGTCTTAGTTCGTTTCTGTTCTTTTTCCCTGACCCAGTGATTTTTCATATTTTACAGTACGATTTATACCTTTGAGCGGGCTGGTTGCATTACTCTTCTGGGTTTCTTATTTTTCGTTCTTTCGTTGCATGGGAGTTCGACATTTGTCAAGGTTTGGCTATTATGATTCTGGTTTGCTTTTGGGTACTCCTGGCGATTCACATGCACAGTGTTCGTCATTTCGCTCTTGGCAATTGCTCTGCTGCTAGTAAGGATTACCATGCCTTGGTTTCGGTTTGGGGTTTTCGGGAGAATGGTCCTATTGTTAACCCCTCCTATAAGTATTTGAATTGGGCTTTGCCTTTTAACCACACTCTTTTCCGGGACCCCTTCAGTATTTGCATGCATCTTCTTCTGGGTTTCCTCGGCCCCTGTTATTGGCCTACCTCTGGTTTTGGGATTTCGATATGGCCACTTATCTATCTTCGCTTACTGCTGCGTTATGATCACATTTCTTCTCAGCGGCCTATTTCTCAGCCTTGTCTGGTTCCACTCCGATGTTCTTATGTCTGTGTTGGGTGTTTATCTCTTCACTTTTTTCGGTAGCGAAACTTGTAGATGGTGATGTTCATTATGGTGCTGGCTATATGGTATCTATGCTGCTAACTCCTCTTATTATATGGATGGAATTCTTAACAGATTTTTCAGATTTTTCTACAATCGTAAAACGAGTCCGAAAGCCTACTGGGGGAAAGGGAAAGTAGTGCTCTCCTAAAACGCACCGAAAATGGGGCAGAAAGATGATTCAACAGCACCTTGAGCCACTGGTTCAAACCTTCATGAATGACATCCCCAATTCAGTTCGTGGTCTCATCTATGGTTGGAAATCTGAGATTCTGGATAATATAGATTTAGAGGATGACATGGCTTTTGAGGATATGCACACCGTGACTCTGGATCCTGAGCATACTGGGGGATGCACTTCTCTGTTTCAACAATCTGTTCACACTTACTTGATAATTAAATGTCTGCTAGCCAAAGCTGTTATGTCTATAGCAGAGACAAAGTTGGAAACAACGCTGGAATCAACCCTGGCAGATATTAATAGGAATATTCAGGAAATTAATTTACACGAGTTGCATCAATATACGAGACTTGGAAGACTGGAGAAGAAGATTAAAGCAATGCAATAGGTTCCTGTTGAACTACTAGGAGCTTTAGTCAAAGCTCTAGCACCTGTTGACTCTGAGGAGGACTAAAATTCTCTTGTTTTTTGTTGCATTTTGTGTTTAAGGTTCTTATGCTGCTTACCTTTTGTACATGATATGGTTTCTGCACTTGGATATCTAGTATAGAGAGATTTGGTATCAGTTGGTTTCCTGCATGGCAGGTTGAGGTCTAGTTTTGTTTCTTTTGCCCAAATTTATTAATAGAAAATAGAAAGTACCACCTAAGCTTAAAAAAAAAACAACTATACAATTTCATTGTTTAAATATTAAATAATAACAATTAATTTAATTTGGGCGATGAGATGAAATAATAATTTTAAAATTTAGTAATATTAAATATAACCATTTTTTATTTTTATTTAAATATCAATTATCTAGCACTTACAAATCAACCCAAAAAAAACCAAGTTGAAAAAGTATCCAAGTCAACGATGAACTAGTTAAATTGGAATAATTAAATGGCGGGGATTATCTTGGCAGCGAACTAGAATGCAGAGAATCTCAGCGAAATTCGAATCAGATGCATGGGATTTAAAAAAAAATTAACCTCGTAAAAAAGAAAGATGCATAATGTTACCGAAAAAAAAAAATTAACGTCGTTAAAAAACAGAAAATTACGATAAACTTTCTTTTCACTCAGAAACTGACAATAAATTTTCCTTTAAACTCCTTTAAAAAAACAGAAAATTAGGATAAATCTTTTTTTAACCTCGTAAAAAAAACACAAAATGAGAATAAATTTTCTTCTAACCTCACTAAAATAGCAACAGCTCTCAACTTTTGACGTGATAAAAAAACGCAAACTAACGATGGTAATTGCATTGGATGAATTCGTACAAAACATTTCAGAAGTCGGTCGAACTCAGCTCAAAATATTTTTAAATTCATCCGTTGGATGTATGTCTATTTAAACAGAGCCACCTTAATTTCATTGCCAACATGTAGATGGATTAGGGTAACAGTGGTGCCAAAACTTTCGTTTTACCAAATTTCTGATGTTGAATTGCAACGACTGCGTTGATTTTTCCAAGTTGCAACTAATTGCAACTTTTAATTTTCCTGACTTCTTCTGCAGATTATGGTTTTTCTTTCCTTATATTTCTGTTTTTGCATTTTCACTTATGAATTTTCACTGGTTTTAATAGTTATCTTGGATGGGATGGGGCTTCTGTTCGATATTTGTGAGTTATTTTCTGGTTTCACAATAATATAAAGTGTTTTGGTTGGCACTATTGTAACTATTGATTCAGGATATGGCAATATAGCAAACAATTAGGCTCCGACTTCAGGTTAAATTAATTTCCGCTAAAGCCCTCCTCTCTATTACATGTTCAAATATTATGTTTATCATTATTATTTATGTTCAAAATTACGTTCAATTAATTGTAATAATAATTGCGGATGTTGATATATGTAGCAAAGGGTGTTTGAACTGGAATGTGATCGATTTTTAAATACAAACGAGGTACACGGTGATCAATTCGCTACATGTTTTAACTATTTTTGAAGTGTATGCGCTGGTACTCGTGTGACAATTGATTAAAAATCTAGTGCTAAACTCCCGATCCTATAATTCTTCTTTTGTACTCCTGTGATTAAAGATTTAGTAATGGATCCAAAGATTCCGGCTGTAAAAATCAGCTCTGCTAAAGATGTCGCTACTCTTTCTTTCATGTTATGTTAAAAGGTTATAGTTATCATTCCTTTTTCATACTCTCTTTAAGTTTAGGTTAAATTATCTGTTCATTTTCAGTTACCTTAAATTAATTGTTATTTTAATGAAATATTAACAAGCAAATTCTGTTTTGATTGACTCAGATCACGGATGTTTTGAGGGTTGTTATTGATGATGATGAATTATTTTAGATAGAAACTCTAATAAATGGGTATTTTACATTTTAAACATTCGCGAGTTTTACAAATTGATAGCCAGCTATAAACAAATTGATAGCGAGCTATAAAAGACAAATAACAGTGAGATGATCTAAAACAGAAAATACACTCAGAATTTTCGTAATTCTATAAGTGAAATAACAACCTATGCCGCGTTACAGTATTTCCATGTCTTCCATGGAAATTTAAGCAGGAAATGAACAGCTTAGAAATGAACCTAGCCAGAACTTCAACATTTTCGCGTCCTTTAATAAAGCAATATTTATTTCGCATTCTTTAATAAAACAATGAGCGAGCCAGATTTCTTTTCATTACATTCGAAACGGCATTTTAAAGTATTTCATTAATTTAGATTAAAATCTAAGAAATGAAGCTGTGAGATCATGAGGCAGTGGTAAGTTCATGATAGTACGAGGTTTGGCAAGTGTGGTGTAGTTATTAAAAAAATAAGTGAGTCAACCAGTATGCTAGTTTGTTATTGTATTTATGAGTAATGAAATTGGATTTACTTTTCGTTTATAGAGTATTTCCATGACTTAGATTAAAATTTTGGGTTATGTATTTATGAAAAAGAAAATATCACAAATAAAATTAACTAAAGAGAAATTATTATGAGTTTTAATATATAACTTTACACTCTCAAGGCTCCACAAAATTGCTTTTCAAGATTTGTCAACTTTCTTTCACCTCCTCTATTTAAAGATTATAATTCACAAGTTTTCGGTGTCCATGATTTTCAGACCTTCTTCTTTCCATTTCAGTTATTTGAATTCAAAAAAAAATTATAAGAGTACATTTTCTTTTTAATTAATTTCCTCACAATTAGTCTTTTTAACTTAAAAGATACTTAAAATACATTATTCCTTGAAATAATTCTTATTTTAGATTTTTATTTAATGATCACTAATGATTAGAAGAATGGTAGGGATCTAATTTTCATGGAATTTTCTACAATATTTTTAGTAGTAGAATCACTTATCAAAGTTTAGATTTATCTCAAAAGTGGTTATGTCATCTTTGTGCTTTTAAATAAATTGATCAATTAAAAAAAATTGTCATATGAACATGAATTATGGTTTTATGGGCATGTGGTATTAGTAAGAGCTTATTTACAAGTAAAAAAATACAAATGATAAAATGGAGGCTAATCTCTATGATTAAGAATATTGTTACATGTTGTTTTTAAATGTGTATATGTTTAACTCACACATTAATTCTTTTTATAATTAATAATAATAATAATTTCACATTGTAAATGTCTGTGATCCATAACTGTTTAACTAATTCTTCTGGAAAAATAACAATATCATTAGGAGATGAACTACTCTGATTTTTCGGGAAGAATTAGTTAAATAAAAATTATTATTAAAAATAAAATTATAATTTTATTATCTAATTTTTTTTTTAATTTTAATTTTGGGAATGTGGGATGTATCATGTAGGTATTTCGATGTCTATTAACATTTACCAACCATTTAATTTATATGAATATGTTAATTATTATAATTGATTAGAAATTAGAAATTTTTCAAAACCATTAACCTTTGAATCTCTTATCATTAAATTGCCTTTTTAGAAGCATTTTTCATTTACTAAAATATCCAATTTGCAAACAATTATTTGTGTCATTATATTTTTCTTTTGTATTATAGTATTTTTACCTATTATATATTTTCCTCCTACATTATAATATTTTTAAATATTATATAAAAAATTATAAAATATATCGCAATATTTTATATATAATATACAAATAATTAAACTCAAAGGTATTTATAATATATTTTAATCATTTGAAATTTAAAGCTTACCCATTAAATGTTAGATGTGTTTCTTATTATTAAAAATATGTTTAAAATGATAAATTATATTTCTTATTAATGATTATCTATATAAAAAGTAATAGACATAAATACTAAAAAAATCATTAATTTTAGTGTGATTTTTTAATAAGCTTTTGAATTTTTTAAAAATTAGACTCTTAATTTTTTAATTGTTTTCTATCTTTATATAGAGAGTCCCTGTAGTCATAATCAATCATAGAAAGGGAGAATGAATAAAGATACACAAATATATTACCATATAAATAATTATTTGATGTTTAAGAAAATAAAAAAATATATTAGTAATTTATATAAATGATTACTTAATTTTCTCGTAAATGTTGATAAAGAAAGTAGTTCAATGATTATGATTGGATAAACTTACTCATTTTAAATATGGTTTATTTTAAATATAAACTACTATGGTGTGGTATTTGAAACTAATTCACTGGCTATATGTGGTGTTTTTTTCCTCTATTTTAACTATTTTTAATATGGTACTGTTGTGATAATGATTAAAGATCTAGTAATGGAGCAAAAGACTCCTCGCTACCATCAGGTAAAATTCAGCTCTGCTAATTATCTAGATCACCTTTCTTCCGTGCTATGTTAAAGGTGTATAGTTATAATTGATTTAAATTCAAACGACTGTGATGTGGTACTTGAAACTAATTCACTGGCTATATGTGGTTTTTTTTTTTTCTTATTTTAACTATTTGGAAGCTAGTACTGTTGTGATAATTGCTTAAAGTTGCAGCAATGGAGCAATAGCAATGGAACAAGAGATTGTACCTTGCTATGAGTTTAAAGTCACTCTTCTAAATATGTCGATCCTCTTTCTTTCATGTTATGTTAAAGGCATATAGTTATTAATCATGCTCTGTTCATTTTCTGTTGAAGGTGAGGTTAAATTAATTGTTTTGTTAATGAAACAATAATACGTAAATTTTGGTTACTCGGATGCCGGTGCTTTGTCGTGATCAGAGGGGCCACCTGGGCACGATGTGGTAGGACAACTGCCATTCCCAAGTGCCCACATATGGTCACCCCCTCAATGTTAAATTCTCGAGCGAGCTTGTCTTAAATTCACACTTCACCACCTTCATTATGAGGTCCTCCTACTGCAGAGCATTAAGAGCTCTCGATTTCATCACCATGGCTATTATGCCTATTACTCATGCTCATTCGGCCTCAATTAATCTCTCCCTTCTATTATCTATGCATGCCTCCCATTCCTCCTTTCGACCCCTGGTTCTTGGCCCTTCTCAACCCTGTCTTAGCCTTCCCATGACATTCTAAGGTGGTGGCATCTCCTCTCATGTGCTTCCGAGTGCTTCCTCCCTATCCTGCACTTATGCTCCTTCGCGTGTCATGTAAAGGCGTCACCGTATGCGGTCTAGAAGAGATGGAAGTCATGGCCTCCCCTCCAGACCACCTCTATCACATGCCATGGGCAAGGAACTGAATCTTTTGGTGGGCTCGGAGGAGCCGAGCACACTCGACCCTGTTAATATTTTAGCCCAATTATCCTTCAGCTACCTATCTCCCCTCCGGCCTCCTCAAACATTCGAGCAAAGAAGCGCCTGCGTAAGTCGACCATCCTGCCTGAGTCGGCCTTTATCCCTGACAGGATGAAGGCTCTCCCTGTGCAGAGCTCCTCCAGTAGCAGCCACTCCACCAGCAGCAATTTGGGTTCCAATGATTGCAGAAGCTCAAACAGTGACGCAGGAGATAAGAATGACAACAAAAATCAGCTCACAGCCACCTCCAATTAGCTAGGCACACCGAGGTAGCTACATCCTAGAGTCACTAGCCACGCACAAAGAAAGGAGGATGAAGACTCATTCTATGCTTGCAAGATCGAGGAGGAATAACCCAACTCTAGCAAGAAGAATGATGGTCCACACTAGTTTTAATTGCATGATTCCCTTCTCTATTTCTGTTGTTTTTGTAGCGTTCTCTAGTGAAAACATGCTTTGGAAGACTTCGATCTCAAACTTCAAATTAAATTTTGCTACTGTGTATGATGGTTTCGCATTTTGGGAAGTGTCTATTTTGTGCTACTGGTGGACTGGTTTTCCAAGCTTGGACAGTCCATTTTATAGTTTCAAACTCTTGATACTTCTCTCTCGAATTTGCTTGCCAAGTCTAGAGGAAGAGATATGTAATATTTTTCTTTGTATAATATAATAGTCATAGTCTAAATTAGAGAAAAAAAAACATAAATTTTGGTTTGGTTGAATTTCATCACATGCTGCCATAGAAAAGGGTTGTTGCAGCCGATGGTGGTTTATGTTAGATACAAAGGCTCATAAATGGGTATGTAATATTTTAAACATTCCTGGGTCTTAGAAATTTATAGCCAGCAATAATGAAAAACACAATTGTTATATGATATAAAATAGAAAATATACTCATAATCGAAATAGCATCGAATGGTATTTACAATATTTCCATGTTTTGCAAAGATTAAAATTTATTAAGATAAATAGGCAGTTACAATATTTATTTTGTGTCTATTAATAAATAATAATCCTGCCAACATTATCATATTTATTTGATTTTAAAGTATTTCTTTGTTATTAAAATAATGAGCCAACTAATATACTATTTTTGGTTTTTATACTTCTGTGGTGATCATTTTGTAAGAAGTGTTCTGCATTATCCACAGTATTGACACATGTTCTTCAATACTGTGGATAATGCGGAACACTTCTTACATAATATACTAGTTTTTATTTTTTATATTGTTATCAATGAAATGGGATCAACTGCATAGAACTTCATAGAGTATTTTCATGATTTAAATTAAAATCTAGAGTTGTGTTTTTAAGTAAATGGAAAGCTAACAAATAAAACTTTGAGATAAATAGATAGTAATAACTTTGTAAGATAAATACATAGTAAAAAATTTATGGACAGGAAGTTAGTATAAATTTTAGTAATATTAAAGTGAATTTAGTATGAAGTTTAGTATATAAATGTATTTTTTCAAGGAAAGTTAGTATTTGGCTTCGTATATAAATCTATATTTTCAATGCTCAATAAAATTGTTTTTCAAGATTTGTTAGCATTCTCTCACTTCTTTGACTTGACTTGAGGATTTTCATTCACTAATATTCCTTTAAAAGTGATGTATTTCTCACTTCCTTTTCCTTGGTTATTTTAATTCAAAAATATCTTTTATTAAAGAGTATTTCATTTCTAATTAATTTCTTCATAATTACTCATCTTAAATTAAAATATCCTTAAAAATCATTATCCTTGGTAATGTTGTTATCAAACTTTAATTTTTTAATTATAGTTTGTTTTTTTAATTAAAAGAGTTTAGAAGAGTGCATTTCATCTCTAATTAATTTCTTCATAATTAATTATCTTAATTTATAATATAAATAAAATTCATTATCTTTGAAATGATTTTTTTTTTAATTACAAATCTTTATTTTAGAATATGTTTCTGGAATTTAATTTGATTATTAATAATTATCAGATAGATGGTAAGGATTTAATCTTTCTAGAATTTTCTATAATATTCTTAGTATAAATCACAAATCAAAGATTTATATTTATCTTGAAAGTAGTTATGTCATATCTCTACTTTTAAGTAAATAGACTAATTTTAAAAGAATTGTCCCATGAATGTGCCATATCAACGTGAATTATTGTTTTGTAGACACATGGTATTAGCAAGAGTATATTTACAAGTTAAAAATATAAATGGTATAATGTGGGCTAATTTCTATGGTTATATGCTTTATTAAATGTCTATATGTTTAGCTCATACATTAATTTTTTAATTAATAATTATTATTATTATTTTAAAAAAATTATAATTTCCTCAATGAGTTTTTATGATTTTTTAATCTTGGTAATGTGCGATGTATCATGATGTGAATTTTTGATGTTTATTGACATTTACCAACATTTTAATTTATATTACTGCGGCAGTTATTATTATTGACTATAAATTAGAGAAATTTAAAAGCCATTATTTTTTTAATCCCTTATCATTAAACTTCTTTTTCTAAGAAACATTTTTCATTTACTAAGAATTTCAATTTTATATATTATTTTCAACCTCTTGTGGTTATCAATTATTGAAAAATATTTTGGGTTTTCCCGTGTCAGAGAACATTTGTGGACGTTTAGAATCCCAACTAGGATCCATCTTCTAGATTATAATATTTTTATATATTATATGTATTGCTCCTAAATTTTTGTATTCTTATCTATTGTATAAAAATAAGTACAAAATAAATCATAATAAGTTTAATTGAACTTAAGAGTATTAATAACATATATTCAATATTTCAAATCTAAAACTTGCGCCATTAAATATTTGATAAGTTTTTTTATTTTTGAATATATATATATATATATATATATATATATATATATATATATATATATATATATATATATATATATTGTAACACCCCTAGTTTTATGTTTCAAATTAGACATTTGAACTGCAGTCCAAAGGGGAGTGGACCCAATGGATAAGTATGGTGTGGATGTAATTAATTATTTAATTGTGAGAAATAAATAACACATTTCTCTGCATATTGACCAAATGAGAATTTTGAGATCACTTGCCAAATACATGAGGTATGGAAAGAGGCTAATACATTCCCTAGAAATCTTTCAAAAATCCTTGAAAGAATTTATTTCTAATTTAGATTTTTGAGGAAAAATCTAGATTTTTCCCAATGAGGTGGAGAGTAGTTGGGAAGACGTAAAACGCTGGAAAAGCAGAAAGTAGCTTTAAAAGTCCCTAAATAAGGGAAGCCTAGGTAAACAGGAATAAAAGCATCCTGTAATTCTAGACGTCGAATTAGAAACAGGTTTTTGGGAGCATAAGCTTAAATAAGCTACTCCAGAACAAATTGGGGTAGGTCTGTTCTTGGAAATGATCTCAGCTCGGGGGTGAGTTTTGGAGACAGAGGAACTCTAAGGTTGGGAGGACTGGTCAATTGTATAAGTGGTATGCCTAAAATGTTTATGTACGGTTGAATTACATGTTATTGTGTAGTGTGATTAATGACTGTAGATGTTATTTTACTTCAAATCTGAAATTGGTATTCCATACATTTAACAGAATTGTTTAGAAGAATTTAATCCTCTCAATTCTGTATAGTTGTAGGAATAGGAATTATGGGGAAAACCATCCACAAGCTCTAAACCTGTTACTGGTCTAAATTTGGAGATTTATACTACTCCCATAATTCATTAAGATAATAAATTTAATATGCTTTTGTCTAATTATTAACTTAATTATGTATGAGCTAGGAACCCAGACTTAGAAGATTATTTATGAACTTGAAGAAATTGTAAACATTAGGTGCTGTACAAACATTACAAATATAAATTTTCTGAAGTGCATGTCTATATATCTTGTAACCTACTGCCAAAAAAAAAATATATATATATATATGAGCTGAAAAGGAACCAATTTCAGTCATCAGAACTAGATATATTCAAATAGAAAATTTGTACAGTATACAAGAAATTAATAACACAGTAATGAAAGAAAGAGTAAAATAAGAAATTACTTCACTCTGTATGAGTACTATCTTTCTATTTATTAGATAAAATATTAACTAGATGAGTTGCATGCAGACTAGGTATAAACAGGAAACCTAAATCAATTTGACAATTTCCTACTTTTGAAATAGTAGTGAAATGTTAATAGTGAAATCAAACTATCTAGATACCAGGAGATCTTTACAATGTGAAACCAGAATGAATGGTGGGAAATCTCTGGAATATGGACTAGAGTTAATTATCAAAACAATCAAACTAATATTACCAAGATAACAGTGAAGTAACTGCCAGAAATAAAGAGTTACATTTTCATTGGGATTGTAATTTCAGAGATAGGGATTTTGTTGAAATAATTTTTTACATATTGAAAAAAAAGAATGATGACTTTCTGCAGAGTAAATATTACTCACTTAAAAATATAAGTATATCTGGAAAAGAAGCATATAAAAATATCTGAGCCCAGAAAATAATACAAGCACATAATGTAATAATTTCCCTTTTGAGTAGATTATACCCAAAACCTATGTTGTAATTCGAATTTAATTAAATTGTTCGAATCTCGATAGATTTAATTATAGTTTACATCAAATTAGAAGACGGAAATTAAAAATTTCTGAGGCGACTCCTTGACTCATCCTCGAGAATAACTGGTGAGTACCGACTTGGAATAGGAGTTAAACAAGTGTTAACTCCTAAAATTCAAAAGGAATAGCTCTCGCCGAATAACCTCATCGGATTTTCCAATAATGTAAATTACCTGTGTCCATACATGACAACAGAAGTGTTAGAGACTGTCGTGGGGATGTGTGTAAAAAGTCCTCGATATATATAAATGACAGTAAGGATAAGTTAAACGTAATATTTCAAAGCAAGAAGGACGATTAAGTAGCCGCTCTCACCTGAGAAAGATAGTGAGGGTGAAATGAGAAATCCTGACATTTTATCAACTGGAGCAGAATTAATAAATTGTGGGTTAACACTCAAATAAAAATTATGATAACATTAAAATACAGAGTAGAGTAGAATTGTACCTAAACGAGTTGATGAAGAGTGCATTCTAAAATCGGATAAGAAGAAAGCATTTCATAACTTCGTGGAAGACATGGTAGAGTTGGACGAGTGCTGAGGAGAAAATGATATCCTCATATTAATTAAAAGCTATACATACAGGCATCGTGTACCTACTGTAGGATGTACGAATGATGATTAGCATGAATCGAATCGTTTTGAGCAGAAAGCTCTGTGGAATGCACTTAGAAAACAAGTTACCTACCGCCTACAGAAAACAAATAGAGCTCTGTGAAAAATTCCCATGCCGAAACTATGCCAAACAAATTAAAAATGCTGGCCGTGTCATGAAATTCACGGAGATCAATACTGGTATTGGAAGGGACATTTTAAAAAACCATAAAATATGGAAAAAAAATTATGAAAAAAAAATGCAAATGAAGCCATATGGTCTGTGTAATACGACCAAAGGCACATTGGGGGTTACCATAGATCTCCCAAATATAAATCATGAAAACTTATGTAACGAATGCATAACTATACTACGCCATAGTATTTCTAGATGTCTTGACTTAAGTAGTAACTATAACAAATAAAATAAGAACCACAGTCCCCAATACTATGAAAAAATCAATGCCTGTACCAAATAAATTCTTGATAGAATACCATATCTCGGTTAATAGAGGAGGAGACGTCAACTTGAACAAATTTCTCACCATAGTGCAAAGGAAGCACATATGCATCACCGGAGAAGGAAGCCAGAAAAAACGTGTTCTGAGAATGGGAAGCGAAGAAATAAACTTGGTTTGAGACGGTGAATTTTATAAACCTTGGATTCATAAACCCTAAACGAATCTGATCATCCAAGTGGCAACCATCGGTGGGTTCACACATGGATGGAGGAGCGTTTAAATGATATGACACAAAGCCTTCACGTTAAAAGCCAAACATACCACGTTAAATGCCAAACATACCAGTACATAAGAGGAGCATTAAACCAAGCTCAATACTACACCCTTAAAAACAATAAAATATACCACGTTTCTGGATTCGAGAATCCGAGACAGAAAAGAATGTTCAGGCATAAGTACTTGCATCAAGTTTCGAAATAAATAGAATTAAGACATGTCAGTCAATCTATCTGCCATAGATAAATTAACACAAAACAGATTGATACGATATATCACCATAATATTTGAATATCACATATGCCACAAGGGGAAGGAGCATTCATTGCAAGGAACATTGTCGTGAAATCAATTTCATTGGAAGCAATAATATAAGGGTATATATTAAATTATATGATTCGAAAGTCCCATATCATGGGGTAGAACTTGACCATAGTCAGGATTTTATAGTAGTGGTGCTAAAAAATTTTATAAATACATAAGAGATAGATTTGTGTTCACCATGGAAACTTTATACTAATACAATAATTGACTTTTGATATCAATGAAATCATAGGTCAATAGAAAACAAAATTTTAACCGTCTTAAGAGAAATGTAGGACCAATTTAAATATGAGAGTTAAAAGAAAGGTGACAACTCTAGAAGTTAACGCTCTTGGTAAAGTATTTCCATTCAGTATGCAAATGTAAATTGTTAGTGGAATAAATTAAACTGTACTGATATAGCCAACATGAAGGGTGAACTTTTGAATGTATGCGCTATTGCTAACGATGGAAATTAATGTATTATTGAAGGAAAAAAAAAAAATAATGAAGAATGTGGTTCATTACAAATGGTATCAGAGCCCATGTTTGAAAACCAGGCTATTGTTGTGCCCACTGTGTAAATTATTTCTTGTTGAAAAAAATAAAATTTTCTTTTTTTTACTGATATTGTTTTGTTTAGTGTACAGTGGTACTAGAACTGAAAAGACAATGGCTGTAGGAGATGAAATTTATGTTGATCTGCATGATGAATATAGCATGCCAAATCCCAATGCTCCTTTGATGGCTATGTTGCATGAGTTGCAACGGGAGATAACTGAGTTAAAAAGCCTGAATGACAGGCTGTCATTAGCCAGTGAAGAGTAGGAAAAGCTCGTAAGAGAACTGACTCCGCAGAACAGCTAAGAAGGCAAAGGTTCCGGAAGGAGGAAGAAAGGCAAGTTCTTAGAGGATTCTGAGGAAAATGACACTACTAGACATCAGTCTAAACAGAGAAAGGAATTACAAGGGGAATTTCGAAAGATTAAACCTCCCTCCTCTGATGGAGAGGAGGAATATGTTGAGGCATGGTTGTTGAATATGATTAAATATTTCTAGGTCTATGAATATGAGAGCAATCTGAAAGCCAGATTCGTTGTCTACCAATTGCAGGGTAAAGCTACCTTGTTGTGGGAGGAGACGAAAATGGTCCATGCCATTGATGAAAAAATAGTGACTTGCGAAGATTTCCAAGTCAAGTTTAAAAATTTCTATTTGAACGAATGTTATTATGATGATAAAGGAAAGGAGTTCCACGAACTCAGATTGGGACAGCTCACTATTGATGAATTTGTCACCAAGTTTACAAATCTGCTAAGGTATGTTCCTTACATTTGGGAAGAGAAGGAAAAGGTGAAAAGGTTTTTGAACTGTTTGCCTGCTGTGTACGAGGAGAAAATAGAGTTCGATAATCCAAAAACTGTGGACGAAGCAGTGAGGAGAGCTAGATTATGCTACAAGAAATTTAAAGGAAAGGGTGAGCATGGGAAAATCTGGGTAAAAAAAGGTGAAATCAAAGGAAAGAAATAGAAACCAGCTTACTTAAAGAACTTTGGTAGAGATCATTAGCAGAAAAAATTTAATAAACCAAAAGAAAGTCAAACTGCTCAGTCCCAAGTTGATTCCAAACAACTAGATGGAGATAATAAGAAGGAAGGAATAGTTAAAATGCGGGAGCCTTTGAAATGCTAGGGTTGTGGAGAACCTCATCTGTTGAGGGATTTTCCACACTGAAATATTCATAAGATTATGAGGGATCGAGAAGCTACTATAGTAAATGATATAGCAAGAAATATACCCACTATCAGTGCAGCCTTGGAGAATTGACAAGCAGAACACCAAGCAACCATGGTTTAGATGGAAGGCAAGATTGCTGACCAATCTATTAGAATTTCAATTGATCCGGGTGCTTTTTTGAGTTACATTAGTCCACAAGTTGTAGAGAAATGCAATCTCAAGGCTGAAAAATTTCAGCAGTCTCGGTTGGTCCAGTTAGCCACTGGCACCAAGAGAAAAGTAACTCATAAGTTACCTCAAACAACAAGTAAATTAAATGATTTTTAGAAAGAAGTAAATTTAAACATTCTGCCCTTAGGCTCATATGACTTGCTGATAGGAATGGACTAGTTGGAAAAGATAAAGGCTATGATGAATTTTCAGGATAAAAATATGCATTGCATAGATGAGGAAGGGAAACCTTTTATCCTCAAAGGAAAACCAAGACCAATCTCTGTAAGAAAAATATCAGCTCTTCAATTCAAAAGAACAGCTAGAAAAGGATATCAAGTATATGTGGTACATGTCGAAGAATTAGGACAGCAACCTGAAGAAAACCTGCTGGACATTCTGCCAGTAGTAAGAGAGTTTAAGGAAGTTTTTCTCGATGAGATTCCTCATCTTCCCCCCAAAGAGAGATTGAATTTTGAATTGATTTGGTGCATGGAGCAACACCTGTTACCAGAGCCCCTTATCGGATGAGCCCCCCTGAACTCATGGAATTGAAAATGCAATTGCAAGAATTGCTAGATAAAGGTTATATCAGACTGAGTGTGTCTCCTTGGGGAGCACCGGTGTTGTTTGTGAAAAATAAGGATGAAACCTTTAGAATGTGCATTTACTATCGTCAGCTGAATAAATTGACAATTAAAAATAGATACCCTTTGCCTTGAACTGATGATATTTTTGATCAAGTAAGAGGAGCTTCAGTATTTTCTAAGATTGATCTGAGGACTGGTTATCACCAGCTCAGAATTAAGGAGGAAGACATTACTAAAATATCTTTTCGAACCAGGTATGGTCACTACGAATTTGTAGTCCTGCCTTTTGGTTTGGAAAATGCCCCTGCCACCTTTATGTGCTTAATGAACAGTGTTTTAAACAAGTACTTGGATAAATTCGTACTAGTGTTCATAGACGATATTTTGGTTTATTCAAAAAGTGAGTAGAAGCACACAGAACACTTAAGGATAGTTTTGCAAACTTTGAAAGAAAACCAATTATATGCCAAGTTCAGTAAATGTGAATTCTATAAATATAAAATTCAATATTAGGGACATATTATTTCTGAACAGGGGTTGGAAGTAGACCCTGAGAAAATAAAGGCTATTAGAGAATGGCCAATACCCACTGATGTTTCAGCAGTAAGGTAATTTATGGGGATTGCAGGTTAGTATAGGAGGTTTTTGGAATGATTATCTGCAATAGCATATCCCATAACTTCATTACAGAGAAAAGGCACAAAATTTGAGTGGACTGAGAAATGAAAAAATAGTTTTGAAAAACTAAAACTAAAACTCACTATAGCCCCTATACTGAAAATTGCAGATCCCAACAAAGAGTTTGTTGTATGCATTGATGCATGCAGAGAGGTATTGGGGGGAGTTCTGTTGCAGTAAAATTCTATTATTGCATATGAGTCTATGAAACTTAAGACACATGAACAGAACTACAATGTATATGATTTGGAATTGGTTGCTGTAATCCATGCCTTGAATATGTGGCAACACTATCTTCTTGGAAAGAAATTTACATTGATGACTGATCATATTAGTCTTAAATATTTCTTTTCCCAAACTGATTTGAATGCTCAACAAGCCAGATGGCTGTCTTTTCTGAGTGAATATTATATAGACATAAAACATATCAGAGGGAAAGAAAACAAAATTGTTGATGCACTAAGCAGAAATGCTTGCCAAAACATAAACAGCATTGGGAGTAGTGCTAGTTTTGATTTAGAGGAACTAGTGAAAATGGTAGCAGACCAAGATCCAAATTATGAGAATCTACAAGTGAAAATATTGAAGAAAGAAATGGCTGAATACACTCAAAACCAAAAATGGTTGATCTGCTACAAAAACAGATTGTACATCCCCAATGTGGAAACTTTGCAAAAAGAAATCCTAGTTGAATATCATAAAAAGTCGTATGCAGGACATCCTGGATATCAGAAAATGCTTACTTCCTTGAAAAATAAATTACATTGGCCAGGAATGAAGAAGGATGTGGCAGAATATTTAGCTAGATGCATGGAATGTCAACTAGTTAAAGTTGAGCATCAACATCCAACTGGTCTTTTAAATCCCTTTCCAATTGCAGAATGGAAATGGGATACTATTTCTATAGATTTCATAACTGGGTTACCCAGAACCAAGTACTAGCATGACTTAGTGATGGTAGTGGTAGACACCTTAACAAAAGCTGCACACTTCATCCCTGTAAAATTTACCTTTGGGACAGCCCAAGTAGCAGATGTGTTCCTAAAAGAAATAGTAAGGCTACACGGGGTCCCAAAAGTGATTATTTTAGATAGGGATGCCAAATTCACAGCCGCCTTTTGGAAAGGTCTATTTCGGGGCATGGGCACTAAATTGAATTTTAGTACTACCTATCACCCTCAGACAGATGGTCAAACAGAGAGAAAAAATCAAATTTTGGAGGATATGCTAAGAATGTATGTGATGGATAGGCTATCAAAATGGGAAGATTACTTGCATTTAGTTGAATTTTCTTATAACAACAGCTATCAATATTCCATGAAAATGAGTCTATTTGAAGCACTCTATGGAAGAAAGTGTCGTACTCCTGTAAGTTGGAGCCAACTTGAAGATAAGCTAGTGTTGGGGCTAGAAGCTTTACAAGAGATGGAAATAATTGTGAAACAAATAAAAAGAAACATCAAGACAGCACAAGATCGACAAAAAAAATATGTTGATAAGAAGAGGGTGCATCAAGAGTTCAAAGTGGGTGATCATGTTTATTTGCGTATTAAACCCAAAAAAAACACACTTTGTACTGGAAGATGTGCAAAATTGGCTTCTAGATATCATGGGCCTTTTGAGGTGTTAGAAAGGGTGGGACTAGTGGCTTATAAGCTGGCACTACTGCCCCATGTTAAAGTTCATGATGTGTTTCATGTTTCATTATTAAAAAGATATGTACATGATGCTTCTCACATTGTTGATTGGAGTGTGATACAGGTGGAACCAGAAGGGGAGTTCCTTCAGAAGTCGCTTGAAATATTGGAGTGGGAAGAAATTGAAGTGAGAAACCGAACAATAGCAAGAGTAAAGGTGCAGTGGAAGCACTTTACTGCTGAAGAAGCTACATGGGAAAGAGAATATGAGATTATGGAAAAATATTCATATCTATTTTCAAAATAAACTCTAGTAGTTAATTGTTAACACCGAGGACGGTGTTTGTTTTTAGAGGGGGGATATGTAACACCCCTAGATTTATGTTTCAAATTAGACATTTGAACTGCAGTCCAAAGGGGAGTGGACCCCAATGGATAAGTATGGTGTGGATGTAATTAATTATTTAATTGTGAGAAATAAATAAAACATTTATGTGCATATTGACCAAATGATAATTTTGAGATCACTTGCCAAATCCATGAGGTATGGAAAGAGGCTAAGACTTTCCCCAGAAATCTTTCAAAAATACTTGAAAGAATTTATTTCTAATTTAGATTTTTGAGGAAAAATCTAGATTTTCCCCAATGAGATGGAGAGTAGTTGGGAAGAGGTAAAAGGCTGGAAAAGCAGAAAGCAGCTCTAAAATTCCCCAAATAAGGGAAGCCTAGGTAAATAGGAATAAAAGCATCCTGTAATTCTAGATGCAGAATTAGAAACAGGCTTTGGGGAGCATAAGCTTAAATAAGCTACTCCAGAACAGATTGGGGTTGGTATGTTCTTGGAGATGATCTCAGCTCGGGGGTGAGTTCTGGAGATAGAGGAAATCTAAGGTTGGGAGGACTGGTCAATTGCAGAAGTGGTATGCCTAAAATGTTTATGTATGGTTGAATTACTTGTTATTGTGTAGTGTGATTAATGATTGTAGATGTTATTTTACTTCAACTCTGAAATTGGCATTCCATACATTTAACGTAATTGTTTAGAAGAATTTAATCCTCTCAATTCTATATAGTTGTAGGAATAGGAATTACGGGGAAAACCATCCAGAAGCTCTAAACCTGTTACTACTCTAAATCTAGAGATTTATACTACTCCCATAATTCATTAAGATTATAACTTTAATCTGCTTCTGTGAAATTATTAACTTAATTATGTATGAGCTAGGAACCCAGACTTAGAAGATTATTTATGAACTTGAAGAAACTGTAAACATTAGGTGTTGTACAAACATTACAGATATAAATTTCCTGAAGTGCATGTCTATATATCTTGTAATCTACTGCAAAAAAAAAAATAAAAAAAAATAATAATAATCTAAGCTGAAAAGGAACCAATTTCAGTCATCAGAACTAGATATATTCAAACAGAAAAGTTGTATAGTATACAATAAATTAATAACATAGTAATGACAGAAAGAGTAAAACAAGAAATTACTTCACTCTCTATGAGTACTATCTTTCTATTTATTAGATAAAATATTAACTAGATGAGTTGCATGCAAACTAGGTATAAATAGGAAACCTAAATCAATTTCACAATTTCCTACTTTTGAAATAGTAGTGAAATGTTAATAGTGAAATCAAACTATCTAGATACCAGCAGATCTTTACAATCTAAAAACAGAATGAATGGTGGGCAATCTCTGGAATATGGACTAGAGTTAATTATCAAAACAACCAAACTAATATTACCAAGATAACAGTGAAGTAACTGTCGGAAATAAAGAGTTACATTTTAACTGGGATTGTAATTCCAGAGAGAGGGATTTTGTTGAAATAATTTTATACATATTGAAAAAAAATAATTATGAATTTCTGTAGAGTAAAGATTACTCAATTAAGAATATATGTATATCTGGAAAAGAAGCATATAAAAACATCTGAGCCCAGAAAATAATAATAGCACATACTGTAATAATGTCCCTTTTGAGTAGATTATACCCAAACCTTATGTTGTAAACACGGGGTATACTTCAAATTTAATTAAATTGTCTGAATCTCCATAGATTCAATTACAGTTTGCATCGAATTAGAAGACATAAATTAAAAAGTTATGAGGCAACTCCTTGACGCATCCTCGAGAATAACTGGTGAGTACCGACCTGGAAGAGGAGTAAAATGAGTGTTAACTCCTAAAATTCAGAAGGAATATCTCTCGGTGAATAACCTCATTATATTTTCCAATAATGTAAATTACCTGTGTCCATACACGACAACAGAAGTGTTAGAGACTGTCGTGGGGATTTGTGTAAAAAATCCTCGATATATATAAATGACAGTAAGGCTAAGTTAAACTTAATATTTCAAAGAAAGAAGGACAATTAAGTAGCTTCTCTCACCTGAGAAAGATAGCGAGGGTGAAATGAGAATTCCTGACATTTTAGCAACTGGAGCAGAATTAATAAATTGTGGGTTAACACTCAAATAAAAATTACGATAACATTAAACTACAGAGTAGAGCAGACTTGTACCTAAATGAGTTGATGAAGGGTGCATTCTAAACTCGGATAAGAAGAAAGCATTTCATAACTTCGTGGAAGACATGGTAGAGTCGGACGAGTGCTAAGGAAAAAATCATAGCCTCATATTAATTAAAAGCTATACATACAGGCATCGTGTACCTACTATAGGATGCACGAACGATGATTAGCATGAATCGAATCATTCTGAGAAGAAATCTCTGTGGAATGCACTTACAAAACAAGTCGTCTACCGCCTACAGAAAACGAATAGAGCTCTGTGAAAAATTCCCATGCCGAAACTATGCCAAACAAATTAAAAATGCTAGTCGTGTCATGAAATTCATGGAGATCAATACTGGTATTGGAAGGGACATTTTAATAACCCATAAATAATGGAAAAAAATTTATGAAAAAAAAATGCAAACAAAGCCATATGGTCTATGTAATATGACCAGAGGTGCATTAGGGGTTACCATAAATATCCCAAATATAAATGATGAAAACTTATGGAACGAATGCATAACTATACTACGCCATAGTATTTCCAGACGTCTTGACTTAAGTAGTAACTATAACAAGAACCACAGTCCCCAATATTGTGAAAAACTCAATGCCTTTACCAAATAAATTCTTGATATAATACCATACCTCGGTTAATAGACGAGGAGACTTCGACTTGAAAAAATTGCTCGCCATATTGTAGAGGAAGCACATACGCATCACCGAGGAAGGAAGCCAGAAAAAAAAACATTCTGATAATGGGAAGCGAAGAAATAAAATTTGTTTGAGACGGTGAATTTTATAAACCTTGGATTCATAAACCCTAAACGAATCTGATCATCCAAGTGGCAACCATCGGTGGGTTCACACACGGATGGAGGAGCATTTAAATGATATGAAACAATGCCTTCACATTAAAAGCCAAATGTACCATGTTAAATGCCAAACGTACCAGTACAGAAGAGGAGCATTAAACCAAGGTCAGTACTACACTGTTAAAAACAATAAAATATAGCACGTTTCTGGATTCGAGAATCCAAGATAGAAGAGAATGTTCAGGCATAAGTACTTGCATCAAGTTTCGAAAGAAATAGAATTAAGACATGTTAGTCAAGCTATCTACCATAGATAAATTAACACGAAACAGATTCATACGATATATCACCATAATATTTGAATATCACGTATGCCACAAGGGAAAGGAGCATTCATTGCAAGGAACATTGTCGAGAAACCAATTTCATTGGAAGGAATAATATAAGGGCATATATTAAATTATATGATTCGAAAGTCCCATATCATGGGGTAGAACTTGACCATAGTCACAATTTTATAGTAGTGGTGCTAAAAAAATTTATAAATCCATAAGAGATAGATTTGTGTTCACCATGGAAACTCTATAATAATACAATAATCAACTTTTGATATCAATGAAATCATAGGTCAATAGAAAACGAAATTTTAACTATCTTAAGAGAAATGTAGGACCAATTTAAATATAAGAGTTAAAAGAAAGGTGACAACTCTAGAAGCTAACGCTCTTGATAAAGTATTTCCATTAGTTATGCAAATGTAAATTGTTACTGGAATAAATTAAACTGTACTTATATAGCCAAGATGAAGGGTGAACTTCTGAATGTATGCACTATTGCTAACAATGGAAATTAATGCATTATTGAAGTAAAAAAAAAAAAATTTAATGAAGAATGTGGTTCGTTTCATATATTTTTAGCTAAAAATCTACTCATAATGATTATTTATATAAAAATTAATAAACATAAATATTATAAATGTAACACCTCCACATTCACACATTCAAATTTTTTTTTCCAGTCAATACTATCTTCCCGACGTATTAAATGTTCAGTAGGTATACATCTATAGCTCCAACAGATTCAACCAATTCAAGTTATATTATTTTATTTTTGCCTGTTTTGAAGTACATCTGGAATTACCATTAACAATATCCTCTTGCCTATACATTTATAACCCATTAACACATTTATTAATCTAACAAGGCCTATCTCAAGGTATTTGATTAAATGGTTTTCTATTTGCACTTTGATTTGTTAATAGCTTGCTCAACCTTTTTATACATGAGCTTAATACATCCATTAAATATTTGAGGAGTCTCTACTCTAATGGTTTAATTTTCCTCTATTTGATATAAATATCGAATCCATTATCCACATTGCATCTATGTGATTTTATTACCATATGGTCCATCTTTCAAATGTGATTCGATCCCTATTTCAATAGTCTCACTCTTATAACATGTCTTTACCTATATATGTGTATACATATAACCTATTTATTGGATACAAAGTCAACTTGCATATGGCCTTAGGGTTGCACGGTTTTCAACGGATGGTGAGGATTGGTTAGGGTTTGGGCGTAACCATTTCTATTTAATTCATGGATTTTCTTTACTGAGCTTCATTTTGTTTCGTTCCATTATGGCTCTGGAACTTACGAAGGTCTCCCCCTTCAAGCCTTTATGGACGCGATGGTTTCACCCTCGCACCTCTTTGTTTTCGAGGTTTCGCCATCAAACCTCTCTATTTTCATTTTTCTTCCTGTGTAGCACGAATGGAGATGGAGATTCTACTGAACCTCTCAGGTATTGGTCTGCTTGCCACTTTGACTTATGTATGTAGTTTATTGGTATACATGTATTTTTCATTGATGAACGTATTATGCCTCCTTTCGCTGAACTGATATGTGCTCAGTCGTATGAAAATCTCATTGATTCGATGCCTGTATATTCAGAGTTTTGTTCTGTTCATGGTTATCACGTCTGAGGGCGTTGAAACTATTCTAACTTATTGTGAGTTCTCCTTCACAATTCACGATTCGTTACTTTTTTATTCTTTTACGCTAAGATTAATTTGTGATTTGGCAACAAGTTATATTACTCACCCCTCTGGCTTACATTTGATAGTGAAACATATTCACGCCAAGGGTTTATGCCCTTCATTCCAGGTATTCGGATTTCACAAACTCTCGTTGAATTCAATTCACACTCAGTTCAATGGTTACTATACTATTCGTATTCAATGATTGGGGTTTCACTCTCTGGTTTGCATTTTTTAGGTACTCTCGTCACTAAGCACTCTCCGTGTTCTCCATCTTGATATTTCAATCAATGCTACCAGATTCGACCCTTAACGTTATTATTAATTTTATCTCAGGTTGGTACTTTGTTATCATCCAGACACTTGTCATTCTCATGGCTGGAAGAAAATCTTCTGTTTGTGGAGTAGTTTATCTTACTGGAGAGTCAGATTCGATTTCTTCATATATCTCACCCCCTGTTTATTTTTAAAAGAACTATGGCACTGTGTAATTTATGATTTCTCATTGTGTAATATCCTGGACATTTACACAGTTTATTTTTAACATATATATACTCTGGAGTATTCCCAAATTTAACCAGTACTCTTACCTGGTATTGGGTCATTGTATTAATTTTTCTCTTCCCACCTTTTTATCTAGAGTTTCCCAGTTGGTACATACTTGTTCTGGGTGCGGGATAATGGAGTTACTTGTATTGGCATATTCATAAACTTCTGACCCTATATTGTTATTAATTAAATATTGTGGTTTCCAGTGTATAGAATTTAATTAGTTATTTCATTTTTATCAATTCGAAACAAAATAAGGAGAGTAATAGTACTTGTTTTGAGATCATAGTTTTATCTCAGCCTTCTATTTTAACTCGGTCTCCCTTTTCTGTCAAGGGTTTAAATCATTTCCTTCATAGTATCTATATTATGTTCCTTGTAATACAAAATAGATAATGTTTTCCAGGATATATATATATATATATATATATATATATGGAGCAGAATAGCATCATCTTGGTTATTCCCTATTATAAAACTGTTTATGTTGACTCTATGTTTCCTCCTTTACTGTATCTCTCTGGTAAACTTTTATATACATTTCCTGTTAGAACATAATTTTCCATATTTTCCAATGAATAATATAAGTTTTTGCCTCACATTAATAATACTCCCACCTAATCATTTCACATGAATAGTGTTATTATGGAATATTTTCACATGTTCCTCCAGTAAAGGGCAGAATATTCTTTTAAATCTCATTCTGTTTTTTTTTTTTTTTTACCTAGAAGTAGTGGGAAATTCTCATCATAGGAAATAACAATCCACTTTATTTACTCATAGTGTTTTACTTCTCTTAGCATAATTTTCGGCAGTTTAGCATTCCTTCTAATTTTAGCTGGAGCACAGTTGACTCATTCATGATACATTAGAGAAAGTTTAATATTGTTATGATCATTCAATAAAACAATAAACTCCTCAGGTTTAACTTAAATCATAGTTACACCAACTCTACTCTTAAGTATGCACAAAATTTCTGTATACATGCATGTACATATCTAAAGTATATCTTATTACAGTTTCCAAAGTTCACTACATGAACTAGTTTATTTTTTTTCTATTCAGTTACTATTTATTACAGAAGTAGATTAAAATTACATTAACTATTCTAGGGAATCATTTATACTCTCTCCAGATTTAAACCATCTAATGGTTTAGAGATTTTGGTTGACAGTATTCCCTAGTATTGATTCCTACTACAATACAGAAGCTTAGAAGAATTATTTCTTCTATTTAACTCTATTAAAAGTAAGGAAATTCATAACACAACAACTAAACTCAACATAACCACCACAACACTTTTCACTACTATCTAACAACATCAGATTTCATTATTCAGCAATTTGTGTGCATACCACTTCTGTGATGACTACTCCTCCCAACCTTAGAGTTCTTTTATCCATAGAACTCACCCCCGAGCTGAGATCCTCTCCCAGAATAGACCAACCCCAATCTATTCTGGAGTAGCTTATTTAAGCTTATGCTCCCCAAAGCTTGTTTCTAATTCTGCTTCTAGAATTATAGGATGCTTTTATTCCCATTTTCCTACGCTTCCCTTTTTAGGGACTTTAAAGTTGCTTTCTGTTTTTCCAGCTTTTTACCTCTTCATAACTACTCTCCACCTCATTGGGGAAATCTATATTTTTCCTCAAAAATCTAAATTAGAAATAAATTCTTTCAAGGATTTTTGAAATATTTTTGGGGAAAGTCTTGGCCTCTTTCCATACCTCATGGATTTTGCAAGTGATCTCAAAAATCTCATTTGGTCAATATAAAAAGAAGTAGTATTTTTATTTTTCATAATTAAATAATTAATTACATCCACACCATAACTATCCATTGGGGTCCACTCCCCTTTGGATTTAAGTTCAAATGTCTAACTTGAAAAACATAAAATTAGGGGTGTTACATATTCCCCCTCTGAAAACTAACACAATCCTCGGTGCTAACAACTAAATACTAGAGTTCATTTTGAAAATAGATATGGACATTTTTACATCATCTTTGCTTCTCTTTCCCATGTAGCTTCTTCAGCAGTAAAGTTCTTCCACTGCACCTTTACTCTTGCTACTGTTCGTTTTCTCAATTCAATTTCTTCCTGCTCCAATATTTGAAGCGGCTCTGGAAGGAACTCCCCTTCTGGTTCGACCTATATCACATTCTAATCAACAATGTGAGAAGCATCATGTACATATCTTTTTAATAATAAAACATGAAATACATCATGAAATTTAACATGGGGCGGTAAGGCCAGCTTATAAGCTACTGGTCCCACCCTTTCTAACACCTCAAAAGGCCCGCAATATCTAGGAGCCAATTTTGCACAACTTCCAGCATAAATTGTGCTCTTTTTGGGTTTAATATGCAGGTACACATGATCACCCACTTTTAAGTCTCGATGCACCCTCTTTTTATTATCATAGCTTTTTCTGTCGATCTTGTGCTGTGTTGATGTTTCTTTGTATTTGTTTGACAATTCTTTCCATTTCTTGTAAAGTATCTGGCCCCAATACTAGCTTATCTTCAGGTTGGATCCAGCTTAAAGGAGTACAACACTTTCTTCCATAGAGTGCTTCAAATGGACCCATTTTGATGGAAGATTGATAGCTGTTGTTATAAGAAAATTCAGCTAAATGAAAGTAGTCTTCCCATTTTTATGGCCTATCCATCACATACATTCTCAGCATATCCTCTCAAATCTGATTTGTTCTTTTTGTTTGACCATTCGTCTGAGGGTGATAAGGAGTACTAAAAGTTAATTTAGTGCCCATGCCCCCAAATAGACCTTTCCAGAAGGCAGCTGTAAACTTGGCGTCCCTATCTGAAATAATCATTTTTGGGTGTATTCAGTCATTTCTTTCTTTAACATTTTCACTTGTAGATTCTCATAGTTTGGATCTTGATCTGCTACCTTTTTAACTAGTTCTTCTAAAGCAAAACTAGCACTACTCCCACTACTGCTTATGTTTTGGAAATCATTTTTGCTTAGAACATCATCAATTTTGTTTTCTTTCCCTTTGATATGTTTTATGTCCATATCAAATTCGCTGAGAAAAGACAACCATCTGGCTTGTCAAGCATTCAAATCTCTTTGAGAAAAGAAATACTTGAGGCTAATATGATCAGTCATCAATGTAATTTTTTTCCAAGAAGATAGTGTCACAACATCTTCAAGGCATGAATTAAAGCAGCCAATTCCAGATCATATACACTGTAGTTCTATTCATGTTTCTTAAATTTCCTAGATTCATATGCAATAAAAAAAATTTCCTACAACAGAACTCCTCCCAACCCCTCTCTACATGCATCTGTGCACACAAAAACTCTTTTTCAGGATCTACAATTTTTAGTATAGGGGTTGTAGTAAGTTTCAATTTTAGTTGTTCAAAACTATTTTGGCATTTTTCAGTCCACTCAAATTTTGTCCCTTTTCTCTGTAATGAAGTTATGGGATATGCTATTGCCGAAAATATTTCCACAAACCTTCGGTAATAACCAGCAATCCCCATAAATGATCTTACTGCTGACACATCAGTTGGCACCTACCATTCTCTAATAGCCTTTATTTTCTGAGGATCAATAGCCAATCCTTGTTCAGAAATGATATGCCCCAAGTATTGAATCTTGTCTTTATAAAATTCACATTTACTAAATTTGGCATATAACTGGTTTTCTTTCAAAGTCTGTAAGACTATCCTTAAGTGTTCTTTGTGCTCTTCCACACTTTTCGAATAGACTAGAATGTTATCTATAAACACTTGTACGAATTTATCTAAGCACTTGTTCAAAACACTATTCATTAAGTACATAAAAGTGGCTGGGGCATTTGTCAAACCAAAAGGTAGGACTACAAATTCATAGTGACCATACCTAGTTCAAAAAGTTGTTTTACTAATATCTTCCTCCTTAATTTTGAGTTGGTGATAACGAGTCCTCAGATCAATCTTAGAAAATACTGAATCCCCTCTTACTTGATCAAAAAGCTCATCAATTCAGGGAAATGGGTATCTGTTTTTTATTGTCAAATTATTTAGTTGACGGTAGTCAATGCACATTCTAGAGGTTCCATCCTTCTTTTTCATGGACAATATCGGTGCTCCCCAAGGAGACACACTCGGTCTGATGTAACCTTTATCCAACAATTCTTGCAATTGTATTTTCAACTCCATGAGTTCAGGGGGGCTCATCCAGTAAGGAGCTTTGCAAACGGGTGTTGCTCTAGGCACCAAATTGATTGAAAAGTCAATCTCTCTTTTGAGGGGAAGATGAGGAATCTCATCTGGAAAAACTTCTTTAAATTCTCTTACCACTGGCAACATGTCCAGTCGGATTTCTTCAGGTTTCTGTCCTAATTCTTCAACATGTACAACATATACTTGATAACCTTTTCTAGCTGTTCTTTTTAATTGCAGAGCTGATATTTGTCTTACAGAGATTGGTTTTGGTTTTCCTTTGAGGATAAAGGTTCTTCCTTCCTCATCTATGCAATGTAGAGTTTTATCCCAACATTTCATTATAGCCTTTCTCTTTTCTAACCAGTCCATTCCTATCAGTAATTCATATGAGCCTAAGGGAAGAATGTTTAAATTTACTTATTTCTGAAAGTAATTTAATTTAATTGTTGTTTGAGGTAACTTATGAGTTACTTTTCTCTTGGTGCCAATGGCTAACTGGACCAGCCAAGACTGCTGAAAATTTTTAGTCTTGAGATTGCATTTCTCTACAACTTGTGGACTAATGTAACTTAAAGAAGCACCCATATCAATTAAAACTATAACATATTGGTCAGCAATCTTACCTTCCATCTCAACCATACTAGCTTGGAGTTCTACTTGTCGTTTCTCCAAGGCTGCACTGATAGTGGGTATATTCCTTGATATATCATTCACTGTGGTCGCTTCTCAATCTCTCATAATCATCTAAATATTTTGGTGTGGAGAGTCCCTCAGCAGATGAGGTTCTCCACACCCCCAATATTTCAAAGGTTCTCGCATTTTGACTGCTCCCTCCTTATTATTATCTCCATCTATTTGTTTTGAACCAACTTGGGACTGAGCAGTTTGACTTTCCTTGGGTTTGTTAAATTTCTTCCACTGATGGTCCCTCCAAAGTTATTCAAGTAAGCTGGTTTCTATTTCTTCCCTTTGAATTCACTCTTATTTACCAAGCTTTTTCCATGTTCACCCTTTCCTTTAAACTGCTGATAGCGTAATTTGGCTTTCTTCACCGCTTCATACATAGTTTTTGGATTATCAAACTCTATTTTCTCCTTGTACACAGTAGGCAAATAGTTCAGAAACCTTTGTACCTTTACCTTCTTTTCATGAATATAAGGAACATATCTTAGCAGATTTGTAAACTTAGTGACAAACTCATCTATGGTGAGTTTTCCCAATCTGAGTTCATGGAACTCCTTTGATTTATCATCATAATAACGTTCGTTAAAATAGCGTCTTTTAAACTTGACTTGTAAATATTCCCAAATCACTATTTTTTTCGTTAATGGCATGAACCATTTTCGTCTACTCCCACCATAAGGTAGCCTTACCTTGCAACTTGTAGACAGCTAATCTGGCCTTTATATTTCTCTCATATTCATAGACCTGGAAATCCTTAATCATATTCAACAACCATGCCTCAGCATATTCCTCCTTCTCCCTGTCATAGGAGGGAGGCTTAATTTTTCGGAATTCCCCCTGTAATTGCTTCTTCTGTTTAGACTGATGTCTAGTAGTGTCGTCTTCCTCAGAATCATCAGAGAACTTTCCTTTCTTCCTTTTTCCAGAACCTTCATGTTCTTGGTTGTTCCACGAAGTCAGTTCTCTTATGAGCTTTTCCTGGTCCTCACTGGCTAATGACAGCCTGTCATTCTGGCTTCTTAGCTCAGCCATTTCCTGTTGCAACTTGTGTAACATAGCCATCAAAGGAGTGTTGGGATCTGGCGTGTTATCTCCATCACCCAGATCAACATAAATTTCATCTCCTTCGGCCATTAACTTTTCAGTTCTAGTACCACTGTACACTAAACAAAACAACATCAGAGAAGAAAGAAATTTTTTTTTTCCAACAAGAAATAATTTATACAATGAGCACAACAACAGCCTATTTTTCCAAACATGAGCTTTGATACCATTTGTAACACCTCCACATTCACACATTAATTTTTTTTTTCATTCACTACTATCTTCCTGACGTATTAAATGTTCAGTAGGTATACATCTGTAGCTCCAACAGATTCAACCAATTCAAGTTATATTATTTTATTTTTTCCTATTTTGAAGTACATCTAGAATTACCATTAACAATATACTCTTGACTATACATTTATAGCCCATTAACACCTTTATTAATCTAATAAGGCCTATCTCAAGGTATTTCATTGAATGGTTTTCTATTTTCACTTTGATTTGTTAATACCTTGATCAACCTTTTTATAC
Source organism: Pinus albicaulis (assembly GCA_034641835.2). Lineage (NCBI taxonomy): Eukaryota > Viridiplantae > Streptophyta > Pinopsida > Pinales > Pinaceae > Pinus > Pinus albicaulis. The sequence goes on from CM076574.1 coordinate 1,128,035,454, forward strand.
ATGAGCTTAATACATCCATTAAATATTTGAGGAGTCTCTACTCCAATGGTTTAATTTTCCTCTATTTGATATAAATATCGAATCCATTATCCACATTGCATCTATGTGATTTTATTACCATATGGTCCATCTTTCAAATGTGGTTCGATCCCTATTTCAATAGTCGCACTCTTATAACACGTTGTTACCTATATATGTGTATACATATAACCTATTTATTGTATACGAAGTCAACTTGCATATGGCCTTAGGGTTGCACGGTTTTCAACTTAAGGTATCTACCTCACACCAAGATTGCTTTGTGTGCACATATTTTGCATTGAGTTTTCTATGCGTAAATTCCATCTAATTCTCGTAGTACCACGCCAGAGTCTTATTAATTTTTTATCTGTCTCATGCTTCGTGAGGATTTACACCCCAGTTCATTTCAAATTATTTTATTTAATATGTGGTTTTTGAGGGCATTTTGGTACTTTGGCATCGTCGCCCATTAAATTTTATGGATCTTTGGGATGGACGTCTTCTCAGATCGACGTTGAAACGTATTGTTGGTTTATTGTATACCCCAACTGGGAGTACGTCCCTTCCCTATCTCGCCATTTGGATGGTGAGGATCGGTTAGGGTTTGGGCGTAACCATTGCTATTTAATTCATGGATTTTCTTTACTGAGCTTCATTTTGTTTCGTTTCATCTCAGCACTGGAACTTACGAAGGTCTCCCCCTTCGGGCCTTTATGGACGTGATGGTTCTGCCCTCGCACCTCTTTGTTTTCGAGGTTTCACCATCGAACCTCTCTATTTTCATTTTGCTTCCTGTGTAACATGAATGGAGACGGAGATTCTACTAAACCTCTCAGGTATTGGTCTGCTTGCCACTTTGACTTATGTATGTATTTTATTGGTATACATGTATTTTTCACTGATGAACATATTATGCCTCCTTTCACTGAACTGATGTGTGCTCAGTTGTATGAAAATCTCATTGATTTGATGCCTATATATACAGAGTTTCATTTTGTTCATGGTTATCATGTCTTAGGGCATTGAAACTATTTGAACTTCTCGTGACTTCTCCTTCACAATTCACAATTCGTTACTTTGTTATTCTTTTACACTAAGATTGATTTGTGATTTGGCAACGAGTTCTATTACTCACCCCTCTGGCTTACGTTTCACAGTGAAACATATTCACCCTGAGGGTTTATGCCCTTCGTTCCAGCTATTCGGATTTCACAAACTCTCTTTTAATTCAATTCGCACTCAGTTCAATGGTTACTATACTATTCGTATTCGATGATTGGGGTTTCACTCTCTGGTTTGTGTTTTTGTAGGTACTCTCATCACTGAGTGCTCTCCACGTTCTCCATCTTGATATTTCAAGCAATGCTGCTAGATTTGACCCTTAACATTATTATTAATTTTCTCTCAGGTTGGCACTCTGTTATCATCTAGACACTCATTGTTCTCATGGCTGGAAGCAAATATTTTGTTTGTGGAGTAGTTTATCTTACTGGAGAGTCAAATTCTATTTGTTCATATAGCTTGCCCCCTATTTATTTTTTAAAAGAACTATGGCATAGTGTAATTTATGATTTATTAGTGTGTAATATCTTGGACATTTACACAGTTTATTTTTAACATATATATACTCTGGAGTATTCTCAATTTTAACCAATACTCCTACCTGGTATTGGTTCATTGTATTAATTTTTCTCTTCCCGCCTTTTTATCTAGAGTTTTGCAGTTGGTACATACTTGTTCTGGGTGCGGGATAAAGGAGTTACTTGTAATGGCATATTCATAAACTTCTAACCATATATTGTTATTAATTAAATATTGTGGTTTCTACTGTATACAATTTAATTATTTATTTCATTTTTATCAATTCGAAATCAAATAAGGAGACTAATAGTACTTGTTTTGAGATCATAGTTTTATCTCAACCTTCTATTTTAACTCGGTCTCCCTTTTTTGTCAAGGGTTTAAATCATTTCATTCATAGTACCTATATTATGTTCTTTGTAATACAAAATATAGAATGTGTTCCAAGATATATATATATATACATGGAGCAGAATACCATCATCTTGGTTATTCCCGATTATAAAACTTTTTATGTTGACTCTATGTTTCGTCCTTTACTACATCTCTCTGGTAAAATTTTATATACATTTCCTGTTAGAACAGAATTTTCCATATTTTCCAATGAATAATATAAATTTCTACCTTACAGTGATAGCACTCCAACCTAATCATTTCACATGAATAGTGTTGTTATGGAATATTTTCACATGTTCCTCCACCAAAAGGGTAGAAGTGTTCTTTTAAATCTCATTATGGTTTTGTTTTTATATAATTTTTGCATAGCAGTAGTGGGAAATTCTCTTCATAGGAAATAACAATCCACTTTATTTACTCTTAGTGTTTTACTTCTCTTAGCATAAGTTTTGGCTGTTTAGATTTCCTGCTAATTTTAGCCGGAGCATAGTTGACTCATTCATGATACAATAGAGGAAGTTTAATATTGTTATGATCATTCAATAAAACAATAAACTCCTCAGGTTTAACTTACATCATAGTTACACCAACTCTACTCTTAATTATGCACAAAATTTCTGGATACATGCATGTACATATCTAAAGTATAACTTATTACAGTTTCCAAAGTTCACTACATGAACTAGTTTTTTTTTTTTCTATTTAGTTACTGTTTATTACAGAAGCAGATTAAAATTACATTAACTATTCTAGGGAATCATTTATACTCTCTCCAGATTTAAACCGTCTAATGGTTTAGAGATTCTGGTTGATAGTATTCCCTAGTATTCATTGCTACTACAATACAGAAGCTTAGAAGAATCATTTCTTCTATTCAACTCTGTTAAAAGTAATGAAATTCAAGACACAACAACTAAACTCAACATAACCACCACAACACTTTTCACTACTATCTAACAACATCATATTTAATTATTCAGCAAATTTATGTCCATACCACTTTTGTGATGACCAGTCCTCCCAACTTTATAGTTCTTTTATCCATAGAACTCACCCCCGAGCTAAGATCCTCTACCAGAACAGACCAACCCCAATCTGTTTTGGAGCAGCTTATTTAAGCTTATGCTCCCCAAAGCTTGTTTCTAATTCTTCATCCAAAATTACAAGATGCTTTTATTCATGTTTGCCTAGGCTTCCCTTTTAAGGGACTTTAAAGCTACTTTGTGATTTTCCAACTTTTTACCTCTTCCCAACTACTCTCCACCTCATTGGGGAAATCTAGATTTTTCCTCAAAAATCTAAATTAGAAATAAATTATTTCAAGGATTTTTGAAAGGTTTTTGGGGAAAGTCTTGGCCTCTTTCCACACCTCATGGATTTTGCAAGTGATCTCAAAAATCTCATTTGGTCAATATACATAGAATTAATATTTTTATTTTTCATAATTAAATAATTAATTACATCCACACCATAGTTATCCATTGGGGTCCACTCCCCTTTGGATTTAAGTTCAAATGTCTAACTTGAAAAACATAAAATTAAGGGTGTTACAATAAATAATAATGTTTGTGGATTTTTTCTATAAACAATAGAAACTTTTAAAATTGGATCCTTCATTTTTTATCTATATAAAAAATAATAAACATAAACACTAAAAGCTCCAGTCTGTTTTAATATCAACTAGCACTTGGTCATTGGGTAAAAATATTCCAACACTCAATCATGTGATAATTGTTGATGGTTCTTATAATCCAAGACATGATATTTTAGGATTCTTTCTATTTGTGGATCTTTGGACAGACAAAGCATGTTTAGGCCTATCACTTGGTTTTGCAAGGCACAATGGAGGAAAAAATCTACAAGCAACATGTAGCAAAGCAATGTCTTGCACCAAGAGTTGGTGGTAAGAAACAACTTCATAGGTTCCTGACTAAGAGGAAGCTTTAATTCTATTAAATCTTGAAGATAATGACAATTTTGCCAATAACTGTGATGAATTGAAAGAGTGACTTACCCAACTAGAGAAAGGGTTGAGGCTCTGGTTAGTTCTAATGTTATGACCCACCAACATATTCTCCTTTTATGAAGAGATTACTTGAACACCATTACTCAAGTTGGATTGCCAATTTTCAGGAGACTCTTCTCTAAGAGAATGAAGATGAAATAATTTCCAAAGAAGAGAAAAATATGGCATGGGAAAATTGTGAAAATTTCACGGAATCGGAAAATATCAGGCATTCCAAGGAAATATCTCATGTTGAGATGGTCCAAGTAACAAATCAGCATGTTGAACAAAATGTTGGAAATTTTGACTTGAATTTAGGACAAGCCACAGTGTGAAATTTGAGTAAGAGAAATCATGCTAATGACCAAAATTTCAATAATGGTGACAAATTTATAGTACAAAGCATAAACAAAAAATCTTATAACATTGTTGATAGCATCACAGAGGAGCCATGTTAATTACCAAAATTTCAACATTCGTGACAGAGTTATAATACAAAGCCTAAATAAAAAAATATAATAACATATATCATCCTATGGAGCTGAGATTGCACATAGTGACATTGTCTTAGTACAAAATATGACTGGTAAATTTAATAACAAGAGTTACGAAAATCCCCTACTTTGAAGTGAAGCGAATCTTCCAAGTAAATTTACATGTGGTGATTGTCCTTGTTCTCAAGTGAGTTAATCAGAATAACTAGATTTTCACCATTCAATAGACACACTTATTACATTAATTCAATAATAATAAGCTTCATGGAATACAAAAGATAACACAATTAACACAGAGAAAATATTGAAAACCTACAATTTCCAACTTTTATTCTTGTAGCATAAATTATTACATAATATATGCCAAAATTTATGGTATCCTGACAAGTGTTATATAATATTTTCAATGCAATATTAGTTATATCAAGTTCTCAATCTTACACAATATATGAAGTTTAAGTTTACAGCAGGTATCAGAGACCATTACAAGCTTGCTACTTTATATTCCTTTGAACCTCTTGGTTACTCCTATGGTCCACAGATCATAAATAAATTCATATCTATATAATATTTTCAATGGAATATTAGCTATATAAAATGCTCAATCTTACACAAGATATCAAGTTTAAGTTTACAGCAGGTATCAGAGACCATGACAAGCTTGCTACTTTGGATTCCGTTGAAACTCTTGGTTACTCCTATGGTCCACAATTCATAAATCAATTCATAAGAAAAATGCAGTAGTGGTACACCTCATCTCCAATGTAAATTTATGTAGAAATTCCCATCCACTAGAATTTATTTCTTAAAAGAACCACACCATCTAGGCCTGATTCTAGCTAAGGTTGTGTGAAGTCTATAATCTTCCAGTGATTTTTCAAAAGGGAAACATCTCTTATGGTTGCATCAAAGTTCTACAAGACTTCAAATTTGAATAACTGGACTAATATGGTATTTATATAATTATTTCAATATATCATAAATTAGCGAGGCAATGTAAGCGTAGTTATAAGGTCAAAAAAGTAATCAAGCCATGAAATAGACTATATTACAATAAATACTACCATGAAAAAAACCATTGGTAAAAGAAACATTGACATGAATTTATCACATAGCAAAAATTAATCTAACTCAGAAAAATATTAGAAACAGAAATTATATTTATTTTTATTGAAGCGATAAGCATGAACGAATTAAATATGCCCTACCCTAGTTGTCACAAACCTCATCCTCAATGAAAGCATCATTCATTTTCTCAGAGAAAAAAAAAGACATCCAAGTTTCTGAGACACCCATTGAACGTTCATGTGTTTGAGATAGTCACAGAAACCTATAGGATATGAAAACTCAAAGATAACTCATTTCCCATTGTATTATGCATCTTATGCTCATAAATTAATGTTGGAAAATACATATTCCAATGAGAAACTAAGCTGGATGAAATAAAAGTCACGGTAAGCATGTTGACCACCTCATTAAACTAGTTTGATATTAGAAGCTTACTATTCTCACTTCTAAATTACATTTATATTTCCATGGGCTTATTTGAAATTGTTTTAATTTTTATAACCAACATTATTAACCGTCAAAGATTCAAACCTAGGGTTATGTTGAGTATCTCCATTTACCAGGGAAATCAAATCATCTTAAGTTGTATTTAATACTTTGTTGAATTCTATTTTTACATCAAATATCACTTTATCCATCTAATTATATTATGGATGATTTATATGTTGTTGTTATTATTATACATATTAGTATAATTTAGGTTGACTTGTAAGGATGGGGCAAGCTTTTGATTTTCTTCTTGCAAACAATTAATAGAAATTTCATTATTCAATCATTCGAAGTTTTCAAAAAATCTATATTGAGATTATCCATTCAAATTTAAAATAATCCATGTATATTGAAATTAAAAAAATATATATATTCTCACACAAAAACTCATAAATAAAAAAAATTGTATAAAATTTTGACTTCAGTCTTCTATGCTATTGTTTCCTAAGATCCTACCTTAAGGCATTCCCATTGCAGCATATGATGCAATTTCTAGTTTATATACAAACAATATGTAACACCCCAAATTTATATGCTTTTTAATTTGACATTTGAACAAATACAAAGGGGAAATGGACCCCAATGCAGAAAAAATGTGTGGATTTTATGTAAATATTTATTAATAAAAAGAATAATTCTATGTGCAACATGACTAGATTGAGATGGAGATCCTAAACCTTTATCCATGAGGATATGGATAAAGTTAGTCTTCCCAAAAGCTTGAAAGAAATATTCTAAATTATATTGGGAGAGAAAAATGTAATTTCCCTAATGAAGAGGAAAGTAATTGGGAAGAGGAATAAAAGTTGGAAAAGAAGAAAAATAGCTTTAAAGTGCCTCACTGAGGGAAGCCTAGGAAAAAACAGGAATAAAGCATCCTGGAATTTCTGGATGCAGAAATTAGAAATAGGATTGGGGAAGCATTGTTTAAATAAACTACTACAGGACATACAGAGGCAGGTTTGATACTGGATGTATGGATCTCAACTTCGGGGTGAGTCAAGGAGATAGAACTCTATGGTTGGGAGGAATAGTCATCTGAATTGGTATCCACACCGAACTAAAATTTAATTATAATTTAAAGTGTAGTATGCTGGAATTATTGATACCCATATATTTAACAGACTTAAAGTAAGTAGTGATACTTCATATCTATATGGTTGTATGGGCGAAGTCTGATGAGGTCAATCTACCAAAATTTCTAAACGAAATACTGGTTTAAATCTGGAGATCAGTATCTTTGAGAGAAGATTTTACCTTTTTGTAGTGAACGAGAATAGTCTTATTTCTATGTGTAGATATAAGAAAAAGAAATAATACAGTAACAAGTGGACCAGAATATTTTATCTGTAAGAGAATACTAATCTGTTCTATCTATTTTGTGCTATAATAATGATTAGCAATAAATACAACATTAATAAAACAAAAGTAATAAAATATGTTAAATAATCCATAAGACTACATCTGAGTTTCTGTAGTTACATTCTATTATGAATTCTAGTACTGCCTTATAATCTGTACCTAAATACCAGCTTACTATACAAAAATAAATGGAATCATCCTTGAAGAAATTTTTTTATCAAAAAAGCAAAAGAGTTATTATTCAAAGCATTCAATTGATATTTGTTCAAAAATACTACAATTATATTAATGTGCGGAAAGTTCTAAATCTAGCTTATGAATATAGATGAATCATGTATGCTGAATAGAAAATATAGTGGATATATAAGAGAAGTTCCACTTTAAGTAAACATATGCTACTGTGTTTTTTCCTTACTAAAATAAAAAACTAGGAATAGAAGGTTGATACAAAACTGAAAAAATAGTCAATTAGCCTTTTTGATAAATACCAGCAAATTTATATGGATGTTCCAACTCTTCCATATAACAGAATGTAAATAAATTTTCTGTAAAATATGACATGGATAAGGATAGCTAAGTATAGATCTATACCCATATATATGTATATGGGATGGAAGTATATATATATATATATATATATATATATATATATATATATATATATATATATATATATATATATATATATTTCGATTATCATTCTGTATAAAATTTAAAAAATATATATACATATGTGAAGTAAATGGAATTAGATCACTCTCTCCTTTTTGAAAAAAAAAGTAGAAGCTGCATAAGAAATATTTTTAATAAACAACATCCACGACCGATGCATCCTTTCATATCTTTTTCGATAGCTAATACAAACACCCTATAAAATAAATAGGGAACTAATATATAAATTTCAGAAGTTAAATAGAGTATGCTCACTATATATGTCTCTATATTGTAATTAAAATCACAGAGCTAGCACTATGATTTACTTTAAAATAGTTGGCCTACTTTGAAATCATAGTTTAAAGAGAGTTTATCTGTAAATCACAAATGTGATATATGGTGCATTAGAAACAAATAGAAATATCAACACCATGAGAGGTCTTCTAATGGTAAAATAGAAAGTATACTTCACGTATCTATATGTTATATATATATATATATTGAAATCGCTTATCAACCTCATGAAAGAGGAGCATCTCATGCAAATTTACAAACACCCCCTCACAAATTCTGAGGAGACGAACATATATTCATGGATTCTAAACTATTAGTATTTAAACATAGATCTATAAATTGGACTTCAACAATGGAAGCTCAGCTCTTCGTGCAAAAATATTTGGGACCAACCTGGAACAGTAGCAGTGAGTTAGGTTCGACGATTTAATGAAGAAAAATTACCGAGAAATACAACTTAGATGAGCCTATTCTTAGAAGTTTTACCTACAAAATCATCAATTGAAAGGATTAGGAAAAATATGAATTCATATTTGGAAACAAAGAAGCATGACATTATAGTTTATCAATGAAATATCTATCTATCTATCTCTCTCTCTCTCTCTCTCTCTATATATATATATATATATATATATATAATAATTTATCCGTGAAAATTGATGGATTGATGATGGAAAACTGGGACACGAATCACAAGTTAGATTTCTCCATATTAAGCATAGACACGGACCTATGATTAACCTTGTGTCCATTAGAGTATAAAAGGGAACACAAAGAAAGCCTTTTGAGAATAGCAGGAGTAGAATAAAAATATCGAATTCAAAATGTTATGAAGGGGGATTTATAAATAACGTATTTAAGAGAGAAATGGAAGGTGGAAAAAATGATATTACAAATCTTAGTTAAATAACTGATATTACAAGAACACACCTAGGATGAGTTCAATCATTCAGTATCCAAGAGCCAAATCTGCCACAGAGGGAAATATTAAACAAAACGATCAAAATTCCAAATGCAAAGAGACAATATTCAAACTCTGAATGATCAAATTTCAATGTACAAAATCCAAAGAATGAAATCAATTTAGTTCTAAAGAAAATAATAAGGTTTTTTTCAGTGTTTCAATTCAGTACAATGAAATTTTAAAACACATGATATGTATACATAAAAAAACAAACAAATAAACGAGGACAATGAAGGTGAATCGTTACAGGGTTAGCTCATACCTGTGTACCTTGTTGTTAACACCTGGATGACAAATAGTGGAATCCCTTCAATCTGGGTAACGTTTTGTCGAAAGAAGAAAGAAATCCAAAATCCAGATAGTGGAAAGAATGAAAGGTAAATGAAATTTCAAACTTTAAAAACCACAGTAGGTGAAACCCGATTTCATCACGGCCTACAAGTGGCGCCAGATAAACTTGCATTATGCAGATCGAGAAATCATCGAGGAATAAAACGAGCTCTGAGCAATGTGTACACCAAAATCTTAAGGATAGGTACCATAAAATTAATAGAATATACGTTGGGAGTAACCCGTATTGGATGAATATTACATTGGGTTCGACATAGTTGGGTGGTACCTAGCTTCATTTAATATCCAACAACCTAGTCATTAAATCCTTACATAGGTGGCATCACTTTCTCCCAAGAACAATGTATGAGAAAATTTCGTACCATTGATAACAATTATAAGCCAAGAGTGTTAAAGTGTCTCACGTAAGCACATTGGCATCCCCAACATTTAAACTCAATTGACATATGTTGCGTAGAATATTTCTTGGTGAGAAAAAAATTTAAAATTTTACGAAATTTCATATATATAGAGGGAAATAAAATTAATACATTAGGGTAGAAATATATCACAAGTAATAGGTTAAGATAGGAAACAGAGATAGGAAAGTAGATAGAGTTTAGATACGAAATAAATACAAAAATGGACTTCAGAAAATATGTATATATATATATATATATATATATATATATATATATATATATATATATATATATATATATTAAAGGAAACAAAATTTCATATAATGTATGGGTGTTAAAACATAAAAGCATAGAGCTCCATATGAAATTATAGGTCTCCATGTGAAAAAAATGTATAGGGATACTCTATGGTTATTTAGGGTGATAATAAATGATAAGACATAATTGAAGAATGAGAAATTTATGAGGAAATTAAATATGTTAGGAAATATAGGAAAACCATCTAGTCCTTTAAATCGAAAAAGAAGGGAATCGAAGAAACATGCGTCCAATGGTTTAATGAGTATAAAAAAAAAAAATGAGAGACATTACAAATGGTATCAAAGCTTTTTGGAAAAATACAGGGCAATTTATGTTCTCACACAAAAACGATATGATGCTATAAAATTTTATGAATCTTAAGTTTTACTAAATGTTGTTATGTTGAAAAGTGAAGAGTGTAAAGAGTACAGCTGCGAACCATGATTGAAGGGGATGAGCTGTATGTAGATCTGGATGGTGGAGAAAACACATCAGATCCAAATGTTGTGTTGTTGGCTATGTTGCATAGAATGCAATGAGAAGTGGCATAACTTAAAAGCCACAATGACAGACTATCTTTGGCCAATGAGGAGCAAGAAAAACTCATTAGAGAACTGACTTCACGGAACAGCCAGAAAGGTAAAGGTTCTGGAAGAAAGGGAAAAGGAACAGTCAACTCCTCAGAGGAGTCTGAGGAAGATGATGCCACTAGACAATAGTCTAGAAAGAAGAAGGAATTATAGGGTTAATTTCGAAAAATAAAACCTCCCTCCTCTGATGGACAGAAGGAGGAAGATACTAAGGCATGGCTGCTAAATATGATCAAGTATTTTCAAGTTTATGAGTATGAAAGTAATTTAAGATCCAGATTGGCTATTTACCACCTGCAATGTAAGGCGACCTTGTGGTGGGAGGAAACAAAAATGGTTCACGCCATTGATGAAAAAACAGTAACATGGGAGGATTTTCAAGTCATGTTCAAAAATTGATATTTAAACGAATGCTACTATGATGACAAGGAAAAAGAGTTTCATGAAATTAGATTGGGACAACTCACCATATATGGGTTCATCACGAATTTCACAAATCTGTTACGATATGCTCCTTATATCTGCGAGGAGAAGGCAAAAGTACAAATGAAAGCCATATTATGCTACGAGTAGTTTAGGGGAAAGATTGAGCAAGGAAAGAACTGGAAAAACAAAGGTAAATTAAAGGGAAAGAAATAGAAACCATCTTATTGGAAGAACTTTGGTAGGAACCATTAGCAAAAGAAATTTAACAGAATGAGTGAAAATCAAACTACTCAATCTCAAACTGGTTCAAAACCAATATATGGGAATAATAAGAAGGAAGGAACTGTTAAAATGTGGGAGCCTTTAAAGTGTTGGGGTTGTGGAGAACCTCATTTTTTAAGGGACTGTACACATCGAAATATTTAGACAGTGCAAGTATTAGGAGAAACCATTAAAGTAAATGAAGTAGCAAGGAACATTCCCATCGTCAGTGCAGCCTTAGAAAATCGGCAAGCAAAATATCAATCTACTCCAGTTGAGATGGAAGGTATGATTGCTGACCAATCTGTTATAGTTTTAATATATCCAGGTGCATCTTTGAGTTATATTAGTCCACAAATAGTATAAAAATGCAAACTCAAAACATAGAAGTTTTAGCAATACTGGTTGGTCCAGTTAGCCACTGGTACCAAACAAAAAATAACTCATAAGTTACCTCAAATGGTCATGAAGTTAAATGATTACCAAACAAAGGTAAATTTAAATATTCTTCCATTGGGTTCATATGATATAATGATAGGAATGGATTGGTTAGAAAAACAAAAAAACATGATGGATTGTTTAAACAAAAAATTACACTGCATTGATATAGGGGGAAAACTAGTCATACTAAAAGGGAAACCCAAACCTATCTCTGTGAGGCAGATCTCAGATCTTAAATTAAAAATAAGTGCTACAAATGGGTATAATTATATGTTGTACATGTTGAATAATTAGAACAGCAACCAGAGAAAATTTTGTTTGACACTTTACTAGTGATCAGAGAATTTAAAGAAGTAATCGCAGATGAGATTCCTCATCTTCCCCCCAAGAGGGAAATTGATTTTACAATCGATTTAGTGCCAGGGGAAACACCAATTTCTAGAGCCCCTTACTGGATGAGTCCCCCTGAATTAATGGAGTTGAAAATGAAATTACAAGAATTGTTGGACAAAGGTTACATCAGACCGAGTGTGTCTCCTTGGGGAGCATTGGTGCTATTTGTAAAAAAGAAGGATGGTACTTTCAGAATGTGCATTTATTACCATCAATTGAATAACTTGACTATCAAGAATAGGTATCCATTACCTCGAATAGATGACCTCTTTGATCAAGTTAGGGGAGCCTCTATGTTTTTGAAGATTGATTTAAGAATGGGTTATCATCAGTTGAGAATTAAATAGGAAGATATCAGAAAAACAACATTTTTCACTCGGTATGGACATTATAAATTCATATTCCTACCATTCGTGTTGACAAATGGACCCGCCACGTTTATGTTCTTAATGAATAGTGTCTTGAATAAATACCTAGATAAGTTTGTACTAGTATTTATTGACGACATTTTAATATATTCAAAAATTTAGGGAGGACATAAAGAACACCTTAGAATTGTGTTGCAGACTCTTAAGGAGAATCATTTGTATGCCAAGTTTAGAAAATGCAAATTTTATAAGATAAAATTCAATATTTGGGACATATAATTTCAGAACAAGGATTAGCGGTTGACCTTGAGAAGATAATGTCTATTAAAGAATGGCTTGTGCCTACTAATGTGTCATCAGTAGGATCATTTATGGGGATTATGGGGTACTACAGAAGGCTTGTGGAGATATTTTCCACTTTAGCCTATCCCATAACTTCATTGCAAAGGAAAGGTACAAAATTTGAATGGACAGAAAAATTCCAGCATAGCTATGAACAACTAAACTTAAAACTTACTACAACACATATTCTGAGGATCGCAGATCCTAATAAGGAGTTTTTAGTATGTACTGATGCGTGTGGAGAGGGATTAGGGGGAGTATTATTGCAAGAAAATTCTGTTATTGCATATGAATCTAGAAAACTTAAGAAACATGAACAGAATCACAGTGTGTATGATCTTGAGTTGGTTGTTGTAATTCATGCACTTAAGATGAGGCGACATTATCTTTTAGGGAAGAAATTTATTTTCATGACAGATCACATCAGCCTAAAGTATCTCTTCACTCAAACAAATCTGAATGTTAAACAAGCCAGATCGTTGTCTTTTTTCAATGAATTTGATATGGAGATAAAACATATAAAAGGAAAATAAAACAAAATTTCTGATGCCCTAAGCAGAAATGCTTGCCAAAACATAAGCAAAATTGGGAGTAGTGCTAACTTTGAATTAGAAGGATTAGTTAAAGTGGTAGCAGATCAAGATCCAAGCTATGAAAAACTACAAATTCAAATGTTGAGAAAGGAAATGAAAGGGTATACACAAAATAAGAAGGGATTTATTTGTTATAGAGAAATATTCTACATCCCCAATGTAGACTCTTTGGAAAAGAAAATCCTAGATGAATGTCATAAACAACCTTACTCTGGACATCGTGGATATCAGAAACTACTCACAGTTTTTACAAAGAAGTTATTTTGGCCAGGAATGGAAAAGGATGCAGCAAACTACCTAGCCAGATGCATGGAGTGTCAACTCGTAAAATTTGAACATCAACATCCAGCTGGACTACTAAATCCTTTATCAATTGCAGAATGGAAATGGGAAACTATTTCTATGGACTTTATAACCAGGTTACCAAGAATCAAATATCAACCTGACTCAGTGATGGTAGTGGTAGACACTTTGATGAAGGCTGCACATTTCATACCTGTTAAATCTACTTTTGGAACAGCCCAAGTAGCAAATGTGTTCATGAAAGAGATAGTAAGGTTACATGGGGTCCCTAAAATGATTATTTCTGATAGAGACGCCAAATTCATTACAGCCATTTGGAAAGTTTTTTTGGGGCCATGGGTACTAAATTAAAATTTAGTACTACTTATCACCCTCAAACGGATGGTCAAACCGAGAGAAAAAATCAAATTTTAGAGGATATGCTAAGGATGTATGTGATGGATAGCCCAACAAAATGGGAAAACTATATACATTTAGTAGAATTCGCTTATAACAACAGCTATCAAAATTCCATAAAAATTAGTCTATTTGAAGCATTCTATGGAAGGAAATGTCACACCCCTTTAAGTTGGAGCCAACCTGAAGACAAATTAGTGCTTGGGCTGGACACTTTGCAAGAAATGGAAAGAATTGTCAAAAAAATTCAAAAAAATATCAAGACAGCTCAAGATCGGCAGAAAATTTATGCAGACAAGAAGAGAGTACACGAAGAGTTTAATCTGGGTGATCATGTTTATCTACGGATTAAGCCTAAGAAGAGCACTTTTCACACTGGTAGTTGTGCAAAATTAGCTCCTAGATATTGTGGACCATTTGAAATACTTGAAAGGGTGGGACCAGTGGCTTATAAACTTGCCTTACCTATGCATATTAAGGTTCATGATGTGTTTCATGTTTCTTTATTGAAAAAAATAGTTCCATGATTCTGCTCACATTATTGATTGGAATGTGATTTAGGTGGAACCAGAAGGGGAATTCCATCCTGAGCCACAAGGGGGAAGAAATTGATTTGCGGAATCGAACAATAGCCAAAGTAAAAGGGCAATGGAAGCACTTTACTGCTGAAGAACCTACTTGGGAAAGAGAAACTGAGATTATTGAAAAGTACCCATCACTATTTTCAAAATGAACTATGTAAATTTATTTTGTCAACACTGAGGACGGTGTTTGTTTTTAGAGGGGGAATGTGTAACACCCCAAATTTAAATGCTTTTTAATTTGAAATTTGAAAAAATCGAAAGGGGAAGTGGACCCCAATGGAGAAACGATGGGTGGATTTTATGTAAACATTTATTAATAAACAGAATAATACTGCGTGCAACATGACTAAATTGATATGGAGATCCTAAACCTTTATCCATGAGGATATGGATAAGTTTAGTATTCCCAAAACCTTTCAGAAAAACCTTGAAAGAAATAAGCTAAATTAGATTGGGAGAGAAAAATCTAATTTCCCCAATGAAGAGGAAAGTAATTGGGAAGAGGAATAAAAGTTGGAAAAGCAGAAAAATAGCTTTAAAGTACCTCATTGATGGAAGCCTAGGAAAAAACAGGAATAAAGCATCCTAGAATTTCTGGACGCGGAAATTAGAAACAGGCTTGGGGAAGCATTGTTTAAATAGACTACTATAGGATAGACAGAGGTGGGTTTGATGCTGGATGTATGGATCTCAGCTCAAGGGTGAGTTAAGGAGATAGAACTCTACGATTGGGAGGACTAGTCATCTGAATTGGTATGCACATCGAACTAAAATTTAATTATAATTTCATGTGCTCATGGTGAGTTACAATATTGATTTTATTGAGTAATTTAAAGTGTAGTGTGCTGGAATTATTGATACCCATACATTTAACAAACTTAAAGTAAGTAGCGATACTTTAGATCTGTATGGTTGTATGAGCAAAGTCTGAGGAGGTCCATCTACCAGAATTTCTATACCAAGTACTGGTTTAAATCTGGAGATTAGTATCTCTCAGAGAAGATTTTACTTTTTTCTAGTGAACGAGAATAATCTTATTTCTATGTCTAGATATAAGAAAAAGAAATGATACAGTAACAAGTGGACCAGAATATTTTATATGTAAGAGAATACTGATCTATTCTATATATTTTGTGCTATGATATTGATTAGCAGCAAATACAACATTAATAAAACAAAAGTAATAAAATATGTTAAATAATCCATAAGACTACATCACAGTTTTTGTAGTTACATTCTATTATAAATTCCGGTACTGCCTTATAATCTGTACCTAAATACCAGCTTACTATACAAAAATAAATGGAATCATCCTTGAAGAAATTTTTGTATCAAAAAAACAAAAAAGTTATTATTCAAAGCATTCAATTTATGTTTGTTGAGAAAAATTACAATTATATTACTGTGCGGAAAGTTCTAAATATGGCTCATTAATGTAGATGAATCATGTATGCTAAACAGAAAATACAGTGGATATAAAAGAAAAGTTCCACTTTAAGTAAACAAATGCTACTATGTTTGTTCCTTACTAAAATTTAAAACTAGGAATAGAAGGTTGATACAGAACTGACAAAAAAGTCAGTTAGCCTTTTTGAGAAATACCAACAAATTTATATGGATGTCCCAACTCTTCCATGTAGGAGACTGTAAATAAATTTTCTATAAAATATGAAATGGATAAGGATAGCTAACTATAGATCTATACCCATATATATAGATATATATATGTGTGTGTGTGTGTATATATATATATATATATATATATATGTATATATATATACATATATATATACACACATATATATACATATATATGTATATATATATACATATATATGTATATATATATATATATCTATATATATATACATATATATGTATATATATATATATATATCCATTATCATTCTGTATACATTTAAAATATATATATAAATATGTGAACTAAACAAAATTTAATCACTTCCTTTTTGAAATCTAGAAGGTAGCTTGCATAAGAAATATTTTAATAAACAAAATCCAAGACTGGTGTATCCTTTAGTATCATTTTGAAAATTAATAGTGCAGACACCTATGTAAAATAAATAGGGAACTGACATATAAATTTCAGAAGTTAAATAGAGATGTTCACTGTATATGTCTGTATCTGTATCAGAAAATCAGGAGCTAGCACTATGATTTACTTTAAAATAAATATCCTACTAGGAAATCATAGTTTAGTATCTTCACTGTGTAAATCACATATTTGATATATGGTGCATTAGAAACAAATAGCAATATCAAAACCATGTGAGATCTTTGCATGGTAAAATAGAAAAAGGAGAATTTCAAAGTCCATGTATGTATATATATATATATATATATATATATATATATATATATATATATATATATATATATATATATCAGTTATCAACCTCATGAAAGAGGACCATGTGTTAAATCTACAATCAACTTCACAAATTTCGAGGGGACCAACATATATTCACGGATTCTAAACTATGAGTATTCAAAAATAAATCTATAAATTGAACTTGAACAATGGAAGCTTGGCTCTTCCTGCAAAAATGTTGGGGACCAACCTGGAAGAGTAGCAGTGAGTTAGGTTCGATGATTTAATGAAGAAAAATTTTCGAGAACAACAACTATGACGAGCCTATTCTTAGAAGTTTTACCTGCAAAATCATCAATTGAAAGGATTAGGAAAACTCCAAATTCATATCTAGAAACAAAGAAGCATGGCATTATAATTTATCAACGAAAATATATATATATATATATATCTATATATATATATAAAAGAATTTACGTGTGAAAAATGAGGATTGAAAACTAGGACATGAACCGAAAGTTTGATTTCCCCATATTAAGCATAGACGTAGACCTACGATTAACCTCGTGTCCATTAGAGTAGAAAAGTGATCACAAAGAAAGCCTTTCAAGAATAGAAGGAGAAAAATATAAATATCGAATTCAAAATTTTATGAAGGGGGGTTTAGAAATAACATATTTCAGAGAAAAATGGAAGGTGTCAAAAATGATATTACAAATCTTAGTTAAATAACTGATATTACAAGAACACACCTGGGATGAGTTTGATCATTCGGTATCCGAGAGCCAAATCTGCCACAGAGGGCAAGATTAATCAAAACGATCAAAATTCCAAATGCAAAGTGAGAATATTCAAACTCTGAATGATCGATTTTCAATGTACAAAATCCAAAGAATGAAATCGATTTAGTTCTAAAACAAATGAGAATGCTTTTATCAGCGTTTCAATTTAGTACAATGAAATTGTAAAACGCATGATATATATACATAACCAGAAAAACAAATAAATGATATTAATGAAGGTGAATTGTTACAGGGTTAGCTCATACCTGTGTACCATGTTGTTAACACTCATATGAGGAACAATGGAATCCCTTCAATCTGGGTAACGTTTTCCGAAAGAAGAAAGAAATCCCAAACACAGACAGTGGAAAGAATGAAACGTAAATGAATTCTTGAAATTTAAAAACCACAACAGGTGAAACTGTAGTTCATCATAGCCTACAAGTGGTGCCAGATAAATTCGCATCACGCGGATCGAGAAATCATTGGGGAATAAAACAAGGTTTGAGAAATGTGTACACCAAAATCTTAAGGATAGGTACCATACAATTAATAGAATGTATGTTGGGAGTAACTCGTATCGGATGAATATTACATTGGGTTTGACGCAGTTGGGTGGTAGTTGGTTTCATTTAATATCCAACAACCTAGTCATTAAATTCTTACATAGGTGGCATCGCTTTCTCTAAAGAATGATGTATGAGAAAAATTGTACCAGTGATAACAATTATAAACCAAGAGTGTTAAAGTGTCTCACGTAAATGTGTTGGCATCCCCAACCTTTAAAATCAATTGACATATGTTGCATAGAATATTTCTTGGTGAGAAAAAATCTAAAGTTGTATGAAATTTCAGATATATAGAGGGAAATAAAATTAATACATTAGGGTAGAAACATATCATGAGTAATAGGTTAAGATAGGAGATAGTGATAGGAACGTAGATAGAGTTTAGTTATGAAATAAATACAAAAAGGGACTTCGGAATATGTATATATATGTGAAAGGAAACCAAATTTCATATAATGTATGGGTGTTAAAACGTATAGGCATGGAGCTCCATATGAAATTATAGGTCTCCATGTGAAAAAATATATAGGGATCCTCTATGGTTATTTAGGGTAATAATAAATGATAGGACATAATTGAGGAATGAGAAATTTATGAGGAAATTAAATATGTTAGGAAATATGGGAAAACCATCTAGTCCTTTAAATCGAAAAAGAAGGGAATCCAAGAAACATGTATCCAATGGTTTGATGAGCATGAATAACTATACAATTTCATTGTCTAAATATTTAATAATGACATTAATATTAATAATAATATATAAAAATATTAGTAATATTAATAATAATATATAGAGATGAAATAATAATTTTAATATTTAATAATATTAAATATAACGATTTTTATTTTTATTTAAATAATATATATCATTTAAATATCAATTATCTAGCACTTACAAATCAACCCAAAAAAACAAACAAAGTTGAGAAGTCAAGTATCCATTTCAACGATGAACCAGTTAAATTGGAATAATTAAATGGCGGGGATTATCTTGGCAGCGAACTAGAACGTAGAGAACCTCAGTGAAATTCGAATCAGATGCAAATGAAAATGCGATAAACAAAAAATTTAACCTCGCAAAAAGGAAAAGTGCAGAATGTTACGATAAAAAAAAAATTAACGTCACTAAAGAAAGAGAAAATTACGATAAATTT
Organism: Pinus albicaulis; assembly: GCA_034641835.2. Classification (NCBI taxonomy): domain Eukaryota; kingdom Viridiplantae; phylum Streptophyta; class Pinopsida; order Pinales; family Pinaceae; genus Pinus; species Pinus albicaulis. The sequence goes on from CM076574.1 coordinate 1,128,055,368, forward strand.
TCTTTTAACGCAGAAACTCACAATAAATATTCTTTTAACCTCCTTAAAGAAACACAAAATTATGATAATTTTTCTTTTAAATTCATAAAAATGAACAAAATGAGGATAAATTTTATTTTAACCTCATTAAAAAAGCACCAGCCCGCAACTTTTAACGTGATAAAAAAGTCACAAACTAAATATTTCCGAAGTCGGCCGAACTCAGGGTTTCAGCTAACCTTTCAAAATATTTTTAAATTCATCCTTTGGATGTGTTAGCCACCTATAATATTTTGTTATACCAAAAGGTGGCTAAGATATTTTTTGAGCCTCCAAGGAACAAATTTTATCACTAAAAATTGTTGGCTCTTGAAGACTCCCTGTAGGCCTCATGCCTCTGTCCAAAATCGTCATTTGCTGTCCCATTTCTATACTCAGGAATTTCTGTCGATTCCAACTGAAAGACTGCTGAAAGATCGTCATTTCTCCTCTTCTCAAAACCTTTCATCTTCTCCCCTTTTTCTACATCAAAACTACCTTGTTTTCATAAGTCCTCTTCTTTCCATTTATGAAAATTTCCCCTTTCATAGTTAAAAACTCACTTTTTAACTATTTCGGAACCCCCAAATCCATTAAAATCCTTGAAAATTTCTCATAAAAAACAAATTTTCATTGCTATGGACCTAAGCCCCTTGGGCTAAGCCCTAAACCACTTCCCCACCATACGCTTTGGGTCTGGAACCACTTGCTAATACGTTAAGGTGCTAATCACATCGGAAAGAATCAAAGACGCAAGTCTTTTCCATACTCCAAAAGTTCCGATTGCGATTAGCCTTGCTGCTTAAGACCCCCGATCATATTATTTTCATATAACCCTGAGCCCGCCCTCGGCGCTTAAACCTTGTGAATATTTCATTTCCGACCCATTTTTCCTTTGTAAATTACAAAAACCCTTTTTTCCAAAGTTTTGATTTAATGAGCCAAAGTCACATGTTAAATATAAAATGGTTAGATCAAAAAGACCGATCGCACAATCGCAATCGGGGAAATTTCAATGGGTTGATCAGAAAGACCAGGCCCGCAGTTCCGATTGCGATTAGGCCCTTATTATATATAAAGCCCCGAGCCTATCAATTTTCATATATCCAAAGGCCCCGCTGTCGGGCGCCTGTCCGCTTTATATATATTTTTTTCCACCCCGATCCATAAAAACCTTTGGTTATTTCAAAAGTTCGGGTTTTATATAAAATACAAGGGTTTCTCCCCGATTCCATTCTCCACCGTTGATCTAGTCCTTTGATCCAACGGCCTGCGCTCAATTGCATCGAAAACTTTCAATCGCATGCATTTTTGTTGCGCCCCCGATTGCCAATCCCCGATTCGATCCCGACCATCCATCTGTTTCGCGATCCGACGGCCATCGCACACCCTCTCCAATCGCAATCAGAACTTTCGATCGCACCATCCTTCTACGTATTGTGATTGTGATCCCCCAATTAAATCCCGTCCGTTCATCTCCCGCTGATCCAACGGTCATCGCTTGATCGCACTGGTCGTCCGATGGCCATCGCGCACCCTTGCGATCTCTCCGATTCGTTTCCCACCGTTGATCTGATCTGGAGATCAACGGCCAGCGCTCAATCGAAAAAGTTTCAATCGCAAAGTTTCAATCGCATGCCGTTGTGTGCCACCCCCGATTGAGGTCCTCCGATTAGATCTGGACCGTCCACGTGTCCAGATCGGACGGTCCAAAACCACCCCGCCTTATTTCTTCTCCCCGCTCTCCCTTTGCCTCGTTTCCGCGCGATTCCACCAGATATTTTTATCCGAATGGCCACGCTCCTCCCCCGCCATCTAAAGCAGTTTAAACCTATTTACTGCAGGATTTATTAAATTGTTTTGTGTTTGATGCAGGTGTTCTAAATGGTTTTCCATTGTATAACGAAGAAATGCCAAGGGCTGGGAATGACGACTCTCATGCCCTCGTTTCATTACAGAGAAGCCATTCATGTGGCTCTATTCCATGTTTCGTCAGTAATCTATGAGTATTGATGCCGTAAAGCCCAGTGCGGGTCTGCACATTGACAAGACACTTTTTTAATTCAACACAGTTAAAGAGTATCAGTTTTGAAGACAGAGCACAGCAGATGAAGATTGAAGACAGTTTTTATGGGGATTACGGCTAAGACAGTTATCAAAAGCCTAATCCCCAATCTAAAACACACTTTAAAACAAAAACCTAAAGTTTTTTATCAGACAAAAAGCCTCCACCGCCACATCTGAGGCAAATTGATTCCTCAGCTACCACCGAGCCACCTGTTGCCTCAAGCCTTTCAAACAAAGGCCGAAGTTATTGATTCAGGAAATATCTACCTCTAGCGTAGCCAAGGAGTTACTCCCCACATTACACAGAGCCCCAAAGTCAAAATAAAGCTCCCACTGAGCTTTGATATTTATTGTAAACAGTTAATACAGTGTTCCACCTGTGAACTTCTTCATCGAGCCCCTCAAAGGGCCGATAAGTCTTGAACCTGTATTAATTATCCTGAGAGATATTTTCTCAGATCACCTCCTCATTCTTCTATAAATACCTCAGAAGAAGATGAGAAATTGTTGGTTGCAGAACTTTGAAATACACTTGAGCTCGAGACTTCTATTTGTACATAGTGTTCATTGGCCCTTGAAGCTCTGTTTGCGCTAGAGTAGTTAGGTTGAATAGTGAAGATGATTGCTGAACTGAAACATTGGACTTGAAGATTGTAACTGGTTTGACATCAATATAAAAGTTGTTTCTTGGGATCCTCGTCTTTATCACTGGTGAAGTGATTCTTTCTTTGTTAATCGTTTTTCCTTCTATGTATGCCATATTGTTCATTTTCCCTTTGTAAAGGACAGTTTAAACAGGGTTAGGATTTTCTGTATAGCAATACCCTTCTCTGGCTGAGAAATATTTATCTTAATGTTTTCTTCAGATTTGTTTATTTAAGAATGATTCAATACAGTTTAAAAAGTTAGGAATGTTGGCGTTCCCTCGTCCTTCTATTTGCTCAAACATTGTTCTTGAATGTTATTTCCATTATTTGCTATTAAAGTTAGACTAGAGAGGATATGGTTTGCCCTGATTCCTAGATTCTTTTCTCCAAAGGCAGATTCTGAAAGTTTCCCTTGGTGTTGACTGAAAGCAGACTAGGTTTAAAAGTACTTTATCTGATCTTAAGTTACACTCTGTTTTTCTTATGTGTTTTCATACTTTCTGAAGGTAATTATGCGGATTACTAGATTGTTTGTCAATTAAGCTGCTTTCATAAGAATTTGCCCAAGAAGTCTATGGTTAGCCCTGTCCTTGGTTGGTTTTAAAACAGTTACTTAAGAGGCTTTTCTTCTTTGGACTGACTATAAATCCTCTGAGAAATTATTATCAGTTTCCACCCCTCCAACATTTTAATGTTTCCATTTCATCATTTTAATCTCAATAATCTTGTGGTATAGATGACTTTCCCCTTGGATCACACTTGATGTTGTTGTTCAATTAAAGCCCAGATATGACTCCATAGCCCAATGGACTAAAAACCAGCGTTATATCTATCTATCTGCCAAAAATGTTCTATTTGCTTGCAACTTCTCACTTTTGAAACTTTTGCACTTAGGACTTTCCCCTCAAGTAACATTTCATGCTCAACCATCCAAAACAAAACAAAACCCTTTGCCTTCATAACTAGCCTAATATCATTACCTCAAGCTTTTCAAAGACAATATCCATCTTTGTACATATTGGAGAGATCCCTCTCCAGATTCAGGAGGGCTAGATCCTAGAATCCCAAAGTTTGGTTGAAATGATGTTAACTCTGTGATTGGACTCTCCCAATCTTGCTAATAAATTACAGAGACCTAACATTTCTGGCGACTCCATTGGGGACCTGAGTGTTTTTAATACCTTTTAGAGGCCTCAGAAAACCCTTTATTCAAGAAAATTTTGAGAGTAAAAAGAAGCCTTTTCAAGCACTGCCTAATATAGGTAATTATGACGAAACTTGTTTGAATCAGTGACAAACTAGGTAAACCCTAGGTTTCTCTTAAGACTTCATCTAACCTTGAAAAATCAGCTGGCTTAGCCATAAGAGTAGACTGCCTTTGTCTCGCAACCTTAGCTAAGTTTTGAAACGAAGTTAGGATATTCTTAACAACCACAAAACTGAAAAATGACTTAGAAAAACCTAAAAATATTTCAGATTGGAATTAAATAAACATGGTGGTGGACCATAAGACCTTTTACCTCTGAAAGGAGCTAAAAATTTCCACTTGGCGACTCCACAATCCTAGCATACCTTAAGACTCCACTGGGAAGAACCCTTATCATTATAAAATCATTCAAACTCAGTTAGAGGACTGTAGGATTAAGATTTGTGTAAACAGTTTAGTTAACCTCTCAAAGATTGTCATATCTGGATGAAATTTTCTTGTTTATTTGGGTCTAAAAAACGTAGCTTAGTGGCTTCTAAAAAGATTCACATTAGAGCCCATCCTGACCCTGATCCACCTGAGATAATTGATAACCTAGAAAACATCCTTAGGAAGTCTCCTAAGATTAAATCTTCAACTGTTTTCAGATCACCCTTGAGAGCTAATTCAGTTCCTGAGAATCTTACAGCTCTACAAGAAACACATGGTGGTGGAACCATAAAACGTTTTACCTCCTTAGGAGCGAAAAATTTTCCACCTGGCGACTCCACACTCTGAAACTCCCAGAAGACCAAATGACTCCACTGGTAGAAGACCCTGAACTGATTGACTGAACACAGTGACCTCTTTTCTGATTTACAAACATGATTCCGAGAATACAACAAAGATATGCCCCAATGAGTAGAGATCATATCCCTCGGTTTCCACATAAGATGCCCTGAGTGAATTGGGATGACAACCTGCCTGTTTTCTAAGGTGAAAATTTTGATGACCCTTTATTACATCTCATCAGATTTCATATACATGTATGGAGGTTGAAAGTTGAATGGCATGAAGACTGCCTAATGAAAATGTTCATGTTAACATTAGAAGGAAAAGCTAGGGATTGGTATGAATGCTTAAGATCTAGTAGTTTAATTTCTTTAAGAGACCTTGAATATGTGTTCTATGAGAACTATGAAGAAAACGCTACGTCATTATCATGGGGTGCAATATATTATGATCCATCACAAAACATCACCCAACACATTATAGATAATGAGGAAGCTTTGGAAGAGATGTGTCCTAAAGATCTTTTAACAGCCATTCATGAGTTTAATATCCTATTGAAAAATTTTAAAAAAATAGATGAATCAGTTGAGGAAAAGATGATCCAAGCAGTAAAAAACATTCCTCAAGATATCCCTGAAAACTCAAATATTGATTCATCATCCCTTATAGCCGAGGCTCAAGAAGACATCCAACCTCAAAATTAGTCTTCACAAGAGACAGAGAACTGTTGTACTCCTGTTCAAAGGAACATAGAAACATCCTTCCCTTTGACAGAAAAAGAGATAGATCAGACTATTTATAAACAGTCAGTCTCTGAAATTTTTTGCGAAACAAACACTCTTGCCCATTCACATAAAGAACTTTGTTGTATAGATTTAGAAAGTTATCTTGTAGATCAGTTAGAAGAAAAGAAAACTGATGACCCAATATGTTCGACTGACAAAATTGTTTATTCAGATTATTTTCTGAATTTCGATCAGTCTGATGATGATGATGATGAGTTCCAAAAAAAAACTAATCATGCAGGGCAACCAGTGTTTGATTGGTGTTATCATTTTCACCATCACCAGCTTGAAAGCCAAAAACATCCGTTTCAATCCATCACTAATGGCTTTCACATAATTGGAAATCAGCAGCCTTTCAACTCAGAAGGTGAAGAGAAGAGCAATAAAGAAATTTTTAAGCAAAAGGAGCTTTCTCTTGAAAAAGAGGAAACCTTTAAATACTCCCCTGCTCAACAATATAATAACCTCTTCATACAAATTAATCCACTGAATACAAGCATACCAGGGTTACTAGAGGACAACACTGTTAAATATGATGAGTCCTCCAGTTCAAAGGATGATGAAGATGAAGGAGAAAAACAAATAGAAGACTATCCTGCTGTGGATATATCATCTTCTCAAGAAGAAACTTCTCCCTTCACTGATATTAGTCTGTCATTTAAAGAGCCTGAATTTATATTAGAAGCAAGCATAGATTCAAAGAAAGAAGATATTTCACTGTTTGCTATTTTGCAGGTTAAGAATGATGATACTTCCAAGCTACATACTGAAGAGATAGTCTTCAAAGCTGATTTCTTAGAAGTAGATGATCTACCAATTGTGGAGGATCAAAAGGAAGAGAATCTTCATCTTTTCTTTGTTGATCCTATGGAAGAGTGTGTGGAAATCCCGACTGGCTCAAATTATCAAGCATTGACCCTTTGCAAGAGCCAGAGACATGAAAAGCTGTCACCTTCTGTGATAGCCTTGACAATATGTTCTATGGATACTTCTGACAAGCAGCCAGAGTTACTACTTCTTCTTGACATTACTCAGCTGGCTGCATTGGCACTTTTGTATCATATGAATATGTAAATACTCCATGTTTAGAATAGGTTATATAGGAATGTCAATAAAGCTCAGTTCCGAGCATGTAGTTAGTTGTTGTTTTCTGCTTTGGAGAAAAATCAAGAATTCAAAAATACAAAAACAAAGAAAGAAAGAAAAGAGGGCAGAAATGAAAAACAAGAAAGGCACAGCCCCATGCCAAAAAGAGAAATAAATCTGAAAGTGTGCAAGCTTAAATGCCACTCCTGCAAAACACACTTCTAGTTAGTCAAAATGTTTAATCTTGACTTATTAGCTTTCAATTTTCTGTTGATAGGGTAGTGAATTTGATTTGCCAAACTGTTTAATCTTGGCTTATCAGTAGATATATTAGGATAGAAATTAAGGTTCAAACAAACTCAAAATCTGAACCAAAGTTTCCAAAGAGAGATGACTCAAAACTGTTTTATTTTTCTGAGTCATAAAAGAGAAAAACTGGTTCTAATTTGCCCAAAATCTGAATCAGATATCAAGAAAGAGACAGCTCAAAACAAAATTAAAAAAAGAGAGCTGTAAAGAAAAAGAAGGCCATAATGAGAAACTTTCAGATCTTAAGCCTTCCATTTTGATTTAATTTTCTGCAAATAATAATCTATGTGCAGCTTGTTCTTATGCCATAGATCATAGCAAGTCAAACAGCTCAATCTTGACTTGACTATCTTTAAATTTCTGTTGTAGAATTTAGAGAATGAAAATTTGTTGGACTGTTTAATCCCAACAGACAGTAGACTAGGTAGAGAAATATCTGAGCTCAACTGTTTAATATGAGTTTAGGGAGAAATAAGGAGTAGAGGTAGATTAGATTTCCTGCTTTCAAAAGAATAAAGTGTTGTGAATAGAGTTTGCCAATCCAAGTGCACTCTGATGAAGAAAAAATGCTATAACTGTAGGATTGGGTAGGTAGCAAGCTTGTTGATAAAGTTCCATTGTTTTCATGGCTGAGGCAACTAATCAGCCTCCCAGAAATCAAGTCTGAATTCTTGATGCCTTCAAGAAGGCACCATCCCCAAGTGGAGCCACTGTTAGCCACCTATAATATTTTGTTATACCAAAAGGTGGCTAAGATCTTTTTTGAGCCTCCAAGGAACAAATTTTATCACTAAAAATTGTTGGCTCTTGAATACTCCTTGTAGGCCTCATGCCTCTGTCCAAAATCCTCATTTGCTGTCCCATTTGTATACTCAGGAATTTCTGCTGATTCCAACTGAAAGACTGCTGAAAGATCGCCATTTATCCTCTTCTCAAAACCTTTCATCTGCTCCCCTTTTTCTACATCAAAACTACCTTGTTTTCATAAGTCCTCTTCTTTCCATTTATGAAAATTTCCCCTTTCATAGTTAAAAACTCACTTTTTAACTATTTCGGAACCCCCAAATCCATTAAAATCCTTGAAAATTTCTCATAAAAAACAACGTTTCATTGCTATGGACCTAAGCCCCTTGGGCTAAGCCCTAAACCACTTCCCCACCATACGCTTTGGGTCTGGAACCACTTGCTAATACGTTAAGGTGCTAATCGCATCGGAAAGAATCAAAGACGCAAGTCTTTGCCATACTCCAAAAGTTCCGATTGCGATTAGCCTTGCCGCTTAAGACCCCCGATCATATTATTTTCATATAACCCTGAGCCCGCCCTCGGCGCTTAAACCTTGTGAATATTTCGTTTCCAGCCCACTTTTCCTTTGTAAATTACAAAAACCGTCTTTTCCAAGGTTTTGATTTAATGAGCCAAAGTCACATGTTAAATATAAAATGGTTAGATCAAAAAGACCGATCGTGCAATCGCAATCGGGGAAATTTCAATGGGTTGATCGGAAAGACCAGGCCCGCAGTTCCGATTGCGATTAGGCCCTTATTATATATAAAGCCCCGAGCCTATCAATTTTCATACATCCAAAGGCCCCGCAGTCAGGCGCCTGTCCGCTTTATATATATGTTTTTCCACCCCGATCCATAAAAACCTTTGTTTATTTCAAAAGTTCGGGTTTTATATAAAATACAAGGGTTTCTCCCCGATTCCATTCTCCACCGTTGATCTAGTCTTTTGATCCAACGGCCTACGCTCAATCGCATCGCAAAGTTTCAATCGCAGGTTGTTGTGTGACCCCCCGATTGCCGATCCCCGATTCAATCCTGATCGTTGATCTAGTCCTTTGATCCAACGGCATGCGCTCAATCGCATCGCAAACTTTCAATCGCATGTGTTTTTTTTGCGCCCCCGATTGCCGATCCCCGATTCGATCCCGACCGTCCATCTGTTTCGCGATCCGACGGCCATCGCACACCCTTGCGATCCCTCCGATTCATTCCATGCCGTCGATCTGGTCCTCAGATCAACGTCCAGCGCTCAATCGCAAAGGGCTCAATCGCAAAGTTTCAATCGCACGCACTTACCTGCCACCCCCGATTGAGATCCTCCAATTAGATCTGGACCGTCCACGTGTCCATATCGGACGGTCCAAAACCACCCCGCCTTATTTCTTCTCCCCGCTCTCATTTTTCTGTTTTTGCGCCGATCTCCACCGTTAGATGTTTTTATCCGATGGCTACGCTCCTCCCCCGCCATCTGAAGCAGTTTAAACCTATTTTCCGTAGGATTTCTTAATTGTTTTGTGTTTGATGCAGGTGTTCTAAATGGTTTTCCATTGTATAACGAAGAAATGCCAAGGGCTGGGAATGACGATTCTCATGCCCTCGTTTCATTACAGAGAATCCATTCACGGGGCTCTATTCCATGTTTCGTCAGTACTCTATGAGTATTGATGCCGTAAAGCCCAGTGCGGGTCTGCACATCGACAAGACACTGTTTTAATTCAAACACAGTTAAAGAGTATCGGTTTTGAAGACAGAGCACAACAGATGAAGATTGAAGATAGTTTTTATGGGGATTACGGCTAAGACAGTTATTAAAAGCCTAATCCCCAATCTAAAACACAGTTTAAAAGAAAAACCTAAAGTGTTTTATCAGACAGAAAGCCTCCACCGCCACATCTGAGGCAAATTGATTCCTCAGCTACCACTGAGCCACCTGTTGCCTCAAGCCTTTCAAACAGAGGCCGAAGTTATTGATTCAGGAAATATCTGCCTCCAGCGTAGCCAAGGAGTTACTCCCCACATTACACAGAGCCCCAAATTCAAAATAAAGCTCCCACCGAGCTTTGATATTTATTGTAAACAGTTAATACAGTGTTCCACCTGTGAACTTCTTCATCGAGCCCCTCAAAGGGCCGAGAAGTCTTGAACCTGTATTAATTATCCTGAGAGATATTTTCTCAGATCACCTCCTCATTCTTCTATAAATACCTCAGAAGAAGATGAGAAATTTTTGGTTGCAGAACTTTGAAATACACTTGAGCTCGAGACTTCTATTTGTACATAGTGTTCACTGGCCCTTGAAGCTCTGTTTGTGCTAGAGTAGTTAGGTTGAATAGTGAAGATGATTGCTGAACTGAAACATTGGACTTGAAGATTGTAATTGGTTTGACATCAATATAAAAGCTGTTTCTTGGGATCCTGGTCTTTATCACTGGTGAAGTGCTTCTTTCTTTGTTAATCGTTTTCCTTCTATGTATGCCATATTGTTCATTTTCCCTCTGTAAAGAACAGTTTAAACAGGGTTAGGATTTTCTGTATAGCAGTAACCTTCTCTGGCTGAGAAATCTTTATCTTAATGTTTTCTTCAGATTTTTTTATTTAAGAGTGATTCAATACAGTTTAAACAGTTAGGAATGTTGGCGTTACCTCGTCCTTCTGTTTTCTCAAACATTGTTCTCAAATGTTATTTCCATTATTTGCTATTAAAGTTAGACTAGAGAAGATATGGTTTGCCCTGATTCCTAGATTCTTTTCTCCAAAGGCAGATTCTGAAAGTTTCCCTTGGTGTTGACTAAAAGCAGACTAGGTTTAAAAGTACTTTATCTGATCTTAAGTTACACTTTGTTTTTCTTATGTGTTTTCATACTTTCTGAAGGTAATTATGTGGATTACTGGATTGTTTGTCAATTAAGCTGCTTTAATAAGAACTTGCCCAAGAAGTCTATGGTTAGCCCTGTCCTTGGTTGGTTTTAAAACAGTTACTTAAGAGGCTTTTCTTCTTTGGACTGACTATAAATCCTCTGAGAAATTATTATTAGTTTCCACCCCTCCAACATTTTAATGTTTCCATTTCATCATTTTAATCTCAATAATCTTGTGGTATAGATGACTTGCCCCTTGGATCACACTTGATGTTGTTGTTCAATTAAAGCCCAGATATGACTCCATAGCCCAATGGACTAAAAAATAGCGTTATATCTATCTATCTGCCAAAACTGTTCTATTTTCTTGCAACTTCTCACTTTTGAAACTTTTACACTTAGGACTTTCCCCTCAAGTAACATTTCATGCTCAACCATCCAAAACAAAACAAAACCCTTGGCCTTCATAACTAGCCTAATATCATTACCTCAAGCTTTTCAAAGACAATATCCATCTTTGTAGATATTGGAGAGATCCTTCCCCGGATTCAGGAGGGCTAGATCCTAGAATCCCAAAGTTTGGTTGAAATGATGTTAACTCTGTGATTGGACTCTCCCAATCTTTCTAATAAATTACAGAGACCTAACAGGATGTATGTCTATTTAAACAGAGCCACCTTAATTTCATTGCCAACATGTAGATGGATTAGGGTAACAGTTGTAACACCTCCAGTTTAGGGAATTTTTTTTTTTTTTTTTTTTTACAATGATGTTTCCCCTCTGTTCGTGAATGAGTGATTTTCAGCATTCAAACCTTATATGTTTTTGTTTCTCCTCTAGCGTTTTCTTTTTCCATTCTCCTAACATATCGAGAATACACTGATATTAGGCCTATTAGTGATAGAATATCTTCCATGTGTACATACACAAATTTTCTCTTAGGTCTACAAGAAATGTACCCCACCTATTTTCATATATACATATATCCATAGTTCACTTGGATATACCTCCCCTGCAATAACCTCTCCTAGCCCCTCATGCATTTTAACTTTAATAATAATGAATTCTCTATATAATGCATACCTATAGTGGTGTATCCACATATATAAAGGGGTTAATGTTCGAACACATGTATATATATTAATTCATCACATATACTCTTTTGTATATATATATATAACCTTTAGCACGATATTTTTAGAGAGCACATGTATATGCACGATATAATAGATATAATATATATATAAGTCCAAGGCTTTCTATATAACCAATCTTGCGTAAAGGCATGTGTATAACGTATCTTGTTATATATATAGGTATACCGAAGATATAACAAATCTTTTTATATTTTTAACAAACCCTTTTATATATAACAACCCTTGCCTATATAGCAGATCAATTGCAATAGGACACTCGAAGGACGTATAATTACATTTTAGCATATATTCGTCCAGTTTTGGTGAATCATATAGCGAACGTGACTTGTTATATTACACGTTATTAAAATGTCTCATTATTGTTCTGTATGGTTAACTTTCGCCTGGTTGTGAACTAATGATGTATGCACAGGTATACCGACGGTGGATGACTCATTTGGCAGTCGTGGGTACTACCCTTACCAACCTCATTATGCATCTTACCGTGTGTTTTTCCCCTACCCGATGGCGCCAGCTGATAGTTTAGGTGGAGCGATGCTAAATCATCATGGTATCGTTCGATACCTCCCGGATCCTCCATTCGACAGACGCGTGGGCATGTGACCGCCATGGAATTTGGTGGGTTCAACTACTGAATTTATTTGTTAATACGCGATTAACCAAAGAAGATTTTTTATTATTATTCACTCTGGAATTTTTCGGCAGCCTTTTCAGGATTTCGACGAGGATAACTCCGATGTGCATTGTAATAGCCGGTTCTCGTCATTGAACCCAGTACCACGCGTTGCGTTTCCATGCGTAAGTACAGGTTGTTTAGTACTGGTCACGTTGGCGTATAGCCGCCTCCCGCCAAGCTCTGATCATCAGGTGGATTGGACTAGACATTCTGACGGTTATGGGTACTGAAAGCGCAGAGCTTCCGTTCCCTCACCCTCGGGTTCTGCTGAGGTTCTAGGGCAGAGAAATTAGGGTTTTGGGGAGCGCTTTAACTGGGAGTCTCTGCTATCAAGCTATTTACCAGAGAGCCCAGGTTCGGTCTTGTTGATAATATTCAGATCTACCCGCCTATAACACCGTCCCTTTGCTTTCTATTTCTCTTGTTTATTGTTTGTTTTGATACTCAGTAATAAATCTGCGAAATGGATTTCGCAGAGAGACTGTAGGTTCGTGTAGCACTCAGTCTCCTTAGGACAGATCTCTAGCCGGTCTTTTGTAGCCGTGCCCTAGTTTTGTTTCCTGCGTTCGTTTCAGTGTATTTCGATTCCTTGGAAATACACCTGAATCTCTATTACGTTTTTCCTTCCTTCTGCTACGCTTCAGGTTCCACGTTCTAGATTTAAGATTGTATATTTATATTAAACAGCTTGGTGGTGTTGATTTGTCGGTGTCTGGCTACATCAGTGGTCTCCTATCTCATGTACTTACAGTGTTATTAATGGTTCATGCGGTGGGGTCTGGGCATTTGATTTCGGTTGTCCTCCTCTTCATCCTCTGCGAACAACATTCCATTTTCTTTCTATGATATTTTAACGTAGGCACACCCAGTAGTAAGATCATGATACGCTTCATCTGGAAGAGTTACGTGTCCACAGAGTTAGGATTAGTTACTTAAGTTCATTCAAGTATGCCATAGCCGACATATTTTGATTGTCATGTCCTCTCTACATGGAGAACTTGTAGATTTCTTCATAGTGGTTTGGTAGAGGCTCTTATTTTGTTGTGCTGTCTTCTCTGCTAGATTCCGTGAGATAATCGGAAGCAATGCATTCGAGCTCGTTATCCTTGCTGGAGAATTCGGCCACGATTAACCTTTCTCTGAACCGATGTGGAAAGGGGCTGGGACCGTTTCTATTTTATTGTTCTCGGTACATCTTTCAATAGGGTTTCAACGCACCACAGTCAGTTTTCGGTTCCGAGATAATGCGTCCAAATCTGACCACGCTAACATAGATTAGCTGCAGGTTTGGTTCAATTAACGAACAAGTGTTCTTATCTATTTCCTGTTGGTATCTTGGCGTTGAATCGCCACTTCTTGGTTTGATTTTTTTTTTTATATCTCATTCGCACTTATATGATGGACATTTAAAGAATTCGCAATTGTACTCTGGTTTGACTTTTATCATATTTATATACCCATATTAAACATAAGGTCGATCGACAGATTGTCCATCTCTCGGCGCCTTCAAGGTTGTTTATTGGTGCTTTTATTTTCAAACCATTATTGTCATCGTGACCCTAGGTTGGGTTCATGACTCCGTTTTTTTTTCTTCATTATATATATACCATAGGTTAAAAGTGGGTATAACGATCAAATGCGCCTCCACTTGTTTTAATACTAATTCACTTTGATAGCTATATGTTTGAAGTTAGGCTGATATAGGTATTCGATTATGTTTAAATGAAGAGTCTTAGCTCTCAAGGCAACCCTTGGGTATGCTAATGGAGTCAAAGGCTCAAGATAGATGTAGGTCTATGTTATGGTATAAGGAGCATACAAAGTACATACTAGAGTTTTGTTCATAATCTCTATTTTTCTTTTGAAGCACTCCTTTTTGGTATTCAATAATGCTTAGCTAGAGAACTCTAAGTATAAATTTATTTCTTTGCCATGTTAGTTATTTTCCTATGCTACATTTTGGTCAAGAGTAGGAATATATGTTAGATATGAAATCCACCTCCATATAGATGATAGCATGATCATATATGCAGTATACAGTTATTATAAGTGTTAAAATGCGCATGATTGAAATGTAGAAAAGAACTGATATCTTGTCTTCTACATACCATATCTATGTTGTAGTAATAATATGATGTTTCTCCAGCATACACAAAAGTATAACATATCATTTTTCTTTTATGTTTACATGAGCATAACCAAAATTTAATCATCTATAGAGGTCAAGTAACTTCAGATTTAAACCAACCTTGGTTTAGAAATTCTGGGGTTTCTACTCTATGGAATTGCTGGTCTACAACAAGACAGAATCTGATAGGTGAATACCTTAAAATGGATATGATCCCTAGTACGGAGATTTCATCATTGTCATAAATTTAGGGATTTTTTTTATATGTAGCCAATTCATCTTGAGGAAATAAAAATGAGTAACAAAATTTGAACATACCACCAAATACGCAAAATGACCTTTCAAACATAGAATCCTCTTTATCTCTGATTCATGACGAAGATCCTCTAGCGATCGGCCCTCGGTCGGCCACAGACAACTTATTTAAGCTCATAATTTCCCCAAAGCATGTTTCTAATTCTGCGTCCAGAATAGCAGGATGCTTTCTTTCCTGTTTAGCCTAGGCTTCCCATTTTTGGGATACTTTAAAGCTGCTTTAAGCTTTTCCTCGGCTTTTCCAGCTTTTTCTCACCTCTTCCCAACTACTCCTCTTCATTGGGGCAATTTAGATTCCTCCTCAAATCTAAATAATTCTTTCAAGGATTTTTGAAAGATTTTTGGGGATTTGTTGCCTTATCCATCCTCATGGATTTTGGCAAGTGATCTCACATTCTCTTTTTGGTCAAAATGCACAATCATTTTATTTATTTCCTCAAATAAAATATGCAAATACATTCACACCATATTCATCCTTTGGGGTCCACCCCCTTAGGAATTGAGTTCAAATGTCTAACTTTAAAAATTCCACACACAAATTGGGGGTGTTACATATTCCCCCTCTGAAAATAAACACCGTCCTCGGTGTTATTATGCAACTACTAGAGTCTACTTAAACAAAAATGGATATATCTCCATCATTTCATCTTCCCTTTCCCAGGTAGCTTCTTCAGCAGTAAAGTGCTTCCACTGCACTTTTACTCTGACCACTGTTCTGTTTCTCAATTCAATTTCTTCCCGCTCCAATATTTGAAGCGGTTCTGGTAGAAACTCCCCTTCTGGTTCCACCTGTACAACATTCCAATCAACTATGTGAGAGGCATCATGCACATATATTTTTAATAATGAAACATGAAACACATTATGCACTTTAACATGGGGTGGTAAGGCCAGCTTGTAAGCCACTGGTCCCACCCTTTCTAAAACCTCAAAAGGCCCACAATATCTAGGTGCAAGTTTTGCACAACTTCCAGCATAAAGTGTGCTCTTTTTGGGCTTGATGCGTAAATACACATGCTCCCCCACTTTGAATTCTCGGTGCACCCTTTTTTTATCAGCATAGCTCTTCTGTCGGTCTTGTGCTGCCTTTATATTTCTCTGTATTTGTTTAACAATTCTTTCCATTTCTTGTAGTGCATCTGGTCCCAACACCAGTTTATCCTCTGGTTGACTCCAGCTCAAGGGAGTACGACACTTTCTCCCATAAAGTGCCTCAAACGGACTCATCTTAATAGAGGATTGGTAGATGTTATTATAGGCAAACTCAGCTAAATGCAAATATTCTTCCCACTTTGATGGCCTATCCATCACGTACATTCTCAGCATATCCTCTAAAATTTGATTTGTTCTTTCTGTTTGCCCATCCGTTTGAGGGTGATAGGCAGTACTAAAATTCAGTTTAGTACCCATTCCTACAAACAATCCCTTCCAGAATGCTGCTGTAAACTTGGCATCCCGATCTGAGACAATCACTTTGGGTACCCCATGAAGCCTTACTATCTCCTTCAGGAAAACATTTGCTACTTGAGCTGTTCCAAAAGTAGATTTCACCGGTATAAAGTGAGCAGATTTTGTGAGAGTGTCTACTACTACCATAACAGAATCATGTTGATATTTAGTCTTGGGTAATCCTGTTATAAAATCTAGGGAAACTATGTCCCATTTCCATTCTGCAATTGGCAAAGGGTTTAAAAGCCCTGCTGGGTGTTGATGCTCAACTTTGACCAGTTGACATTCCATACACCTACTTAGATACTCTGCCACATCTCTCTTCATTCCTGGCCAGAACAACTTCTTCTTCAAGGATGTTAACATCTTTTGGTATCCGGGATGTCCTGCATAGGGTTGTTTATGATATTCATCTAGAATTTCTCTTTTCAATGATTCTATGTTTGGAATATACAACCTGTTTTTGTAATAAAGTAGCCCTTGTTGGTTTTGAGTGAACCCAGTTTTATCTTTTGTTTGTAGTTTCATCAAGAGTGCTTCATAATTTGGGTCTTGACTGGCTGCTTCTCTCACCAACTCTTCTATCTCAATCTGTCCACTACTCCTAATACTGTTTACATGTTGACACGCATTTCTACTTAACGCATCAGCAACTTTATTTTCTTTCCCCTTGATATGCTTGATGTCCATATCAAATTCACTTAAAAAAGACAGCCATCTGGCTTGTCTTGCATTTAGATCAGTTTGGGAGAAAAAATATTTGAGGCTAATATGATCAGTCATCAATGTGAACTTTTTCCCCAGTAGATAGTGTCTCCACATTTTTAAGGCATGGATTACAGCTGCAAGTTCCAAATCATATGCACTATAATTTTGTTCATGTAATTTCAGTTTCCTAGATTCATAGGCAATGACTGAATTTTCCTGTAACAGGACTCCTCCCAGCCCTTCTCTGCAAGCATCTGTACATACAATAAACTCTTTATTAGGATCAGCAATTTTTAATATAGGAGCTGAAATAAGTTTTTGTTTCAACTGTTCGAAACTGTTTTGACATTTCTCAGTCCACACAAACTTAACAACCTTCCTTTGTAATGAGGTTATGGGATTTTCTATAGCAGAAAATCTCTCCACAAATCTGCGATAATAGCCTGCAATTCCCATAAATAATCTTACTGCGGAGACATCAGTAGGTACTAGCCACTCTTTAATGGCTTTTACCTTTTCAGGGTCAAATTCCAACCCTTTTTCAGAAATTATATGACCCAAATATTGAATTTTATCTCTATAGAATTCACATTTACTGAACTTGGCATATAGCTGGTTTTCTTTTAAAGTTTGCAACACTATTCTCAGATGTTCCTTATGTTCTTCTTCATTTTTAGAATAGACTAAGATATCATCTATGAACACAAGAACAAATTTGTCCAAATACTTATTCAACACACTGTTCATTAGACACATAAAGGTGGCAGGGGCATTCGTCAAACCAAAAGGTAGGACTACAAATTCGTAATTCCCATACCTGGTTCGAAATGTTGTTTTGCTGATGTCTTCTTCTTTAATTCTGAGCTGGTGATACCCAGTCCTGAGGTCTATCTTGGAGAAGACTGAAGCTCCTCTCACTTGATCAAAAAGATCATCAATTCTAGGAAGTGGATATCTATTCTTAATGGTCAACTTGTTCAGTTGACGATAGTCAATGCACATCCTAAAAGTTCCATCCTTATTTTTCACAAATAAGACCGGTGCTCCCCATGGAGACACACTTGGTCTAATATAACCTTTATCCAATAATTCTTGCAGCTGCATCTTCAGCTCCATAAGTTCAGGAGGGCTCATTCGATAAGGTGCTCGGGAAACAGGTGTTGCTCCTGGTACCAGATCGATTGAAAAATCAATCTCTCTTTTGGGGGGAAGATGAGGGATTTCCTTGGGAAAGACTTCTTTAAATTCTCTGATGACTGGTATAGCATCCAGTAACTCTTCCTCAGTTTTCTGTTCTATTTCCTCTACATGCACTGCATAGATTTGGTATCCTTTTCTAGTTGTTCTTTTTAATTGTAAGGCTGATATCTGTCTTATTGAAATGGATTTTGGTTTCCCTCTTAGTGTAAAAGGTTTTCCTTCCTCATCTATACCATGCAGGGTTTTATCCCAGTAGTTCATCAAGGCTTTCTTCTTTTCCAGCCAATCCATTCCTATCAGCAGATCATAGGATCCTAATGGCAATATGTTCAAGTTTACTTCTGTTGAAAAACCATTTAATTGTATTGCTGTTTTGGGCAACTTATGAGTGACTTTTCTCTTAGTTCTAGTGGCCAGCTGTACTAACCATGACTGCTGAAATTTTTCAGGTCTAAGTTTACATTTTTCTACAATTCCAGGACTAATGTAACTCAACGAAGCACCTGGATCAATCAAAACAGTAACAGGTAGGTCAGAAATCTTACCCTCCATTTCCACCATGGTGGCTTGATGTTCTGCTTGCCTATTTTCCAATGCTGCACTGATGGTTGGTATGTTTCTGGCTATGTCATTGACTGTTGTTGCCTCTCGCTCTCTGCTGATCATATGAATATTTCGATGGGGACAGTCCCTCATCATATGGGGTTCTCCACAACCCCAACATTTCAGAGGTTCCTTCATTCTGACTGTCCCTTCCTTTCTATTGTTCTCTTCTACTGGTTTTGAAGCCACTTGAGACTGAGCAGTTTGACTTTCTTTTGGTTTACTGAATTTTTTCCGCTGATGATCTCTACCAAAATTTCTTAAATATGTTGGTTTTGGTCTTTTACCTTTGAACTCACCCTTGTTCAACCAGCTCTTCCCTTGTTCAGCTTTACCTTTAAACTACTGATAGCATAGTCTTGCTTTTCTAACAGCTTCATCCATGGTCTTTGGGTTGTCAAACTCTATTTTCTCCTTGTATACAGTAGGCAAAAAATTTAAAAACCTTTGCACCTTTGCCTTTTCTTCCCTAATGTAAGGGACATACCTCAGTAAATTAGTAAACTTAGTGACAAACTCATCAATAGTGAGCTGCCCTAGCCTGAGTTCATGAAATTCTTTTGCTTTATCGTCATAATAACGTTCATTCAAATACTGACTTTTGAACTTAGTCTGAAAATCTTCCCAAGTAACCGTATTTTCATCAATAGCATGCACCATTTTTGTCTCTTCCCACCAGAGTGTAGCTTTTCCTTGTAGCTGGTAAACAACTAATCTAGCCTTCAGATTACTCTCATATTCATAGACTTGGAAATACTTGATCATGTTCAGCAACCAAGCTTCAGCATCCTCCTCCTTCTCCCCATCATAGGAGGGAGGTTTGATCTTCCTAAATTCTCCCTGCAACTCTCTTTTCTGCTTATGTTGATTCCTAGCTGCATCCTCATCCTCATATTCATCCATCTTTCTTTTTCCAGAACCTTCGCCTTCCTGGCTGTTCCGAGAAGTTAGCTCTCTAATGAGCTTTTCCTGCTCCTTGCTGGCTGATGACAACATGTCATTTTGGCTTCTTAATTCAGCCAATTCTCGTTGCATCCTGTGCAACATAGCCAGTACTGGGGCATTGGGATCTGGAGTAGCAAACTCATCCCGCAGATCCACATAAATCCCTTCACCTTCAGCCATTTCAACTGTACACACTTACAACGCAAATTAGAAAAGTTTATAACTTCAGAAAAAAAAACAAAATATGTAATAAGCAGTGAGCACAAAACGACAGCCCAATTTGTTGTAACTAGGGCTCCGATACCATTTGTAACACCTCCAGTTTAGGGAATTTTTTTTTTTTTTTTTTTTACAATGATGTTTCCCCTCTGTTCGTGAATGAGTGATTTTCAGCATTCAAACCTTATATGTTTTTGTTTCTCCTCTAGCGTTTTATTTTTCCATTCTCCTAACATATCGAGAATACACTGATATTAGGCCTATTAGTGATAGAATATCTTCCATGTGTACATACACAAATTTTCTCTTAGGTCTATAAGCAATGTACCCCATCTATTTTCATATATACATATATCCATAGTTCACTTGGATATACCTCCCCTGCAATAACCTCTCCTAGCCCCTCATGCATTTTAACTTTAATAATAATGAATTCTCTATATAATGCATACCTATAGTGGTGTATCCACATATATAAAGGGGTTAATTTTCGAACACATGTATATATATTAATTCATCACATATACTCTTTTGTATATATATATATATATATATAACCTTTAGCACGATCTTTTTAGAGAGCACGTGTATATGCACGATATAATAGATATAATATATATATAAGTCCAAGGCTTTCTATATAACCAATCTTGCGTAAAGGCATGTGTATAACGTATCTTGTTATATATATAGGTATACCGAAGATATAAAAAATCTTTTTATATTTTTAACAAACCCTTTTATATATAAAAACCCTTGCCTATATAGCAGATCAATTGCAATAGGACACTCGAAGCACGTATAATTACATTTTAGCATATATTCGTCCAGTTTTGGTGAATCATATAGCGAACGTGACTTGTTATATTACACGTTATTAAAATGTCTCATTATTGTTCTGTATGGTTAACTTTCGCCGGGTTGTGAACTAATGATGTATGCACAGGTATACCGATGGTGGATGACTCATTTGGCGGTCGTGGGTACTACCCTTACCAACCTCATTATGCATCTTACCGTGCGTTTTTCCCCTACCCGACGGCGCCAGCTGATAGTTTAGGTGGAGTAATGCTAAATCATCATGGTATCGTTCGATACCTCCCGGATCCTCCATTCGACAGACGCGTGGGCATGTGACCGCCATGGAATTTGGTGGGTTCAACTACTGAATTTATTTGTTAATACGCGATTAACCAAAGAAGATTTGTTATTATTATTCACTCTGGAATTTTTCGGCAGCCTTTTCAGGATTTCGACGAGGATAACTCCGATGTGCATTGTAATAGCCGGTTCTCGTCATTGAACCTAGTACCACGCGTTGCGTTTCCATGCGTAAGTATAGGTTGATTAGTACTGGTCACGTTGGCGTATAGCCACCTCCCGCCAAGCTCTGATCGTCAGATGGATTGGACTAGACATTCTGACGGTTATGGGTACTGAAAGCGCAGAGCTTCCGTTCCCTCACCCTCGGGTTCTGCTGAGGTTCTAGGGCAGAGAAATTAGGGTTTCGGGGAGCGCTTTAACTGGGAGTCTCTGCTATCGAGCTATTTACCAGAGAGCCCAGGTTCGGTCTTGTTGATAATATTCAGATCTACCCGCCTGTAACACCGTCCCTTTGCTTTCTATTGCTCTTGTTTATTGTTTGTTTTGATACTCAGTAATAAATCTGCGAAATAGATTTCGCAGAGAGACTGTAGGTTCGTGTAGCACTCAGTCTCCTCAAGACAGATCTCTAGTCGGTCTTTTGTGGCCGCGCCCTAGTTTTGTTTCCTGCGTTCGTTTCAGTGTATTTCGATTCCTTGGAAATACACCTGAATCTCTATTACGTTTTTCCTTCCTTCTGCTACGCTTCAGGTTCCACGTTCTAGATTTAAGATTGTATATTTATATTAAACAGCTTGGTGGTGTTGATTTGTCGGTGTCTGGCTACATCAGTGGTCTCCTATCTGCCTACTTGCAGTGTTATTAATGTTTCATGCGAGGTAGGGTGCCGAATGTTTGATTTCGGTTGTCCTCCTCTCTGAACAACATTTCCACGTTTTTATTTCTATGATCCTTCTTGTGGAAGGCACACCCCCAGCGCGTGGATCATGATACGCTAAATATGGAAGGGTTACCGTGTCCACAGAGGTAGAAAGTTCCGTTACTTAAGTTGCATGCAAGTATGCCATAGCCGAAACCATATTTTGATTGTCATGTCACTCTACTGTGGAGATGCCGTAGATTTCTTCATAGTGGTTTGGCCGAGAGGCTCTTATTTTGTTATTGCTGTCTTCTCTGCGATTCCGAGGTAAGGATAATCGAACGCAATGCATTCGAGCTCGTTATCACTTATGGAGAATTGTTTTCACAGTTAACCTTTCTCTGAACCGATGTGGAAAGGGGCTGGGACCGTTTCTATTCTATTGTCCTCGGTCCGTCTTTCAATAGGGTTTCAACGAACCACAGTTAGCTTTCGGTTCCGAAATGGTGCGTTAAAATCCGACCGCGCTAACGTAGGTTGGCTGCCGGTTTGGTTCACTTAACGAACAAGTGTACTTATATATTTCATGTTGGTATATTGGCGTTGGATCGCCACTTCTTGGTTTGATTTCTTCTTATATCTCATTCGCACTTATATGATTGACATTTAAAGAAATTCGCATTTATACTCTGGTTTGACTTTGGTCATATTTATGTACATATATTAACCATAAGGTCGATCGAAAGATTGTCAATCTCTCGGCGCCGTCAAGGTTGGTTGTTGGTGCTTTTATTTTCAAACCAATATTGTCATCATGACCCTAGGTTGGGTTCATGACTCCGCTTTTTTTTGCTTCATTATATATACCATAGTTTAAAAGTGGGTATAAAGATCATATGCGCCTCCAATTGTTTTAATGCGGATTCACTTTGATAGCTATATGTTTGATGTTAGGCTTATATAAGTATTCGATTATGCTTAAATGAAGTGCTTAGCTCTAAAGGCAACCCTTGAGTATGATAATGGATTCAAAGGCTCAAGATAGATGTAGGTCTATGTTATGGTGTAAGGAGCATACAAAGTACATCCTAGAGTTTTTACTCATAATCTCTATTTTTCTTTTGAAGTACTCCTTTAGGTATTCAATAATGCTTAGCTAGAGAACCTTAATTACCAATTTATTTCTTTGCCATGCTAGTTATTTTTCTATGCTACATTTTGATCAAGAGTAGGAATATATGTTAGATATGAAACCCACATCCATATAGATGATAGCATGCTCATCTAGAATATAATTTCTCTCTTTTTCCAGCCTCATTATAATTGTTAGTATGCTCATATATGCAGTCTACAATTATTATAAGTGTTAAAATGCGCATGGTTGAAATGTAAAAAGCTGATATCTTGTCTTCTACATACCATATCTATGTTTCAGTAAAAATATGATGTTTCTCTAGCATACACATAAGTATATCATATCATTTTTTTTTTATGTCTACATGAGCATAACAAAAATTAATCATCTATGGAGGTCAAGTAACTTCAGATTTAAACCAACCTTGGTTTAGAGATTCGGGAGTTTCTACTCTATGGAGTTGCTGGTCTACAACAAGACAGAATCTGATAGGTGATTACCTTAAAATGGATGCTGTTAAATGTAGTACCAGAATTTCTCATTGTCATAAATTTAAGTTTTTTTTATATGTAGCCAATTCATACTGAAATAAGACAGAGTAACAAGAATTTCAGAACATACCACCAAATATGCAAAATGACCAACCTCCCAACCTTAGAATCCTCTTTATCTCCCAGGATTCACCCCCGAGCAGAGATCACCTCCTAGCACTGATCAACCTCTGATCAGCCTAGGAGCAGCTTATTTAAGCTCATAATTTCCCCAAACCATGTTTCTAATTCTGCGTCCAGAATAGTAGGATGCTTTCTTTCCTGTTTAGCCTAGGCTTCCCATTTTTGGGATACTTTAAAGCTGCTTTAAGCTTTTCCTCAGCTTTTCCAGCTTTTTCTCACCTCTTCCCAACTACTCCTCTTCATTGGGGAAATTTAGATTCCTCCTCAAATCTAAATAATTCTTTCAAGGATTTTTTTGAAAGATTTTTGGGGATTTGTTGCCTTATCCATCCTATGGATTTTGGCAAGTGATCTCACATTCTCTTTTTGGTCAAAATGCACAATCATTTTATTTATTTCCTCAAATAAAATATGCAAATACATTCACACCATATTCATCCTTTGGGGTCCACCCCCTTAGGATTTGAGTTCAAATGTCTAACTTTAAAAATTCCACACACAAATTGGGGGTGTTACAACAGTGGTGCCAAAACTTTCGTTCTACCAAATTTCTGATGATGAATTGCAATGACTGCTTTGATTTTTTGAAGTTGCAACGAATTGCAACTCTTAATTTTCCTTTCCTCTTTTGTAGATTATGGTGTTTGTTTCCTTTTATTTTTGTTTTTGCATTTTCACCTATGAATTTTCACTGGTTTTAATAGTTATCTTTGATGGGATGGACTTATGTTTGATATTTGTGAGTTCTTTTCTACTTTCACAATAATATAAAGTGTATTTGTTGGCACTATTGTAACTACTGATTCATGATATGGTAATATAGCAAACAATTCGGCTCAGTCTTCGGGTAAAATGTATTTCCACTAAAGCCCTCCTCTCTATTACAAGCTCAAATATTATATTTTTTGTTACTATTTATGTTCAAAATTACGTTCAATTAATTGTTATGTCAAGGAAATAATAATTGTCGATGTTGATCATCTGTAGAAAATGGTTTTTAAAGTGGAATGTGATCGATTTGAAATACAAATGATGGTGATAAATGAGTACGCGGTGATTAATTCGCTACATGTTTTAACTATTTTTGAAGTGTATGCCCTGGTACTCATGTGACAATTGATTAAAAATATTGCTCTGCTAAACTCCCGATCCTCTCATTCCTCTTTTGTACTCCTACGATTAAAGATTTAGTAATGGATCAAAATATTTCACCCGTAAAAATCAGCTCTGCTAAAGATGTCGTTACTCTTGTTAGAAATTAATTGAGAAAGTTCAATTAGGATAAGATTGAGATTCTAATTCTAGATCTCAGATCCTAATATTCAGGGAGTGGTTCAAACCACCCGATTATGAGAAAGCCTATATGTACTAGGTTGTTCTCTTGATTCATGTATCAAATTGTGTGAGTGTGTTTGTACACTCTCAGGTTCTCACCTAGAGAGCCATTTCATTAATTTTATCATGGTACCAGAGCTTCAGGTCGAAGCTCGAAGAGTTTGTTTGTCCATAGAGAGAGCAGTAAGCGTGGATTTGATATCAGTGGAGCAAATGTTAAACTAAACCGGTGGTTTAATCCTTGCATGAAGAAAGAATATTGTTGTTACTCATGTGGTGGATTAATGGTGCAATGAGCCCATTAGCGAGACGCCTGAATCAAGATATCAAACATTCAGATCGAATCTCGCATTGTGTTGTGTGGATTTCAAGCCTTTTGCACTTAGTTTTTTAGAGAGGCCTTTTCAGTAACATTGAGATGGGTTGGTGACATTTATGATCGATTGGTCAGCCTGTTGTGTGAGCCGACACTGTGTCTCCCTGACCGTCTAAGGCCCCATTCCGACGACGCTTAAGATTGAGCGTGACACAGAATTTCTCATTCTTGTTTGTGGAGCGGCTTGTGTGCCCACTGAGATCCGTGGTGCCTGTGACAGCTTGTTGGGGGAAGAGTGGTGGTGCCTTGGTGTTGGTCTACATTTTGGGAAAAAAAATCGTGAGCAATGTTCTGGATATCGATTGTTGCAGAGGGTGTTTTTAGTGCAGTTGTGTGACCTGTGGAGGGTCGAACCAGGCGTGGCGAACTCGGTAGCCTGTGAGGAGAGTTGTGACTGCAAACTTCAAGGCCAAGTCGACGATGTTGGCTGCCACATCACTTGGTGCATCCAAAGTTACGATTTTTCATAAAGTTTACAACAATCTCCTCAACTGTCTGCGTAGTGGAAGCATGGCGGTGGATCTACCCACAATGTTGTGTGGCGTGAAGCGACCAGTGCTGAAGAAATAGCGTGGTGTGGAACTATGTGAGGGCGGCAGTGGTGTGGATTTTGTTTTTATGTGGCTGCCATATTTGAACCAGATAAGATCCCCTGCCATTAGTTTCCATTCTTGTTTCAAATTAAGTACCCCTGGTCATGTAAGTGCTCCCACAGCTGGGAGAGGTCCTAGATAGGTATCTAACCGTGGTGGAGGCTCGAGATTCAAGAAGTCCTCTTGAGGGAGGGGTTCTCATAGTTCCTTCACTGAGCACTCACAACATCCGTCTTCCAGTCGATCCGTTATTGGTTCTCTCGCTGGGCGTATGCCAAGTTCGAAAAGGCTTCTCATGCTTACATGCGTCGCAACCATGATTTGTTTGTTGAAGCTGTCATTAATTTTCCTTTCACATTATTTTCTATTGATCTCTTTTGAGAGCTGCACGTTTGAACGGTCTTTGTTAAGAATTTTTTTCACAAAAATCTTTAGCCTTAGGAGAATATATTGTGGCCAACGAAATTTGCGGTGGACAAGGCCGGTGCTGGAAGGCCGTGAGCTATTACTATTTTCTTTTTCCCTTGTAAGTGTGGGTTAATTTTCAAATCAAGGTTATTATTTTTGGTGTTTGGAAAGCGGGTTTCATGGTTGTTTTCCGAGTCAGCCGCATTGCTCTGAGAAAGTTCAATGGATTTTGTGCATATTTTGACCATTTCATTACTTAGTCTCACGTGAATTAGCGGCATATTTGGTAAATAAATTGCTAAACGAGCTAGAAAATGTAAAGAAAAGAAATATGTGTTATATGAGAAATTGGTAATCACATGCATCACAATTTGATGTCAATATCGTTTCCAACTTTTTGATAGGTCATTTGTTGCTCGAGCCGAGGGCACTGAGACCTGCGTGGCACAGAAGCCACAGTCTATAAGGTTCTACTATTGAATAGCTTCTAAAGGGAGGATTCCTGCCTACGTGGTAACGAGGTTATCGGAGCTCATTAGAGGACCGAGTGGAGTCGGCATCTGGAAGCAAGACAAAACCAAATAAGCTAGACCTTTTAACAACATGTCTATATTTTTAGATATTTTTTATTCTAATGATGATGATGATGATATTCTTATGTTGACATTTGGAGGCATTAGCATGAGTAGTATTTTCAAGTCTAGAATTTTTTCAAAAAAATAATGTGGTTCTATTGATGACCACGAGAAATAAGAGGCATGTTGAGATTTCTTTTAAATTATTTTTGGAGAAAAATCTTGAATAAATGTGACAGTAATAGGATTTTTTGCTAAATTGACTCCATGTAATCCTGATGTGGAGTTAATGCATCCTATTCTTGTTGTGATTCAATTTATGATTTATTTTCTAATCCAAGCCATAAAATGTAAGTCCGTAGAGGAAAATGAACATGAGGAATGTGAGGTGAGTGGAAGAGATGTGAAGATGTAAAACTCTGCTATTGTAATTCTCCTTTGGCTGAATGAGATTATCGATGCCCTATTTGGTGGACGTAGCCCAGATTGGTTGGGTGAGCCACGTTAAAATATTCTGTGTCTTCATCTTTGTTGAATGTTGTGTGTCTGTGTTTTATTTAATTTTTTCCACTGCTGAACTCAACAATTTGGTATCAGAGCAGTGTAAGATAAGTCTAAATGTCCATGTGAGCACAGTGCTGAGCCACCGTCCGTCATCTGTGCATGGATTTTTGTGAGTAAATTAAATTATCTGCAGCACCGTGAGCAGGAGGGATCGGACCTGTGTTTAGACTATAGATCGCGGCAGTGGAAGGAGCATCAACAAATTGAAGATGCTGGGAGCTGGTTTTAAATTTAACACAGTTTTCGATCATCGATTGAAGAAGGAATGTGTTGAATTGATATAGTTAAATAATTGCGGCTCCATTTGAAGCAATCTGATGTGCAAAATCTAGGTTTATCCTTGTGGATTGTGGCTGTGATGCCATGACAGCCGGAACCGTGGATACTGATAACTGAGGACCGTGAGATAGCAAGTCGGCAAAGGCTATGAGATGTCTTCTTTATATCCGTTGAGTGACAAGAGACAATTTCCTGTTCATGGTTGTGTCCCTGCAGTTTTGAGCTGAATGCAGTTGAATCGTGAGCTAAAATTAAGTTGCAGAGCTGTGAGCTTGGGTCTAAGGCTGCGTTAACATGTGAAGGAACTGCGTGGTCTCGAGGTTCATTAAAAGTGAGTCGTATGCCATTTGAAGGTTTTATAAAATCGATTTGAAGTTTTTTAAATCGATTTGAATTTTTTTTCAAAATCGATTTTTTTTTGTTATATGCCTTTTAGAAAAACAAAAATCAAGTTTTAATTCAAATGCCTTTGTATTCAT
Source organism: Pinus albicaulis (assembly GCA_034641835.2). NCBI lineage: Eukaryota > Viridiplantae > Streptophyta > Pinopsida > Pinales > Pinaceae > Pinus > Pinus albicaulis. The sequence continues at coordinate 1,128,083,685 of CM076574.1, forward strand.
TTGGAATTTGTATTAAATCGATGGATTGTAATATTCATTTGGCATTTGTATTAATTTGATTCATTGTATATCGATTGAAATTTTCATATGCCAATGTGCCATCATATGAAGGGCATTTTTAACTTCAAGGGTATTTTTTTAAAATCTTCATTTATTAAGAGTTGGAATTGAATATTTTGTGACATGAGCTATTGAAAATGGAAGAAACACAAAGTTCTTGGTTTGATATCGAGAATTTTAATGGGAAAAACAACTTTGAGATTTGGAAAGTGAAGATGTATGATTTACTCGTGCAACAAGGCGTGGTGAAGGCACTATTCGGAAAATCCAAACAGCCTTACACCATGATGGATAACGAATGGAGTGACATGGATGAAAGAGCACTGAGTGACATTCGATTGTGTTTTCCTGATGATGTTTTGTTTAACATCGTGTCAGAGAAAACTGTTGTTGGTTTGTGGACAAAGCTTGAAAAGTTGTACATGACAAAATCCTTAACCAATAGGATTCTTCTGAAGTGACAGTTGTACATCTTGCACATGAAGGAAGGTACATCAATTACTGATCATTTGAATACCTTTAATACTCTCCTGGTGCAATTGGAAAGTATAGAAGTAAAATTTGAATCAAAATATAAAGCTATAACTTTATTATGCTCGTTGCCTAAGTCACGAGATCATTTTGTTAATTCTATAAGTCTTAGTTCATCAGAAACCCTTGATTTTGATGATGTTGTTGGAGCTTTTATATTTGAGAAAATAAGGAAAAGGTCAAATTCATAAGCCTCTACATCAGAAGCAATGAGGGTAAGACGTCGTTCTAAAGAAAGACGCTTCAGTAAGCACAAAAAATCGCGGTCAAAATCGAAAGGGGAGAAGAGTAAGGTAATTTTTTGGCGATTACTTAAGCTCGTGAGGAGAAATATGGAGAATGAAAGCGTAAGCATATTAGCCCTAGGGTTTCCTGCGTCCATTGCCGTTGCCGCAAGTTGGGTTTTGCCGAGCAGAAGGTGCATCCATGGGTTTTTGCAATGTGCTTCCCCTGCTATTCCCAGTGGTGATGCATCTGTGGGGAAGGGGAAGGATGACAAAGATACCGAGGAGGGATGGCGTATATCTTCTGCAGCGACCCTCTGCAGAATCAAACGATGGACTAGGTTACTGCTTTGGCCATCATACTTGGTCAATGTTGCTATGCAGGACTCCTGCACTGATATGTGATATCGACACTCTAGATGGTGTAGCGGCATCTTATTGCCGATGGACGTAATGTGTGGAACCCCACTTGCCCCCTCACCTGATTTTCATATACTTGGTGGTTGTGCGCCCTTCGCATCGACATGTTTACAGGCTATTGACATTTGCTATAACACCCCTAGTTTATGTTTTTTGTTTTCAAAACTAGACATTTGAACTTTAAATCCAAAGGAGAGTGGACCCCAATGGCTAATTATTTGTGGATGTAATTAAATATTTCATCATGGAAGTTAAATGAAATAATGCTGTGCAGATTGACCAAATGAGAATTGCGAGATCACTTGCTAAATCCATGAGGATGGATGGAGGCAAATAATTCCCCAAAAATATTTCAAAAATCCTTGAAATGATTTATTTCCAAATTAGATTTTGAGGAAAATCTAGTTTCCCCAATGAGGTGGAGAGTAGTTGGGAAGAGGTAAAAAGTTGTGAAAGGCAGAAAGAAGCTTTTAAAATCCCTAAATAGGGAAGCCTAGGAAAACAGGAAGAAAATCATCCTGATATTCTGGACGCATAACTAGAAACAGGCTTTGGGGAGCAACAGCTTAAATGAGCTATTCCTGAATAGATTAGAGGTTGGTCTGTGAGGAAGGTGATCTTAGCTCGAAGGTTAGTTCTGGAGATAGAGGAACTCTAAGGTTGGGAGGATTGGTCAAGTACCGAAGAGGTATGCGCACAGTGTTTATGAATGATAAAAAAAAAATTAATTGTTGTTAGGTGTTAAGGCTAATGACTGTAGCTGCATACTACTTGAAATGTTATTGTTTTGTGCTTGTATTCCATACATTTACAGTTGTAGAGGAATTGAATCCTCTCAGTTCTGCATAGTTGTAGGAAAAATTTTTTTGGGGAAAAATCATACTGAAACTCTAAACGAGTGACTGGTTTAAATCTAGAGATTTATGCTACCTCAAAATTCATAATTGTGTAACTTTAATCTGTTTCTGTTAAAAATAAAACTTAATCAGTGAATACTAGAACAACAAACCTGTGTGAAGCAATGATTGGGTACATGCAGTGCAAATCTATAGATTTGTTGAATTAACAGTATATGTATATCTATAGATGTAACCTCTATGGAAAAAAAAATGGATGAGTACCTTTAAGTGAATTAAAGACATTCCGACATAAACAGAGCTAAATATGGTTTATTAAACCTGTAATCAAATTTGGCCGAAGAAATAAAAATCACCTAGCACCTAACCTATCTCCTTTACTGGAGGAGTCTTCAAACTGAATGTACTATTTGAAAATATAAATAAGCAAATTTATATGAAGTGCATGTAAATTTTATAAGTTGTGAGTCCTAACAAATAATTCACACATCAAATCCATACAAAATTCTGGTTGGAAGTGTTAATTAGAGAATAGGACATACTGAACATGTTATAGGACAAAATAATAATTTCTAGAGTCTATTATTAATTACACCAGTAATTAATATTGGAGATTGTAAGTCAAGAGCTAGTAGGTAGAGTGTATACTACCGGAGTAGAAGAATAATATATATAACCACATAAAAAAAATGATGTGATACTCTTTTTAGTATAGATATTTATATACCATTATGAAAATAAAATGGAGGAAGTGTATACAAGATAAGACTAATAAATTCACTAATTATATCCAAAAAAGGAAGCAGATAGATGCAGAGAAATAAAATCTTATAATGAACAAATAAACCGAAATAGAAATCTGAAATCATCGTAGTATAGCATAACTATGTTTTGTTGATCAAACTCGAATGAAATATATAGATATATATATATATATATATATATATATATATATATATATATATATATATATATATATATGTAAGTCAGATGTAAATTCATGAACCAAAAATAATAACTCACTACAACTGTGTCCCATGAAAAATTAATTGAGAACAGGTGGTCTCAGTAACCATATTAGCATAATGTTATTAATACAGACCGAGTCCAAGTAAATCATTAGTATTACAGTAGCAAAGGGAAAAATTATGAAAGTAAGACTCGAGTGGTCTGCACAAAAATTATGTATAATAACGATGTCTTGCTTCACTTAGACCAATATGCGGTTGATACCGACCTGAAAACGCAGGGCGAAGCAAAGTTAAATCCGAGTGAAACAACCCTTTCACTGTATCACCGAGAAGGAAATTTGTATGAGATTCGAAATTACCTGGACAAAACAAGAGACAGTGAGAATGTGAGTTAATTAGCCCCTATAAATTATATCACAAAAAATAATATATATGAGTACTATGCATAAAAAACATAGGGATACCTTGCAGAGGAAAAACCTTTGAGTTCAAACGACCTGAAAACAAAGCCATGGGTCAAACGTTATAATGGGAATGATTACTTGCCTAGGGTAGGGATTGCTTGCCATAAAGGAGATGAGCAAATTCAAGACATAGCCCTCGAACAACCTCAGTAAAGTCACGGATGGCGATGAGGAATAAGCTCCTATCAAGCGTTGATAGATTATTAGTATCAACCATTGTCAACGGGAAGATAAACAAAATATGAGAAGAGACATTGAAAGAAAAATCAGTGCACTAGAATAGAAAAATCTCCACTAGAGATTGGTCCAACTAACCGAGACGAGTTCTCTACATTTAATGAAACTATGGAGAAAATTTTATTTAACCATAGCTCTCACACTCTAAGCAGATTATATTTCTATTGGGAAAGAATACGTATCAAAGTATAATGCACCGAGAGTAAAGCCTCATAGTTAAGATAGTGAAGTGCTCAAACTTTCATACCTGAAATACAATAAGATGGGGAGATAGATACGCTAGAAGCTTGGGAGAGCCGACGCTTCGTCTCTCCAACGTGCAAAGTCTCGACATCGAGAGGCAATCAAAACAAATGAAGAGTTAAAGAAACGTTTTGATAATGTTACAGAGACTTATGCAAATGTCTCAATCCAAAAACAACGAAACCCTAATGGATAGGAGCAATCTCCACCGTCCAAGTGGCCTTGGATCGATGGCTTGTGCATGGATCGATTGGGTAACATTGGAATTTAATACATAGACGTCCAACACATAAATGTAGATCTATGAAATCGATCTCACAGTACTCCCGATAATGTCATATGGTCTGTGTAATTACAAGAACAGTCTGGTGTGGCACCTCATAATGAAAACGTAGATACATACAAATTTGAGTGTGGACAAAATGAAAGCCAACATAATCAAAAATCAACAGAGCGCCATTGAATATAGTGACGCGAAGACTTGACACAAGTTATAATTTCCAAATACATTAAGCCAACTTTGCCAACGACGCAGCACGAGTACCTTGAAATTAAATGTGCCTATCTCTACAGAAAACTCATCATAAATAACATGTATGAGAGATATCATCGATGATCTAGGAATGCGCAATATACATTTCAAACCGTGGCCACATAACCATAGTAAATTAATATGAACGACATAAGTTTAAACATGAATAGACCATTCGGTACATTGAGGAACTCAAAATGCAAACATAGGGTTATAACTCTTGGAGTTATACGAAGATATATACCCAACGAATGACATATCCAACCTAGAAACAATAAGAGAATGCAATTGAACTGCAAAGCGAAGGTATTCTGAGCATACAAATGTTGTGTGTAAACATTAATGAATAAATTAATATGTGTGAGTAAAGGCATGCATAGATAAACATGCATAGGAACAATTGCAATCATATAAAAATTGTTCGTGAACAATATAGATAGGGTAATATATCTATGTAATTAACATAAGCCAAAAACATTATTGAAAGAGAACAATAAAATTATACACACAAGAGTAATAGGAGAAATAGGAACCCTACTCCATAACGAATCATAATTGATGAAATTCTAAAGTGGAATTGAACAACTATGATCAATAGAAGCACAGAACTAAATTATAAATACAAAAAAAAAAAAAAAAATTGGTGTGGAAAGGAAGAGACGTTACAAATGGTATCAGAGCCCATGTTACATAAAATTGGGATGTTTTGGTTGTGCTCACTGTTGTTATGTGCTCATTGTATAAATTATTTATTGTTGAAAAAAAAAAATTATTACTAATCTGTGTTGTTTAGTGTACAGTGTGGTGCTGAAACAGACAATTCCAATGGCTGGAAGTGATGAAATTTATGTTGATCTGCGTGAGAAAGATAATACACCAGATCCAAATGCTCTGGTGATGGCTATGTTGCATAGTTTGCAACGAGAAATGGCTAAGCTAAGAAGCGAGAATGATAGATTGTCATTAGCCAGTGAGGAGCAGGAAAGGCTCATCAGAGAATTAACTTCGCAGAACAGTCAAAAGGGTGAAGGTTCCGGAAAGAGGAAGAATGATGAGTCTAAGGAAGATGATGTTTTTATGCATTAGTATAAGAATAAAAAGGAATTACATGGGGAATTCCGAAAGATCAAACCTCCCTCCTATGATGGGGAGAAGGAGGAAGATGCTAAAGCCTGGTTGTTGAACATGATTAAGGATTTCCAGGTCTATGAATATGAAAGCAATATGAAGGCCAGATTAGCTCTCTACCAGCTACAAGGTAAGACTACCTTGTGGTGGGAGGATATGAAAATTGTTCATTCCATTGATGAAAAGACAGTTACTTGGGAAGATTTCCAGGTTAAGCTTAAAAACCGCTATTTAAATGAACGTTATTATGATGATAAAGAAAAGAAATTTCATGAGCTTAGACTGGGACAGCTTACTATTGATGAGTGTTTCACCAAGTTTACAAATCTATTGAGATATGTCCCTTACATTAGGGAAGAGAAGGCAAAGGTACAAAGGTTCTTGAACTGTTTGCCTGTTGTGTACAAAGAGAAGATCGAGTTTGATAACCTGAAAACTACGGACGAAGCAGTAAGAAAAGCTAGATTATGCTACCAAAAGTTTAAAGGAAAGGGTGAGCATGGAAAAGACTGGATAAACAAGGGTGAAATCAAAGGAAAAAAACAAAAACCAACTTACTTAAATAATTTTGGCAGGGATCATCAGCAGAAAAAGTTTAATAAACCAAAAGAAAGTCAAATTGTTCAGTCTCAAGTTGGTTCCAAACAATTAGATGGAGACAATAAGAAAGAAGGCACAGTTAAAATGAGGGAACCTTTGAAATGCTGGGGAGTGGAGAACCTCATCTCTTCAGGGATTGTCCCCACCGAAACATTCAGATGATTATGAGAGATTGGGAAGCTACCACAGTAAATGATATAGAAAGAAATATACCCACTATCAGTGCAGCCTTGGAGAATTGACAAGCACAACAGCAAGATACCATGGTTGAAATCGAAGGTAAGATTGCTGACCATTCTGTTACTATTTTAATTGATCTAGGTGCTTCTTTGAGTTACATTAGTGCACAATTGGTAGAAAAATGCAATCTCAAAACTGAAAAAATTTCAGCAGTCTTGGTTAGTACAGTTAGCCACAGGTACCAAAAGGAAAGTAACTTATAAATTACCCCAAACAAAAATTAAATTAAATGATTTTAAGACAGAAGTGAATTTAAACATTCTTCCCTTAGGCTCATATGACATGCTGATAGGAATGGACTGGTTGGAAAAGAGAAGGGCTATGATGAACTGTTCGGATAAAACTCTGCAATGCATAGAGGAAAAAGGGAAACCTTTTATTCTCAAGGGAAAACCAAAACCCATCTCTGTAAGACAAATATCAGCACTGCAATTAAAAAGAACAGCTAGGAAAGGATATCAAGTTTATGCAGTACATGTTGAAGAAATAAAACAGAAACCTGAAGAAAACCTACTAGATACTTTGCCAGTGGTGAGAGAGTTTAAGGAAGTTTTTCTAGATGAGACTCCCCATCTTCCCCCCAAAAGATAAATTGAATTTTCAATCGATTTGGTGCTGGGAGCAACACCGGTTTCTCGAGCCCCTTGTTGAATGAGTCCTCCTGAACTCATGGAGCTGAAAATGAAATTGCAAGAATTTCTAGATAAGGGTTATATCAGACCGAGTGTGTCTCGTTGGGGAGCACCGGTGCTGTTTGTGAAAAAGAAGGATCAAACTTTTAGAATGAGTATTGATTATCGTCAGCTGAATAAGTTGACAATTAAAAATAGATACCCTTTGCCTTGAATTGATGATATTTTTTATCAGGTAAGAGGAGCTTCAGTATTTTCTAAGATAGATCTAAGGAATGGTTACCACCAGCTCAGGATTAAAGAGGAAAACATTAGCAAAACAACTTTTCAAACTAGGTATGGTCACTACGAATTTGTAGTCCTACCTTTCGGTTTGACAAATGCCCTTGCCACCTTTATGTGCTTAATGAACAGTGTGTTAAACAAGTACTTGGAAAAAATTGTGCTAGTGTTCATAGATGATATTTTAGTTTACTCAAAAAGTGAGGAGGAGCACAAGGATCATTTGAGAGTAGTGTTGCAAACTTTGAAGGAAAACCAGTTATATGCCAAATTCAGTAAATGTGAGTTCTATAAGGACAAGATCCAATACACGGGTCATATTATTTCTAAACAAGGGTTGGTTTTTGACCCTGAAAAGATAAAATATATTAAAGAATGGCCGATGCCAACTGATGTTTCAGCAGTGAGATCATTCATGGAGATTGCAGGTTATTATCGCAGATTTGTGGAGAGATTTTCTGCCATAGCATATCCCATAACGTCACTACAAAGAAAGGCTGTCAAATTTGAGTGGACTAAAAAATGCCAAAATAGTTTTGAACAATTAAAATTAAAACTCATTACAGCCCCTATACTGAAAATTGCAGATCCTGATAAAGAATTTGTTGTATGTACAAATGTCTGTAGAGAGGGGTTGGGAGGAGTCCTTTTGCAGGAAAATTCAACTATTGCATATGAGTCTAGGAATCTGAAGACACATGAATAGAACTATAGTGCATATGATTTGGAGTTGGCTATTGTTATTCATGCCTTGAAGATGTGGCAACACTATCTTCTTGGAAAGAAATTTACATTGATGACAGATCATATTAGTCTTAAGTATTTCTTTTTCCAAACTGATTTGAATGCTCGACAAGCCAAATGGTTGTCTTTTCTGAGTGAATTTGATATGGACATAAAACATATCAGAGGGAAATAAAATAAAATTTTTGATGCCTTGAGAAGAAATGTTTGTCAAAATATAAACAGCATTGGAGGTAGTGCTAATTTTGATTTAGAAGATCTAGTGAAAAAGGTATCAGACCAGGATCCAAATTATGAGAATCTACAGGTGAAAATACTAAAGAAGGAGATGGCTGACTATACTCAAAACCAAAAAGGGTTGATCTGCTACAAAAATAGATTGTATTTCCCCAATGTGGAAACTTTGAATAAAGAAATCCTAGATGAATACCACAAACAGCCGTATGCAGGACATCCTGGATATCAGAAAATGCTAACAGCTTTGAAAAACAAGTTGTTTTGGCAAGGAATGAAAAGAGACGTAGCAGAATATTTAGCTAGGTGCATGGAGTGTCAACTAGTTAAAGTTGAGCATCAGCATCCTGCGGGACTTTTAAATCCTTTGCCAATTGAAGAATGGAAATGGGACGTCGTTTCTATAGATTTCATAACAGGGCTACCCAAAACCAAATACCAACATGATTTAGTGATGGTGGTAGTAGACACTTTAACAAAATTTGCACACTTCATACCTGTGAAATCTACTTTTGGGACAACCCAAGTAGCGGATGTGTTCCTGAAGGAAGTAGTAAGGCTCCATGGGGTCCCAAAGGTGATTTTTTTGGATAGAGATGCTAAGTTCACCGCAGCCTTCTCAAAAGGTCTATTTGGGGGCATGGGCACTAACTTGAATTTTAGTACTTCCTATCACCCTCAGACCGACGGTTAGACAGAGAGAACTAATCAGATTTTGGAGGATATGTTGAGAATGTATGTGATGGATAGGCCATCAAAATGGGAAGACTACTTTCATTTAGCTGAATTTGCCTATAATAACAACTATCAATCCTCCATCAAAATGAGTCTGTTTGAAGCACTTTATGGAAGTATATGTCGTACTCCTTTGAGTTGGAGACAACCTGAGGATAAGCTAATGTTGGGACCAAATGCTTTACAAGAGATGGAAAGAGTTGTTAAACAAATACAAAGAAACATCAAGACAACACAAGATCGACAGAAAAAATATGCTGATAAGAAGAGGGTACATCGAGAATTTAAAGTTGGGGAACATGTGGATTTGTGTATTAAACCCAAAAAGAGCACACTCTACGCTGGAAGTTGTGCAAAATTGGCTCCTAGATATTGTGGGCCTTTTGAAGTGTTAGAAAGGGTGGGACTAGTGGCTTACAAGCTGGCCTTACTGCCCCATGTGAGTTCATGATTTATCTCATGTTTCATTATTAAAAAGACATGTACATGATGCTTCTCACATTTTTGATTGGAATGTGATACAGGTGGAAACAGAAGGGGAGTTCCTTCCAAAACCGCTTCAAATATTGGAGCAGGAAGAAATTGAATTGAGGAATCGAACGGTAGCAAGAGCAAAGGTGCAGTGGAAGCACTTTACTGCAGAAGAAGCTACCTGGGAAAGAGAAGCTGAAATGATGAAAAAATATCCATTGTTGTTTGAAAAATGAACTGTAGTAGTTAGATATCAACACCGAGGACGGTGTTTGCTTTTAGAGGGGGAATATGTAACACCCCTAGTTTATGTTTTTTGTTTTCAAAACAAGACATTTTAACTTTAAATCCAAACGGGAGTGGACCCCAATGGATAAGTATTTGTGGATCTAATTAAATATTTCATTATGGAAATTAAATGAAATAATGTTATGCAGATTGACCAAATGAGAATTGTGAGATGACTTGCTAAATCCATGAGGATGGATGGAGGCAAATAATTCCCCAAAACTCTTTCAAAAATCTTTCAAATAATTTATTTCCAAATTAGATTTTGAGGAAAATATAGTTTCCCCAATGAGGTGGAGAGTAGTTTGGAAGAGGTAAAAAGTTTTGAAAGGCAGAAAGCAGCTTTAAAAATCCCTAAATAGGGAAGCCTAGGCAAACAGGAAGAAAATCATCCTGATATTCTAGACGCAGAATTAGAAACAGGCTTTGGGGAGCAACGGCTTAAATGATCTATTCTTGAACAGATTAGAGGTTGGTCTGTGAGGAAGGTGATCTCAGCTCGGGGGTGAGTTCTGGAGATAGCGGAACTCTAGGGTTGGGAGGATTGGTCAAGTACCGAAGAGGTATGCGCACAGTGTTTATGAATGATAAAAAAAAAAAAAATTGTTGTTAGGTGTTAAGGCTAATGACTGTAGCTACATACTACTTCAAATGTTATTGTTTTGTGTTGGTATTCCATACATTTACAGTTGTAGAGGAATTAAATCCTCTCAATTCTGCATAGTTGTAGGAACAAGAATTTTGGGGAAAAATCAGCCAGAAACTCTAAACCAGTGACTGGTTTAAATCTGGAGATTTATGCTACCTCAAAATTCATAATTGTGTAAATTTAATCCGTTTCTGTTAAAAATAGAACTTAATCAGTGAATACTAGAACAACAAACCTGTGTGAAGGAATGATTAGGTACATGCAGTGCCGATCTATAGATTTGTTGAATTAACAGTATATGTATATCTATAGATGTAACCTCTATGGAAAAATAAAATGGATGAGTACCTTTAAGCAAATTAAAGATACAGTAGAGAAAGTTTAATATTGTTATGATCATTCAATAAAACAATAAACTCCTCAGGTTTAACTTACATCATAGTTACACCAACTCTACTCTTAATTATGCACAAAATTTCTGGATACATGCATGTACATATCTAAAGTATAACTTATTACAGTTTCCAAAGTTCACTACATGAACTAGTTTTTTTTTTTTCTATTTAGTTACTGTTTATTACAGAAGCAGATTAAAATTACATTAACTATTCTAGGGAATCATTTATACTCTCTCCAGATTTAAACCGTCTAATGGTTTAGAGATTCTGGTTGATAGTATTCCCTAGTATTCATTGCTACTACAATACAGAAGCTTAGAAGAATCATTTCTTCTATTCAACTCTGTTAAAAGTAATGAAATTCAAGACACAACAACTAAACTCAACATAACCACCACAACACTTTTCACTACTATCTAACAACATCATATTTAATTATTCAGCAAATTTATGTCCATACCACTTTTGTGATGACCAGTCCTCCCAACTTTATAGTTCTTTTATCCATAGAACTCACCCCCGAGCTAAGATCCTCTACCAGAACAGACCAACCCCAATCTGTTTTGGAGCAGCTTATTTAAGCTTATGCTCCCCAAAGCTTGTTTCTAATTCTTCATCCAAAATTACAAGATGCTTTTATTCATGTTTGCCTAGGCTTCCCTTTTAAGGGACTTTAAAGCTACTTTGTGATTTTCCAACTTTTTACCTCTTCCCAACTACTCTCCACCTCATTGGGGAAATCTAGATTTTTCCTCAAAAATCTAAATTAGAAATAAATTATTTCAAGGATTTTTGAAAGGTTTTTGGGGAAAGTCTTGGCCTCTTTCCACACCTCATGGATTTTGCAAGTGATCTCAAAAATCTCATTTGGTCAATATACATAGAATTAATATTTTTATTTTTCATAATTAAATAATTAATTACATCCACACCATAGTTATCCATTGGGGTCCACTCCCCTTTGGATTTAAGTTCAAATGTCTAACTTGAAAAACATAAAATTAAGGGTGTTACAATAAATAATAATGTTTGTGGATTTTTTCTATAAACAATAGAAACTTTTAAAATTGGATCCTTCATTTTTTATCTATATAAAAAATAATAAACATAAACACTAAAAGCTCCAGTCTGTTTTAATATCAACTAGCACTTGGTCATTGGGTAAAAATATTCCAACACTCAATCATGTGATAATTGTTGATGGTTCTTATAATCCAAGACATGATATTTTAGGATTCTTTCTATTTGTGGATCTTTGGACAGACAAAGCATGTTTAGGCCTATCACTTGGTTTTGCAAGGCACAATGGAGGAAAAAATCTACAAGCAACATGTAGCAAAGCAATGTCTTGCACCAAGAGTTGGTGGTAAGAAACAACTTCATAGGTTCCTGACTAAGAGGAAGCTTTAATTCTATTAAATCTTGAAGATAATGACAATTTTGCCAATAACTGTGATGAATTGAAAGAGTGACTTACCCAACTAGAGAAAGGGTTGAGGCTCTGGTTAGTTCTAATGTTATGACCCACCAACATATTCTCCTTTTATGAAGAGATTACTTGAACACCATTACTCAAGTTGGATTGCCAATTTTCAGGAGACTCTTCTCTAAGAGAATGAAGATGAAATAATTTCCAAAGAAGAGAAAAATATGGCATGGGAAAATTGTGAAAATTTCACGGAATCGGAAAATATCAGGCATTCCAAGGAAATATCTCATGTTGAGATGGTCCAAGTAACAAATCAGCATGTTGAACAAAATGTTGGAAATTTTGACTTGAATTTAGGACAAGCCACAGTGTGAAATTTGAGTAAGAGAAATCATGCTAATGACCAAAATTTCAATAATGGTGACAAATTTATAGTACAAAGCATAAACAAAAAATCTTATAACATTGTTGATAGCATCACAGAGGAGCCATGTTAATTACCAAAATTTCAACATTCGTGACAGAGTTATAATACAAAGCCTAAATAAAAAAATATAATAACATATATCATCCTATGGAGCTGAGATTGCACATAGTGACATTGTCTTAGTACAAAATATGACTGGTAAATTTAATAACAAGAGTTACGAAAATCCCCTACTTTGAAGTGAAGCGAATCTTCCAAGTAAATTTACATGTGGTGATTGTCCTTGTTCTCAAGTGAGTTAATCAGAATAACTAGATTTTCACCATTCAATAGACACACTTATTACATTAATTCAATAATAATAAGCTTCATGGAATACAAAAGATAACACAATTAACACAGAGAAAATATTGAAAACCTACAATTTCCAACTTTTATTCTTGTAGCATAAATTATTACATAATATATGCCAAAATTTATGGTATCCTGACAAGTGTTATATAATATTTTCAATGCAATATTAGTTATATCAAGTTCTCAATCTTACACAATATATGAAGTTTAAGTTTACAGCAGGTATCAGAGACCATTACAAGCTTGCTACTTTATATTCCTTTGAACCTCTTGGTTACTCCTATGGTCCACAGATCATAAATAAATTCATATCTATATAATATTTTCAATGGAATATTAGCTATATAAAATGCTCAATCTTACACAAGATATCAAGTTTAAGTTTACAGCAGGTATCAGAGACCATGACAAGCTTGCTACTTTGGATTCCGTTGAAACTCTTGGTTACTCCTATGGTCCACAATTCATAAATCAATTCATAAGAAAAATGCAGTAGTGGTACACCTCATCTCCAATGTAAATTTATGTAGAAATTCCCATCCACTAGAATTTATTTCTTAAAAGAACCACACCATCTAGGCCTGATTCTAGCTAAGGTTGTGTGAAGTCTATAATCTTCCAGTGATTTTTCAAAAGGGAAACATCTCTTATGGTTGCATCAAAGTTCTACAAGACTTCAAATTTGAATAACTGGACTAATATGGTATTTATATAATTATTTCAATATATCATAAATTAGCGAGGCAATGTAAGCGTAGTTATAAGGTCAAAAAAGTAATCAAGCCATGAAATAGACTATATTTATGGTTTCTATTGTGGAAACCTAATCTTCTTTGAATAAAGGATCATTCTTTATAGGTGAATTTCTCATTGAGGTTAGAGAAGCTTGCATCTAGGGATGAAAAATATGATCGAGAGTGTGTGTGATTTGAGGAAGAAGAGAAGGCTATGAAATCATTGATCTCATCATCCTTTGTTTTCTCATGAATAGCCAAGTATTGATCTATAGAGAGGACTTGATGAACTTCTCCCTTTTCATCACTATCTTCCACTTCAATCCACATAAGTGGTTCTAAATCCATACTAGGTTTGAGGAGAAGTTAACGGGTCAACTATTTTGTAAAGGTAATTCGTATGAGAAAATAGGGAAGCATCATATAAATGACCATCAATTTTCCCTATTATTTGGACAATTTTTGAGAGCCTATTATGGTCAAGATCCCATTTTTTTTGTTTGTTTGATGAAAATATATGATTTCAATAATTGACAATTACAACATTATACTAATACTAAAATAACATTATAATTTACTTAATTTTTATGATTTTTTTAATCCTACATCGATGCCTATAGTATTTTATCAACCATTTAATTTATATGGCCATGCTAGTTTTTTAAACATTTATAAATAATGTAATTTTTTATGATTTCCTTTTTAGTCCTGGATTGATGGCTATAGTAGTTTATAAGACATTTAATTTATATTTATGCACTACATTTTTTTTTTAATATTTGTAAATGATGTCAAAAATGTTTTCTCATCATACTGGCTATTAATTTTATTATACAACTTACTAGATTATTGTTTAAACAATAATTTTAATTGAATGATAGTTAATATAATCTCTTCACCACCTCTTAATAAAAAAATAATTAAATTTGATAATAATTTGCTATCTTATAAAGATAATATCTATTATACTATCAAATTAAAGGAAATATTAAATATATTATTCCAATTTCTCTTCTTAGTTCATTCTCCATTACATTATTATTATGGCTCTGTACATCTACACCTTGGTCTTATCTCTTACCCATTAGCTCCCATCAAAAGAAGCAATTTGACCACTACTCTGTGAAAGTCTGTTCCAATCTATTTTTAAATCTCAAAGTTGGTGAGTAGGAGCTCGGAAAATGCAAAGATTTCATTGTAGGTTACATTCATTTTGTCAAATTGGAAGAGGTGTGAGATTGAGGAGACAAACTCTGGTGGAACTTACTATTCCTCCATCCATTGATGGACAATCTTCATATATAATAGAAATAATGTTTATGTGAAATCTAGGTAAACGTTTGGACACAATAGGGTGAAAACGTTGATAGAACCTGCCCCCATCACAAATAACTTTTTCTCCCAACCTATAGAAGCATAGTTGCAAGGATGAAACCCAATACAATGTTTCGAAAGGATGTTCCCAAGCACCAGGTAATGCCATGATATTGTTGAAACGAAGATTCCTAGTTGGTGGATTAAGTTCGCTTCTCTCTCATTGGAGCTGAAAACAATCTCCTTGTGCGATAATGACTGTGGGTTTTCCCCCCAATGGTGTGGGCACTTCCTCCATCCATATCCTAGTGTAGGTACTAGTGTTGCGTGAATTGCGGTGTTGATATTGAGTGCAAGTGAGAGTGCTAGCCTAGAGGCGGGGATGGTGACAGACACATCTCCAAAGAGTTTCTAGAACCTACAATGAGGCCACAACATTTAAGTTTTATCCACATTCTGAGTTTGTCCATTGTTGATAGTTTGAGGCAACATTCCAGGTAGTTGAATTTGAGCATGGAGGAAATTTCTTCAATGCTTCTGACTAAATATAAGGATATAGATGAATTTTATATTTATGAGTAAAATGAATAAGGTTGGTAAATATTATCTAGGGTCTACCAACAAGAATATTGTCATTACAGTTCCTATTTCAATGGCTCCCCAATTTAGATCACATAGAATGCCAATATCATTCTTGGACTAAATGCGATGAGGGTAATCAATGATCTAATTGTTGTTGCAATTGCTCCGGACAGAAAAGCTAACTTTGTTAGTTCGAAAAGCGTTTAATTATTATTATTTTTTTAAAAATCTATGGCAGGACATTGGATGTTTCTCTATTATCTATAGAAAATCCATTTGATGTTTGTTTATTAGCTATTGAAATGGGTATATTTAAAGTTAATGACATAGCAATAGATACCCATTTAGGTGAATTTAATGGTCATTTGGTTAGCCATTTTATTTAGAAATTCAAAATAAATTGCACGAAATATCTCGATAGCCTTTCAAGAGCCTTCATTAGGCTCAGGATTGTTAGTGAGAAGAGAAATGCTTACAGATTCGATGTAGTTTTAGTAGAGATAACGTTGACATAACATGGGAGAAAGGAGTGATCCAGGTGGATATCGGTGGCCACCCACCTTCTCCATTTGGACCTGCATCATCAACTCTTTCAGTTCTTCACTTCTAGCAACTTACTATTTTTAGCAAGTTTTCGGGTCCTACACTCCCGGAGCCGTTCTGGGGCCTTGATGATCCAGGTGGATATTGGTGGCCACCGACCTAATCCATTTGAACCCCCACCATCAATTCTTTCCATTTTTAAGTTGCAACACAACTTACTATTTTTAGCAGTTTTTCGGGTCCTGAACTTCCGGAGCCATTTTGAGGCCCTAAACTACGACGAATATGATTCCATTTTAGAATGGATATCCACAGTCAGCAGTTGTAGTCCTCGGATAGATCTTTCTAACGATGTATCATGTGTGTCAAACGGAGATAGTATGCCAAAGTTACGACCCCGGGAAGTTGAAACACAAATTTACTCAAACGGGGCCCACAGTTTTGGCACTTCATCTCCTAGGGTTAGGTTTTTGGACGTTTTGGGTTTTACATTGTTTCTCAGCAATAAATAGGCCTTCGAGCCTCATTGTAACACAGTGGAGAGGCCTGTAGCCATCACATATCTTCTCAGGGATATGCTACCATTGCCCTCGCCCGCTCATTTCTATTATTCTTGTAAGCATGTTTCAGTCATTTGTTTTGTAACACAGTTTCGAGGCCTGTAGCCGCCACATCTCTTCTTAGAGATAAGCCTACCAGTGCCCTATATGTTTATTTACGTTATGTCTGTAAGCATATTTTATTCATTTGATTTTAATAAAAGGAAGCATTATTTCCGCTGTATCTCTGTGTTTATGTCTATTTCTGTATTTTATTGCATTCCTGCATAAATCCGGATTAGTGGTATCAGAGCGGGTCTGCTCTTTCTTTGTTTTTGTTTTCATAACCCCAACGCGGTCATGGTATAAGGAGTTTGGGCTTGATCTGGTTGCGCCCATGCAAGATCAGCCTCGCAAACCCCGACGACCCCCCATGGCGGAAGGAAAGAAAGACGATGGAGTAGGAGATCCTATCAAAATCTTGCTCGGGGAGGCCCTCGAGAAACAGAGGAACGCGATGATGGATAAATTTTCCCAGATCCTTCAACGACTGCCCACTGGTGGCACATCTACATCCAGCACGTCCATCAACAGGTCCGCGACATCTTGGACAAATCCAATACCAAGTTCAGCAGAATTTTCCCCCCCATGGAGGAACTTAACGCAATGGGGACCATTGCTTCCCAAGGAGGGAGGAATGATCCAGGTCGATATCGTGGCCACCCACCTATTCCATTTGGACCCACACTATCAACTCTTTCATTTCTTCACTTCCAACAGCTTACTATTTTTAGCAGGTTTTCAGGTCCTACACTCCCGGAGCCGTTTTGGGGCCTTGATGATCCAGGTGGATATTGGTGGCCACCCACCTATTCCATTTGAACCCCCACCATCAGTTCTTTCTATTTTTAAGTTGCAACACAACTTACTATTTTTAGTAGTTTTTTGGGTCGTGAACTTCTGGAGCCGTTTTGAGGCCCTAAACGACATTTTTTGGGCATCGCGCCTCCGCAAATATGATTTCGTACCGCAATAGATATTCGCGATTAGTAGTTGTAGTCGGATAGATCTTTCTAATGATGTATCATGTCCGTCAAACGGAGATAGTATGCAAACGTTACGACCCCGAGAAGTTGAAACACCAATTTACTCAAACGGGGCCCACATTTTTGGTGCTTCATCTCCTAGGGTTAGGTTTTTGGATGTTTCGGGTTTTACATTGTTTCTCAACAATAGATAGGCCTTCGAGCCTCATTGTAACACAGTGGAGAGGCCTGTAGCCGTCACATATCTTCTCAGGGATATGCTACCAGTGCCCTCGCCCGCTCATTTCTATTATTCTTCTAAGCATGTTTCAGTCATTTGTTTTGTAACACATTTCAGAGGCACATAGCCACCACATCTCTTCTCAGAGATAAGCCCACCAGTGCCCTAGCTGTTCCTTTACATTATGTCTGTAAGAATATTTCAATCATTTGATTTTAATAAAAGGAAGCATTATTTCTGCTGCGTCTCTGTGTTTATGTCTATTTCTGTATTTTATTGCGTTCCTGCATAAATCCGGATCAAGGAGATATTAGACTTGCAAATTCGCCCATGTACACTATTTCGATGAGCTTATGTGTCAGAACCAAGAGATTCCAATTTTAAATCTCAAATGAATGTAACTGTCACTGAATTGGATTTTAGATGTATTTATTGATAGCAAATTTTATTGGCTTCATTTGATGAGAGTCATTGGTTGACTCAAGCAACTCAAAGAAGTTGAAGACGGATGACCAAATATAGATATGTAAAAAATACAATTATAAAAAATTGAAGGGCCCACACTTTGGAGATAGGGATGGATGTAGGGGAAGATATATAACTGTTTAATAGGTTAGGACGCTAGTGGATTATATAATCTAGAGCTCACTGGGGTTATGAGACATGCATATGGGTATTGTTGTCCAATCGTTTAAGTTGTGCAGGGTCTAGAAGTTTGGTGAGGGTTGTGAGAAATTTCACATCCTAATGATGTCCAATGATGGTGGGAAACTTGGATAATATCGAGGAGACTATACCGTTTTATGAGGGTTATGAGGAATTTCACCTGATAATGATGTCCAATGATGTTGGGAAACGTGTATAATGGCTATGAGACAATACAGTTCTGTGGAATAGGGAGCAACTTAAAGGAGTCTTACCAAACCAAGCATTGCTTTCAAAGACAAAGCCTTTGGAGAACGCGTGGTTCTATTTTTAATTGTTTTAATGTGTGTGAGTTTCCTTTTTAGTAGTGTAAGTATTTAGAGAGGGTGTTAGATTATAAAGCTTCCTTATGCAATAATGACAAGTTATTAAGCATAATTGTTGGATGATGGTTCACATAATCACATCCATGAATAAGAAGTATTTAGATTGTATAGCCAATTGCAATATCTACAACATAGACATATATGTTATTGTAATGCAAGCTGATATCAAATATCTTCTTTGGATTCCTCTCATTCATTCAATGTTTGTTGCATTTTCAATGTGCCTCTCTTTCAATTAGATCATATCCTTATATAGGCGAGGAGGGGAAATGTTAAATAACAAACAATGTATCCCATTCCATGCAATTTTCAAAGTCTTAAACAATGTGAAAATGCAATTTATAAGATGTTATAGTGAGGAGTCAATTATTGTGTTGAAAATCATCTCTCTTTTTGACAAATTTAAGAAGTAAATAAACATTGCTAAAATATGAACAAATTCTCATAAGCTTCATAGTGAGATAGGGTGTTGGTCATTTATGAAAACACGAGGGGATGACATATAAACATTTCTAAAATATGAAAAAATTCTCATAAGTCTCATAGTGATATAGGGTGTTGGTCAATTATGAAAACATGAGGGGATGAAATATAAACATTGATAAAATATGAACAAATTCGCATAAGCTTCATAGTGAGATAGGGTGTTGGTCGATTATGAAAACATGAGGGGATGAAATATAAACATTGCTAAAATATGAACAAATTTTCATAAGCTTCATAGTGAGATAGGGTGTTGGTAATTATGAAAACACGAGGAGATGAAATATAAACATTGCTAAAATATGAACAAATTCTCTTAAGCTTCCTAGTGAGATAGGGTGTTGGTCAATTATGAAAATGCGAGGAGATGAAATATTTTGTCACCTTTACAACAATAAGAGCATTGAAGGTGGAAAAAGCGTTCGCTTGAACTGTGCATCTTCCACTCACCTTTGACTTAATTTTCAAAATATGTAGAGTGATTTTGTCACCTTTACAACAGTAAGAGCATTGAAGGTGGAAAAAGCATTCGCTTTCCACTCACCTTTGAGTTAATTTTCAAAATATGTGTCACTCTACGAGTCTTCATCACCTTTGAAGTTATGAAAAACTACGCTTCCGATAATGCTTTTTGAGCATAAAAATAAAATGTAAAAGAATTCCTAGGAGTCTTTTATCTTCTAAAGGTTCCATGGACCATATAGGTCTTGGTGGGTGTTAATCATCATCATTATATACTTTGACTATATAATATTATTAAGTAGACATCTACATTGCATTCATTTTTGTTAGTTTTAGATTTTTATAAACGAGGGTTGTTCTTAAGCTTGAAATAATTTTAATTCTATATAATTTTCAAATTCAATGCATGATGAGAGGACATTTTTAAATAATGCAACAAAATTGAGAATGTAAAAGACTAATAGATTTTGTTTATTTGATATTGTTTTAAATCAAATTTATTGTGTAACACACATATTTTATCACAAAATTATTAATTTAAATTTTATAAATTAACTCCAAAACAAATAAAATTAAAGTAAAACATGAATAGCAAAGATAAATTTGCAAAATATTTTTTAACACTGAAACAATATTAATATTTAAAGATGTACAAAATATTTTTTAACACCGAAACAATATTTAAAGATTGACAAAATATCCATGGAAACCACAAGACCTGAAACCACTGTGAAATGAAATGGAGTTGTTTTTTAAAGTAAGGATTAGGGTAATTTGCGTAAAGAGTGGTTGTTTCATCTTATTGAACAAAGTTTGACTTTGCAGACCGTTAACACATCGGAAATAATCCTCATAGCGAAGACCGTTAACACAATGGAAATAGTACTCATAGCGATATATGTTATGTTTGGACATGGGAAGATGGAGATTGTTTAGTGCACACACTAGATAAATAAATAATAATAATAATAATGTTATGGATAAATATATATATATATTTTTTTCCATTGTGGACGACTTAGTGCAATGTTTACATATATAATTTATTTGGAAACGGAAAAGGTGCGCTCACACCGTTACTGTTGTTGTTGTGGTGGTGTTGTACAATACTATTCTACTATTCTATTCTGTTTAACAAATAAAATGGAAAAGGTGCCCTCACACTGTTACTGTTGTTGTATTGCAATACTATTCTTTTCTGTTTAACAAATGAAAGAAAAACAGAAACGAACGAGTAGACAGAGTGACCAAGTCACGAAATTGAAATTGTTGACAGCTTCGTTGAGAGACTTAAATCTAAAACATATCCCTTCAACCAATCTTGGTTGAGACGCAATCAATGAGGACACCGTCATATGTGGCGGACGGGATTGGGATTGACAATGACTATGACTATGACTGCGTCTCTCTCAATTTTAATTTCGAAACACACACACACACAACCGCGTCCAACAACTAACAACTACAAGACGGAGTCCATCAAGCAAATTCAAGTTCTTGGCGTTGTCGTTATAAAAAGGAAGAATGCTCTTCATATTTCATCAAACTCCATCTATCATCTAAGGATCAGATCAGAGGGAGCATCTACTCTACTCGAATCGAAGAATTGAATTGCCTGAGTTAGCTGCAGTCCAGTACCATGAAATCCTTTCTAGCTCTAGCGCTTGTAGTACTAGTGGCGCATAATATTGTTATTGTGCGTGCAGGTGATGCAGATCCTTTACAAGACGTTTGCGTGGCTGACACCACCAGTGGAGGTATGTAATAATTAGACTTTGAGTTTGAGGTGATCATGTGTTTGCAAATCATATAATATATATGTATGTTGTTGTGGTTTCGTTAATTCATGCGATGTGAATACTATAATCTGATCATGTATATTTGAATTTCATGATTGCAGTTAATGTGAACGGGTTCCCGTGTAGAGATGCAAGCATGGTTACTGCAAATGACTTCATGTTCAAGGGCCTAGATATTGCAGGGGATACCAGTAACATGTTGGGATCCAACGTAACTGCAGCCAATGTAATGCAGATTCCAGGCTTAAACACCTTG